>JBAWJQ010004266.1:1200000-1523701 GCA_037783105.1 Bactrocera zonata
CTGCTGCTGTTCATACAATGTTGTGCCTTTTAATACTGCTGTTATTGTTTTCATTATTGTGCCACATCCAGGTTGTCACTTTTGTGCAGTTTTGTCTACGCCATTGTCTTAAGTTGAAGGTTAATAGAACTTCTTGATATTTTACTTGGCTCAGCCAACACCTTGCTGTTGGCCTGTCCAGCTCTTCCTTTGACATTCAGCTGGCTTATCAACGTCTTAAGGCAAAACTCTATGTGCTCTCAGTATATACATATATATACTATGTATTTGTATATGCCTACCGTTATGGTTATGTGGCTGCTCGTGTAAGCTTTTGCTGTCGACTTGCACAAACTTTTTGGGCTCATTCAAGTTGTGCTGCCAGCTATTTAAGTTGTTCGGTGGCTTTGTGTTGATAGGCCGCAGACATTAACCGCTCGAGGCCATACGACTTACTTTACTTAAGAAACAAGCACTTTTACTTTACCACCAACACTTCCACTTTGACTTCGTATACGCTTCGAACATTTGGTTTGTTGCCCTGCTTTGTGGTCTTCTTGGCCTCTCCTTTTGAGCAAAGTGTGAACATCTTATTTCAAGTACAAAAATTTATTTGATTTGATATCAAAGGTGTTATGTAAGGGCTTGTTGTGGTTCATCCGCCGATTGGCTATGTTGCTCTCGTATATTGGGTGTTTTCATGCGATTTACTGTTGTTTCTTGCCGAACTTTTATTGTTGAATTAACTAATTAAAAAGTTATGCCCCAATATGACAGGTGGTTTGCGGAATTTGTTGTGAAACCTGTTTGTTTGTTGGATTTGTGGTGAAATTTTGGTTATTAACTTTATCAAGGTGGATTTCCCATGGTCTCACTACTTCGATTGTTTGAAAATTAAAAGTAATTTACATATAATTACGAAGTTAAGGTAACAAGCTCTACATACGCCCATCAACTTAATGGTCTCGCCACACATATTCCGCAATTAGCTTGAGAGATTATACGTTAAGTGTACTGGAGGCGCTGATTCATTACGTAGAACAAGTCAGCTTTTTAATACTACGTATATACCCTACACATGCCAAAGATTATGAAAAGTATTCACCGTGATGTAGAGGTTTAAAAAGCACACTGCGATTACCTGTATATACCTTAGTTCGTTGCCAGTTTTTGCTAATATTGGTCACCACCTTCAGCAGAGGTTGAGAAGCCTTGATATTTCTGCCGTGTAGATGCTTCTCATGAAATCAATGGCCGTTTAGTGCCAACTTTGTTGTAGTTTTGTTCTCTCCATTTATCGTCGTTAAGGTTGTCTCTAATTATAAAGTATGGCTTCGTAACATTTTGCACTAATTATGTTCATAAGTTTGGTTCAAGACTTCAAGGTGGCCTAGAATTTATGCTCTAAATGCAAAAATTAAATAAATACTAAAGACCATAGTAGTTATACTTCGCTAATTGTCGAAGAAGTAATATCTTTCAGATCTTAGTATTCCGAAGTTTTTTATGAATGCTACCATGTTGCTACCTTTCTGCTTACCTTTTAATGAATAAACTGACTTTCCGTATTCTTCCTCGACTATTTTCGTTTTCAATCCTTTTAAACTTCACTTAAAATAGTCTTCCTGATTTTACTTATCCTTTCGTGACCTTTTTTGTTTTCAATACTTTCTTGCTGAAAACTCTTTCCGTCGAATTTCGGGTTCCTAAACGACGATGTAATTAAGTAGGGAATATGATAGGAAGATAACCTTGCTGACCTGATTTTCAAGATTTAATTCGTTCTCTTCGAAGCACTTAAGAAACTTCGGTAGAAAGGTGTAAAAAAAATGGCGCATCCTGGTGACATTGATCCTGACTCTCCTGGTGGTCTGAAAAAAAAAAAAAAATCAAAAGAAATTCGTAATCAGTAAGGATGCTGTTATAGTCCGGGAACACGAAATTTTTTTTTTTTTTTTTGAAAAATGGCGACTGCCTGAAAATAAAAATCATTTTTTACGCTTTTTTTGAAATTCCTGATTTTTTTTTAAATAATAAAACCAAAAATTTTGACACGATACTGGTAGGAACGATAAAGGATTATATAAAGAAGGTTCACATCAAAAAGTAGTTTCGAGAAAAACGATTTTAAAGTTTAGGAGACAATTCTAGTGAACACGGACGCCACCTCACAAAATCGGCTGTATCTCCGAAAATAAGTCGAATTTTGAAAATCGCTCCAAGGTCATATTTTTGGAAGTCTAAACTTTAAATATGTATATGAAAAAAAAATCGAATTTTTCAAAATTCTGGAGAAGAATACCTCCTTAATCCTTCTGTTTTCACTGTGTTCCCACTCTTTCTTCCTTATCTCTTGCATAGATATAGCTGCTCACGCTCTTACTCTGTCCTCGACCAACTTCGCTGTTCTCGGCCGTCACTCGATCTTTTATCATCTCTACTCTACTTCAAATCTCTCTTTTTCGCACTTTGGTCAGAAAAAAAAGATATGCAAAGCGCTTTCTGCTGCATCGCCGTTGCTGCGTCCCATTGTTTAAGCTCCTTTGCCTTTCCTGCTTTCTCTCTTCCATTTATCGAATACTCGCTTTATTTCTATAGCCATTATGTCTGATAGCTTGCGACTTGCTATGACTCCTGTTGACTTTGCCTTTTCTACATATTTCAATGAGTGCTGTGTTGTAATGGTATATCCATCAATTTTGAATGTGGCGACCTCTAGCTTCTTCCTGCTTGTAATTAATACTGCTTCCGTCTTTTGGACAGCTAGTTGGAGCTTCATCGCCATAAGACATTCCTTGATTGTTGTCGCCGCATGATTGCACAGTCGCTCTATTTGACTCATTTCTTTCGGTACCACAGTCGTGTGTATCCAATTATTTGTACCTCCTTGGGTAATGGAAGGCGCAGCACTCATCTTATAAGACGTTCCACAAAAGTGGGCTCAGGACAGAGCCTTGTGGAACTCCGCCTACTATATAATAATATATTCTATATATTGTGGTCCATCGTCTGTGTCATATAGTAGTATCCTGTCCGTTAAAAAAGTGGTATCTGGGTGCTTCTAATTCCTCTCAGAAAACATCTATAATTTTAAGTGACCTGAGATTTTAGTCGTTGGAAAACGATTTGCCATCTTCGGAGCCTGAATTCATTATGTACAAAGTATAAGGTCTCTGCAGGCCTGTTGTGACTCTTAGTTCTTCGGAGACTTGGAAGCGTGTTGTGATTGGCAAAACAATTATAGTAATTTTTCTGACAGGCCCGCGTTTAACTAGTTCGTAAAGCGCCATCTACCGATTAATTAATAATATCGCAACGAAGCTTTTTAAATTCCAAAAAGTAAGATTATGTTACGCTACTTTCAAAGCAACTTATTATATACAAGTGTAAGGCGGCAAATATTCAATTACACTAACGTTAAAACCGGTCCACTTAATTACACGTGCTGCGCTCATTATAGCACCTTTTCTCTTTTATTAAATAATCTACGATTTCAAGAAATAAATTGATATAACTAATTGAAACAGCAACATGACTAATCGCGTAACAAAATGTCAACTCAACATTTAACACACCTGCCAACAACGGCTCAGTTTCTCAGTCGCTCAATGCTATTCAACTGTCAGTTGTTCGTGTGAGCGCTGACGTCACTCAGCTGTATGACATTGTGTGGTGTGTGGTTATTCATGTTATTCATGTTGTTCTTGTTGTATTGTGACTTAATTAAACGTGAGGCAAGTAATTAGTTTAAATTGAGCTAAACCAAGGAGTTGTAATGGCTAACGGCCAGTCCGTCACTCAGGCATGCAGACAGACAGCCAACGAGGCAAGTGGTCGAACAAGACGCCGCACCGCAAATAAAAAATGAAAAATTCAAATTGCGTTTACATGTGCGGCTTGTACGACAACGAGAACTGCCTACTTTGACAAATGCGACTCGCTCGTAGCAACTTGCCGGCTGCCTGCGCGCTTGCCTTCTCAGCCTTGGCAGACCGCTTTCCGGGCTTTCGAAAACATGTCGCAAAATAAAGAGTGAATTAATTTTGTGCTCGCTGGCGTGTGTCGCCGTTTGCTACCGATTGCTTAATATCCTTATTACCATGTACATATGTTTGTTTGTGTGTTGCTTGTCCTGAGCAAGTTTTACACATTTTTAATTTGTAACAGTTTTTTTACCTCTGCAAAACATGCTCCTTAACTCATTCAACCCTGTTTTGTTTCTCTTTTCAGCCCAACCGGTGCAACGTTGCGTACACAGTACGAAATAAAGGATTATTTATTGTCACCGGGTACCTGTAAGTGTGGTCTACCATGTCCATTACGGCCGGAGTATTTCTTCGATTTCAATGCTCAGGTGAGTGCCGTTGAAGTTATTTTCAGTTCAAATGCGACCCATGCGACAAATCTGCCGTTTCACCGCCGCAGCTGTTGTCCTGCCAACCGTTTTCGTTCGGAAGTTGCGGTTTTTTAGTACGAGCGGGTGGTTTTGGGTTCAAATTGAAAATTGCAAAACTCTAGCGTATTCATGCGGTGTGTGGCAACCCTTTGGGAATTGTGTTTGCAGCCTGTGATTGAGTTGGAATTGTATAAATGGTTTTAATGGAATTACTAAATAGATCTTTCTTGTAAGTGGAAAGGATATTGATGTATAGAGTTTGGTGTATTACTACCTTGCTCATTTTCTAAGCATTTGCTGTGTGCATATTTGCCGTCAGTCTCTTAACATTTTTGTTGTGGAACTTAAATTACACAACAAAATGTTATTTGCTCTTGACAAGAGTAATTGGTAAGTTTTTCAAGATTTAGCAAGCCTCTAGCAGATATTAGATCATCGAAACTTAAAAGCTGTTGGTTGCCTTTGCTAAAATCTTACATTCCTGTGCTACTTACTAGTATTGCATCCAGAGAAAGTCTTACAACAGTAACCTCTCTTGCTTTCATATTCATATTACTAAATTAATAATAGTTTCTCCTATCCAAATCTCATATTCTTCAATCTCATTACCTCGTCTTTCCCTTTTTTTAAACAGGCGTTAAAACTCTCATCCGAGGCTGTTTTATTCTTTTCATTGGGGGTGTCTTTTACATGGCTGGTCCCAAACTCTTCTCACTTTAGCTCGCCTTCAAGCAGATGTTTTTAGCTACGCAGAGGATACTTGGTCTAAGACCGGAAGTCGTGAGCTGCTTGAGCCATATTTAAAAGAAACTTTCTGACTACTCCCTAGGGAATGACGCTTAGAGAACATTCCTCACTTGCGTGAACATAGCTCCATTCTATTGTTCCAGCTCAATATTGCCTCGCCGTTACCTTTAAATTAAACTTAGTGACGTCTTATAGGCAGCCATTTCGCCAAAGTGGCACTAAAACTATCGAAATGATGTTATCTAGTTCCTAGAAGAGAAGTCTGAACTGAAAGTATTACATTCTCCTGCTTCGAGGTCTGAAAAGACGAGTTACAGAGCCCTCAGTCTGTACTTTGAACTGCGGCTAGGCATTCACACGCCACTGAGATTTTGGAGAGGTTAACTGTCAATGTGCCTCTCTTCAACTGAGAGCGTCATTTTTAAGCGGCAACAGTACCGTGTTGCGTTTTACCATTCGTCGAAGATTATGAACTTGTGAAACATTTTGCTATTATGAAGCTGGTTGTTTTGTGTGTGTTATTGTTGTGGCGCTAGTATTCTGCCGAGTTTAAAGTCTTTGACCGGATAAAAAATAGGGCTCCGTTCCGGTTACGTAGACCCGACTGTTGTGGGAACGGGTCTGCTTGTCCGTCGGCATACACGGCTATGAGAGATCGACCTAAAATTTTGCACGCGACCTTTTCTCGCCAATAAGCTACTAATTTGTCGGAACCGACATTATCGGACCACTAGAGCTTATAGCTGCCTCAGAGGTCATAGCTTTTTCATTTCACGCGGTTTTCTCAGGAAATTCGATGTGGGTTATTGTCCAAGGCAATGGCAAATTGTTCAGATCGGATCACTATAGCATATAGCTGCAAATATATAAAATATTCAATGAAAATCAAGTTCTTGTAAGGAAACTGTGGAGTATTTTGAAGAGCCCCGAGAGGATACACTATTCTTAGTTAAGTCTCTAGAAGAAACATTAGGAATATCAATAACACATTTATTTGTTTCTCTGTCTCTTTGATTCTTAACACTTTTTTTAAATCTAAAACTGCAGAGCCATATGACAAACATTTGTGCCTCGTCGCTCCCAGCTTAAATCACTGATTTCTAAGTTCAAATACTTATCTCGAAAAATATCTTTCTCTAAGACCGAATAAAATGTAAATTGACTGCTAGCTAAGACTATAATGGAAGCTCGTCGGTTATTCGAGCGCAAATCGCACTTCACCTTGTCTTGCAACTATAAATTTCTTATTTTACAACAAAAAATCTAAAAATAACTAATATAAGCATTATAAACTAAAGCTTTGTATACGCTTGGGCAATTAATTATTCGATAATTTATTAAAAAAATAAGCGTAGTTTCACTGATTTCTCCTTTGTCGTTGGGCGACAGCGATTCACTTCGTGACTGTCGCATCACAAAAGCGCTTATAACGATTAATAATTGCATGTTGCCGTACAAGCCAGCGCACACACATACATACATGCACACACATTGTAGTTTTTCCATGATTTCTTTGCCTCCGCCCACCGCAAACACCCCGCTGCTAGCTGCTCAAAGCCTTTTTTAGACGCGGCCCTTCATTTTTTGTCGTTTCACTATACTTGGCCTTCAGTAAAATTTAATTATAAATAATTGTACGATATAAATCAACACAATTGACGAGACAAGTCTGTCCTTGCTGGTGTGTATGAAGTTGCATTGGCATGACAAGTGATACACTCACTCGCTTGACAAGCGAACAAACTGCCCATGCGACATACACATACACACACACACACAGTCGTGCCTAGAAGCAGTCGCACTCTAGCTGCTCATCGTTCATCGTCATATTCGCGCGCTGGCAGGCTGGCTAAGCAGTTTTTGTTAACACATAGTCGTCATAAATTCAATGGGGCACACATCCTCCTTACTTGCCGCTGCCACCACTGCAACACGCACAGGCACACACATGCAGTCGTGTATCTCCTGCTCTGACCATGAAAAAGTCGACAACAAAATAATTGGCTTTACGCTAGGATGTCAATTATAATTATAAAACTTAATTATAGCAGCAGCGAGGCAGCATTTTTTTCTGATCCGTGGAAGAAATCAATGCATAAAATTCGTTTTGTGACGAGCAGCATGTGGCGGCGGCTGTTGAAGGACGCAGAACTGGTATGCAATGCTAAGTGTCCCCTCGGCTGAGCAGCTATGCATTGGCTACATGCACATAACTCATAAATGCATACAAACGGATGTGTGTGGATTTATATCTGCTGTAATAAAGGCCAGTAAAGGTGCATGCCGCATACAGTCACTCGAAAGTTGCGCAAAAAAATGCAGGGAATCTGTCGCAACAGCAAAGCGACTCATACATACATACATACACAATCACATGTACATGTGTACATATGTAAAGTTTATTTGCCTTACAAAGTTGCATATTCCTGCGGCTCCGATTTTCCATGCTCGGTTCGGCCATCTAGTTTGGCAGCAACCACTCGTCAGCAACATAAGTGCAACAACAACAGTAGCATTAAGCAGTGCACCGGCCATAGATCATTTTATTTTGATCCATTGACAATTTGTTGGCGTCCATCTTTATCACTTTATGGCATTGTCGATTAACAAAGCACCAGCAACACTTATAAGTACTGCGAAATGAACTAGTGGCGCACGCAACAGCAAAATATTGCTGTGCACAAGTACATTTCTCTTATGTAAAGGATCTTTCTTAGACATGTAGAAATATTAAAGAATTTAGCTTACTCATAAAGAAAAAGATTTGCCATCGTGTTTTGATTTTGATTTTAAGCGAGCGAGCGCCGTGGCCAGCAAGATTAAATTTCTAATTTCGACCACTTTGTTATCATTAGTTTTCATAAAGGTTGAAAGAACAGTTGGTACGATGAGGAGTGTCGTATCGCAGTGGAGGGAAAGCAGACAGCCAAACTCCCACAACACGAGCGAGGTGGGATAGATACTGCATATGCAGACAAAAAGCTGACTGATAGAGGTAATGCTCGAAAATTCTACGAAAAGATGCGGCGGCTAACAGAAGGTTTCAAGACCGGAGCATTCTCTTGTAGGACCCATAGTGGTGATCTAGTGGCTGACATTCAGAACATACTAAAGTTATTTTGGGAACACTTCCCCAGCCTGCTGAACAGCAGTGATCTGGAAATGGCAAACCCGATTCCCCAATTGATGGCGATGGAATAAAAGTGGCATTGCCCAATCTTTAAAAAGGTGACCACATCTGCGCCTACTTAATATCGCATATATGGTTTTATCGAGCGTAGAATGTGAAATACTGATACCCACCGTCAACAAACTGATTGGACCTTATCAGTGTGGCTTTAGATCTGGAAAACCTAGTACCGACCAGATTTCATAATACGCCCAATCTTGGAAAAACCCGTTAAAGGAAGAAGAAAATAATATGAGCTGCAAAGCTAAATAGAGAAAGTACAATCTTCTTTAACAGCTAGTTCTGTTTTCTTTAGAGTGGGTAAGGAAGTGAAGCGCTTGGATCTGGTTGTGAACGAAGACAAGACGAAAAATCGCCTGCCCTCAAACATACAGTCATCGTACTCGCGACTTGACTGTCACCACACTGTTGTACCTTGAAATTCTTTACAGAATAACTATACCAATGGGTGCTACTTTGGACTGAGTAGGCAATTAAAAAGTAAAGTGCTCTCCGGACGATCGAAAACCAAACTCTATAATTCCCTCACTATTCCCGTTCTGGTATGTGGTGCGGAGGCGTTGACAATGACATCATTTGATGAGATGACCTTGGGAGTGTTCGCGAGAAAGGTTTTGGGAAGATTTATGGTCCTTTGCGCGTTGACGACAACGAGTACCGCAGTCGATGGAACAATGAGCTGTAAGCTGATATTCTAGTCGAATTTTGATACTTCACTTAGTGCCTTGAACTGTGGAGCTCTTTTGTATCCCTGGATAAAGCAGGATAGAAGTTGTGGAGGTGTTCCAGCGTCTCTCTCATGCCTACTTCCGTGTTCCTCTCCGTATCTTCTGAGTTTTGGAGTACACAAATCGGCCAGACATACTTTTTTTTTAAATAATTGTAAGACGTTGCTTCTGAACACTGTACGTTGTAAAGCAACCGTCTGCAACCCCTTACAAGCTCTTACACAAAAAATGCCTTTTTGCGGAGATACGAGGACAAATGACAGTCAGTAAATTTTCAACTGAAATCCGATGAGTTCAGCGTCAAGAACACAAAACCAACAGCAAACAGGGTATACAAGTTACCGCTGTTGTTGCAACATGTTTTGATTGAAAAGTGGCCAGCTGCATCGATTTCGCAATGCTTGTGGCGCACACTTTATTCCCACCGTTGACGACGCACCATTTCTTGCCGTTTTTTTTTTTGCTGCTGCTATTTTGAACCGTAGGAATTTATTTTAGCCTTTCCATTTCTGTGACAATTTTATTTTCAACTTGACTCTTTTACGCTGCACTTCAATTGCTTCTTTTAGCGCTATGCGACGGCGCACCACCGGAAGTCCTTTGGCATTCGAGCCAATTCGACATTAAAGGTAGCCAAACAAAAAACCCAGCAAAGTAGTACGACAACAAATACAAATGGGCGGACGAGATAAAAACCTTAAGCAGTAGCAAAAATGAAAAATAAAACGTAGAAAGGGGGGAAGCAAGAAGGGTTCAACAGTAGACATAATAAGCCCACAGGGAGCTATTTTTATCGCGATTAAGTTACGCCGTTTTTATTTAAGCTCAGAAAGGACTTTAAGTGTTTATAGCCGCTGCTGCTCTTATCTCTTATTATTTATTTGTCTCTCATTGTTGCTATTTTCAGCGTGTTTTGTTTGCTATTTAAAAAGGAATTAATTCGGGTAATGCAATTATTTCCTTAGAGGATACCGTCTACCGTTTGCATTTTAAAAATTTGAATTAAGTGGTAGGCGACACACACTAAAAACTTGACTTTAAATGCTTTGTGACTTGGTTTTTTTCGTTAAATGTCTTTTTTTGTCAGTACTCTAAAATATTTTACTGATATTTTGAATTGGAAAGCTGAAATAATTGGCGGGGCTCAGATGTACTCGTCCAAGCAAATTGGCTGTTGTACTTGAGCTTTAAGTGACGCAACTTTCTAGTCCTCTCTACTTTTATCCTTATGCAAAACACGAGGGAACCGACACTATAATAGCTTTCACAGTTACATAATTCATAGCATAAAAGGATGTAATCGTATCTTGACTTTGTTTATAAAGGGTGATTTTTTAAGAGCTTGATAACTTTTTAAAAAAAAAAAACGCATAAAATTTGCAAAATCTCATCGGTTCTTTATTTGAAACGTTAGATTGGTTCATGACATTTACTTTTTGAAGATAATTTCATTTAAATGTTGACCGCGGCTGCGTCTTAGGTGGTCCATTCGGAAAGTCCAATTTTGGGCAACTTTTTCGAGCATTTCGGCCGGAATAGCCCGAATTTCTTCGGAAATGTTGTCTTCCAAAGCTGGAATAGTTGCTGGCTTATTTCTGTAGACTTTAGACTTGACGTAGCCCCACAAAAAATAGTCTAAAGGCGTTAAATCGCATGATCTTGGTGGCCAACTTACGGGTCCATTTCTTGAGATGAATTGTTGTCCGAAGTTTTCCCTCAAAATGGCCATAGAATCGCGAGCTGTGTGGCATGTAGCGCCATCTTGTTGAAACCACATGTCAACCAAGTTCAGTTCTTCCATTTTTGGCAACAAAAAGTTTGTTAGCATCGAACGATAGCGATCGCCATTCACCGTAACGTTGCGTCCAACAGCATCTTTGAAAAAATACGGTCCAATGATTCCACCAGCGTACAAACCACACCAAACAGTGCATTTTTCGGGATGCATGGGCAGTTCTTGAACGGCTTCTGGTTGCTCTTCACCCCAAATGCGGCAATTTTGCTTATTTACGTAGCCATTCAACCAGAAATGAGCCTCATCGCTCATCGGACACGGACGCGAAACACATTTCGAACCGAACACTGATTTTGGTAATAAAATTCAATGATTTGCAAGCGTTGCTCGTTAGTAAGTCTATTCATGATGAAATGTCAAAGCATACTGAGCATCTTTCTCTTTGACACCATGTCTGACATCCCACGTGATCTGTCAAATACTACTGCATGAAAATCCTAACCTCAAAAAAATCACCCTTTATAACAGCTATTGCTATAGTGGTCCGATCTGGTAAATTTCTTCTAGTACTATAGCGCAGTCAAGGACAATAAAAACATTGTGGCTAACTTAATAAACCCTGTTCAGCTTACTTTTTGGGTTCCAGTCCACAAGAGCATTCCAGGAAACGAAACAGGCATTTGTTTGACTACCAAACCGAACGGTACAGAAAATACACAAGTTACTAAATACGATACACAACGAAATTTCCGAAACGGCTGACAGGCAAAATAGGATGAGATGGAGTTCCTTAAGGACATGCAGGATCGCCAAGGACAGGTGCAAAAACACTGAAGGAAATCGCGCACACGGTTGCGATAACATTTGAGGACGGTTGTTGGCCTATTGGCAGGTCACAATTTACTAGAATATGTACACATCACATGCGAGCCGAATGGGTAACCGATAACTCAAACAGCAAGTGCGAGGAAGTAGGAATAAGGGAGACGCTGCAATACCTATTCTCCATTGACGGTTACGTTCTCACCGGCATCATTTCTGAAGAAATTTGGACCGATGATTCTACCGGCCCACAAACCACACCGAACCGTTGGTTTTACTGGATGAAATAGCAGATCTTGAATCTTTTCAGGCTGCTGTTTGTCCCAAATGAGTATCCCAATGCAATTTCGTTTGTTTGTGTATCCGCTGAGCCAGAAATGGGCCTCATCGCTGAACAAAATTTGTCTCGAAAAAGTCGGATCTTCTTGTCTTCGATGTCGTTTGAGTAGGTCCGACGACTTCACTTCTTGCACAAGCTGCACTTTGTACACTTTCGATCAAAGATATCGGCTTACAATCCGCTTAGTAGTTTCATACTTCAGTTCGAGTTGCTGCGAACGGCGCCGAATTGACTGTTCGGCGTAAGTCGTTCCATGATGAAATGCCAAACAATACTAACATGACAGCTTGATACAACTCTCACGTGATCTGTCGAAAAGATTATTGAAAAAATAGCTTTACTTGGATCACCCTTCAATTGACTCGGAGGTACTCCATAGTTCTGGAGGACTTTAATCTGCATTTGTTATTGGACCACACTTCTTCGCAAATAATATTATCGCTTATTTTTTGTCACGTGCCACTTGGACTTACGTCATTTAAAAGTACTTTTTACTGTCGTTGATTTTACCATGCCATTTGGTCTTATTTTTATGTCTTTATGTGCTTGATATTCGCTTCCAGCACTTTAATGAACTCGACTTGCGTAAATTAAATAGCGCCAATGCCAGCAAATTGTCAGGTGGCAGAAGCGGGCAACTAATTTATGTGTCAGCCGTTGCAACTAAATATCTATGCGGCTGCCAGAAAGTGTTGGCCTTTATCTGGTATACAAGTCTAATTCCTGCCACCGTTAGACTGCTGCCAACAACCAAATCGTGGACGCATAGCAATGCGCTGCCAATGCCAATTGGAAATTGCTGCTCTTTTACTGTCACTTCCGGTGTCAGGCTACAGAGCCAAGCCAACCGCGCCAGTTCGCAGGGGTTTATTTAGCCCCACCCATTAGCGCTATTGGATTAAACGAGGAGGCAACCACATTGCAACAGCAACTTTAGGCTTTGCTTTAGTTGTTTCTACACTCTTTTTTTCAGCGCGGTTGATTCGTTTCGTCGGATAAAAAAGCAAATGGAGGAATAACAACAGCAGCAAGTGACTAAACAAGAAGTCGCACAAAAACCAATGTCGAACATGGAATTCCATCAGATTAATGCTTGTTAATATTGTCGCCAATTTAATAGATATTCGTCTACTCAGCGTCGCACACCAACCGCTGGCCACCAAGCGATGCAGAGACATACCCACTACTGTCTGTCTGTTGCACAAGTGGCAAATGTTAAAAAAATGTTGCAAACAAACAACATAGTTACAAAATTGTAGTTGCCGTTGTTGTTGTTGTTGTTGTTGTTGTTGTTGTTGTTGTTGTTGTTGTTGTGGCAGCAAATCAAACCCTACGTAATGCGAGTGCTGCTGCTCAGCTTGACGAGCCGTTGGCTGGCGGCTGTGACTGTCGGTCGGCTGGCTGAAATGGTTTGGTGACTGCCAACCAGTCATCGAGTCATTCCATTCACCGCCGATGTTGCGATGTTGCAATTGTTTGTATCTTTCTATAAAGCGGCGTATGTGTCTACATAACATACTAGGCTGGCTAGGCTGACATTCAGTCAGTCCGTTGTCTGTCTGCCTCTTTTGCGTCACAAAAAACGCCTTTGCGGGGCTTCACCTGACGTCCGACGCGCCACACTTGTTTGTTGCATGTAAGTTTACTGTTTGGCTTGTCTCATTTTTAATGCCAACTGCCAAACGCCGCTGCCACCTGCTGCTGCGGCATGTTGCAGCTACCCCGTGTCGCAAGTACAGCCCCCTCCAGCACCGTGTTGCTGTGTCGCACTGCAATTTGTGGTTGCGGCTACAATTTCAACGCGCCACTTAGTTGTTGTTCTTGCTGTTGGGGTTTGTTGTTGTTCTTGTCATTGCGTTGTTGTTCTTGTCATTGCGTTTTTGCTCTTGCTGTTGAACAACAACGTCGTCCTGTTGCCATTGCTGCCTGGCACTATTCCATGAAGCCGCGCTTACTTACACACCTTGCAACTGACACCGCACTGCCATTGTGGCACTGTTGTACTCGGTGTTCTTCTTACTCATTTCTTTGGCACAAATGAGCAGGTGCTTCTTGAAGCATGTTCACTTTAATTGATGAGGGATTTACATTTTTCTACACTTCGCTGCCAGACATTCCGTTCGTACTGTACACACTAGTTTAGAGTTTTCCGTTGAAAGATTTAGCGCGCGTATGTGTCTCGGAGTGCCGCAAGTGGCTCACCATTCAGCGCTTGTAATCCATAGGTGGCACAGGAAGGGCGGCGAAATTATAATTGCAAAACACCAGAGTCATCTTCTTAGTAGTGACATGTCGTATTGGATTACCTGCTGCGCCAGCATAAAGGGCTCGCTGGCTTGGTCAGCGCTCAAGGCTTGGTCTGCCGGCTGGCATTCTGCTGTGGTCACTAGCTATGCATATGCATGAGCTACGCTGTGGAAGGTGCAGCAAAGCGTACTTTGTAAATATAATTTCTGCTTGTCGATTTTCTATTTGCTTGTAATCACATGCGAGCCTCTGCTCTTGGTAAATGACTTATCTTCTTAAGTATTCTTAATGAAAGTCTTTTGCTGAAGATGAAATAAATTGCATGGCGACTGGTTTGCTATCGGCAGCTTAAATTAAATTTATGTGATTGAGTTGCTTTTGTAAAGCGATGCGTTGAAGGAAATAATTATTGCCGGTGCATTAAACAAAATTAATTTTTTTTTTGGTTTTTGCAAAGTTCAAAAATTTTCTCTGGAGCTACTGTACAATTTACTTTATTCATATTAAAAAAAAACTTACAGAGAAGCTACAAAATGACTAAACACTGTCTCAAGCCAAATTCATCCATCCATTTCAATCTTGAAAAAAGTTGAAGAACTCTGTATACTTACTATACTAATACATTCCCGGGTAACTTCTTCTTCTCCTTTACTGTCGTAGTCACCGCTTACACGGTTATAACGGAGTTAGTTCCAGTGTTTCTTCATTTCGCTATTTGGTGCTAATTCGAGATACGAAGTAAAGCCAGGTCCTTCTCCATCTTATCTCTCAACGGAGTGAAAGCCTCCCTCGTCCACATGTCGAACTATGTCAATGTCGTCGTGTAACTCGTACATCTCATCATTCCATCGAACGCGATGATTCCATACGCAAAGCACCATAAATCTTTCGCAAAAGCTTTCTCTCAAACACTCCTAAGGTCGACTCACCAGATGAAGTCTTTCTTTATGCCTTAGCACCATATATCAGACGCAAATCGTAAGGAATTTGTAGAGTCTCATCTTTGTTCGTCGGGAGAGGAATATACTTTTCAATTGCCTACTCAGTCCAAAATAGCATCCGTTGGCAAGAGCGATTCTGCGTTGGATTTCAGGGCTGAAGGAGCGGATTTTTCTGTAGTAATCCATACACAGAGGGCAGCTTCAAACTAAATGACTAGAATTCGGTATTTCAGACCGAAATTGTCCGCATGTTAGAGGGTGCCAAGTGGGCTTCTGCTTTAAGCGGCAAGTACATAAACATTCTAGTGAATAAGTAAGCGGAAGTTACGGTTATCCGTAGCGCTAATACTAAGTCTCATTAGGTTATGTTATTAAAGCAGGCAATAACCATATTTTCTTAAAGATAATGTCATATAGGAATAGAAGGAAATGAAAAGTCAAAAGAGCTGGCCTGATTGAGGATAGCTGGAGACAGAATTACACTAAGTGGCCCAATTACATTCAGCTCCCTTAAAGATTGTTTGAAGGCTTGGACCATAAAGTTACTCTGGGGGGTACTGTTGATGGTGGACAGACCAAAAGATCTTACTGCTAGGAAAAAGTGAGCTTAATATTCAGCGGAATGCAGAGCTTTTGCGGAGGATGATGAGAGCCTCCAACACTATCCCTGCAAATACCCAGCCTTTAGCTGGTTGAGAAGAAGCATATTTAACGGGTCCCAATACTCCAACTTAAGAGACATTGGACAGCTGAGGTGAAAAAGAAACAGTTTTATTTTACCAAATCCACTGAATTTCTGGATAAAAGTTACATTGGATACTATACGGGGACGCAAAGGGCCTAATGTTGGTTCAAGTTCGGACGCTTGCGGTCCACCAGACACGCGCCTCTCTATTCTACCAACCAAATCGTATGACAAGCTGAGTCGGTTTAGCCATGTCCGTCTGTACCCAATAGTAATGGGGATTGTGGTAGAGCTGGGGAATAAATTTTTAATTCTGGTGTTGCCATATTTTTGCCATATCTGTTTGGCTATTTGGCATTTGGTTGTGTATTACCCACTAACCTCCGGCTAACCGCCTCTGATTTGTATAAAGAGAATCCTGACTTAGCCAACACGTCAGCTTCTTCGTTGCCAAGAACCCAAGTTATGGAGAAGTGGAGTTGACCTTCCAGTGAGCTTAAAGCGTTCCTACATTTATTTACCTAACTGTGTATATCGTATTCCTTTGTATCTTTCCATAGTTGTTCAGTAGAACTCCACAGACCTCTATGCCTAGTACGTACGCTTGGAAGATGCTTGCTGCGTTTGATAGACGGATAGAGAGAGATATCAATATCGTCGGAGTCTATCGCCGTCCTTATTCCGCAGTCAATTTCAGATCCGCCATACAAATAGTATTCTCCTTCTCTACTATACCTCTTCCCCATTCACGTGTAGAGTGTATTCTCACCTGGAAGTCAGTATTAAAACTGCACCTTGGGAGGATATATAGCATATAAGCGGAAGGTAAACTTTCCGATCAAAATCAAGCTCTTGTAAGGATTTTTTTGCTTGTGAAGGGTATTATATTTTCCGTTCAAGCTATGTTACCGATTTTTTCCTCTTTCAAGATAAGATATCTTCAAGTTTTGGCAACAACTAAGAAGTGTTACAAGGTTGCTAAGGGCTGTTGAGATAGAGAACTTTAATAGTTTTCAGAAAGCTTAATAAAAAATAATAAAACAGCATATTTTGCGCTTTTAATTAATGTCATAACATAAAAATCGGAAATTGGATAAGATAGTAATAAATTAGGAAAAAATCGTATTACAAATATTACATTACATTGTTGTCGTTTGTAACTAAACGTCTAAGGTGTAAAGTAAGCTTAGATTCTACATTAATCTTTACCGTCGTAGTGACAACTTGTACAAACAAAGAAACTACCCAAATCTAAGTCTGAACTCACATTAAGCACATTCTTGACAGCAAAATATGTAAATTCACCAACAAGCAACATGCAACATGCAGCTAAGCCCTGCACCGGATAGACACCTCAGCTCCTATTGCCACGCCACCGCTGTCGCTTTATTTATTTACCTCTCTCTCTCTCTATTTGTTAGTCAGTCAGGCGAAACCATTTGTCTATGCGCTGCTGTTCCACGTCATTGTGCAACTCATTTGTCTCACCAAAAGTGTGTGGTGGTCGCGGTATTGGTTACCGAAACGCATCGGCGGGATAAGCTGAATTAGATATCGCCTGCCGTAGGCAACATAAACAACGGATTTCTTTCAACTATTTAGAATGCTGACTGGCCGTCTGCCCGCAAGCCCAAAAAGCGCAGCGAATGCCAAACAAATGTCAGGCATGCAACAGTACAAACAACAGCAACCACAGCGCGTTTGCATTAGCTCACACATGCGAACTGTCATTTAGTCACTCAGCTGGTCAGCCTGACAGTTAGCCGGTGAGTGAGTTAGACAGCCAATGCGGCGGTTGGGCGAGTGTCACAGCTCAGACAGACAATGCAATTGCAAATAAGGCTGTGAAAGCATGTTGTTGTCTAACATTTAATGCGGCTACATGGGACAGCCCGTATAGGAGTGTGTATGTGTGTGTTTGTTTGTATAATTACATATTTGTACGCCGTGTGTCACCCGACCGACCTGTCATGCCTTGCACTAACAAACATATACATGCTTTATATATGTGTGTGTGCATGTGCCGTTATCGAGTGTGCTTTTCTGAAATTACACGAGACAAAGCTGACATCTGAACAAATTGCTTCGATTAGTTTTCGTAAGCGTTGCCACTTTATTTTACATGCAGTGAAAGTCTGACGATGACGACGGTGACAGCGGCTGGCGTTGTGGCTCTAGTTGACGACATGACAGTGGTGGTGTTGGTAGTGGTGGCTGTACTGGTGTTTAGTTACGCAATGGTGCATGTGCACTTTGGACTGCTTGCAGGTTTCCGCCGCTTTCGGCCGCCTCCGAAACGTCTCCACTTGCTGTTGATTAATTTAATTAAAAAGTGCTCACGAATGCTGGAAAATCGTGACTGCGAACTGGCGAAAGTTGAGAGGCGGCGGTTGTAAATGTACTTAGTATTTGTAGATTGTAATAAATTTGTACGAGTAGTTACACATACATACATATATTGATGTACATATGTAAGTAAATGGGTATGGAATGTCGTCTCTTTCGCTTCGCTCACCTTTGTCATATTTGAGTATTTAGGAATCTCAAGCAAATATTTCTTAGCCACACCTTAAGTGAAATTCTTTACACAATCAAGAAGTAGAAGAAGCAATAAGATTCACTAAGGGACTAAGTCGACTATAATGCCCTTCACAGGTACATTTCTTATAGTATAAACGGGTATCATTCCTTCATTGAACAATTTCTTCAGATATCGCATTGCTGCATTAAGCAATAATCCATTCCAAATTTCGTAAAGATATCTCTTTAAATAAAAAAGTTAACATGCAAGGTCCTGTATTTGATCTTTTAGTTTGTGTGCCAGCTACAAGCTATAGTGTTCCGATAAATACAATAAATGAGCAGCTTTTTTTAGGAGATAAGGATGTGTGCGAAATTTTTGATCGATATACATATATAGTTCGCGTATATACTACTGTGCCCAAAAAATAGGGTGACATTGTATTTATTTTGAAAATTCTTTATGTATTCTCTCAAATCAATATCATCCCCTTCAAAGTAATCCCCTCCCGATGCAATGCACTTATGCCAACGGATTTTCCAATCTTCGAAACACTGGTTGTAGTCACTTTCCGGGATGACCTTCAGTTCCGTCTTCGCTGCGGCTTGAATCACCTCTATCGTATAAAAATGCTGTCCCCGGTCTCTTTTGAGCTTGGTGAACAGCCAGAAGTCGCACGGTGCCAGATCAGGTGAATACGGTGGTTGCGGAACGATATGGGTTGAGTTTTTGGCGAAATGATCACGAATTACGAGGGCAGTATGGAATGGTGCATTATCGTGGTGTAAAAACCTAGAATTGTCTTTCCACAATTCCGGCATTTTTAGGCGGATGGCGTTATGCAAACGACGCATAACATTCAAATAATATTCCTTGTTGACTGTTTGACTGGTTGGAAGGAATTCATAATACACAACACTACGATAATCGAAGAAAACAGTCAACATAACCTTTGAGCGACTTTGGCACGATTTTTTTGGTCTCGGCTCTCTTTTGGCACGATATTCGCTCGATTGATCGGTTGTTTCGGGGTCGTAAGCATAGATCCAAGTCTCATCGCCAGTTATAATGCATTTCATGACACCCTGGTAGTCGGAAAGCATCATTTCACACACTTCAACGCGACGCCTTTTTTCCAAAAAATTCAATATTTTCAGTACCAGTCGAGATTTGACGCGCTTGAGGCCCAAAACATTCTTCAAAATGGTATTGGCTGAGCCTTTTGATATGCCAACTTCATCAGCAAGGTCTCTAATTGTTAATCGACGGTTTTTCAACACCAAATCTTTGATTTGTTGAACGTGAGCTTCGTCGGTTGAGGTTGATGGTCGCCCTGGACGCTCTTCGTCTTCGACACGTTCACGGCCGGCTTGGAACTCACTATACCACTTGTAAACATATTTTTTAGACATAACCTCATCACCAAAGGCTTTCTGCGCCATCCTCAACGTATCCGCAGCAGAAAATTGATTCCGTAAACAAAATTTAAAAATTCTTTACTCAACAAATTTCGACATCGCAAAAAACGAAAAACTCACTTTTAGCAGCTCCCAAAACGACACGTATCACCCAAAGTATCGTAAGTGGATCCTACTGCAAGCCCGGTGCTATTCTGTGCCGATAGCAATTGTTTTTAAAGTAGTTTTCCTCGCAAGCATGCCAGCGACGTACCTCAGTAGTAAAGATATCATCATCGAGGGAAGAAAAGTCGCATTAAACTACTGCAACAGAGAACAAACAAAGTTCCCTCTTCGTATTGGGCTTCCATAGGTTTCACGCCAGAAGTCACACGGCCTGATTTGGCTCCGTGTGACTTCTGGCAATTCGGCAAACTGAAGCGACCGCTCCAGGGAAATCGTGAACTAGGAAGAATTAATGCAGTAAGCGCTGTTGCCGTGGTATAAAAACCAAAAATTGTCGGCCCATTATTCCGGCCTCTTTTTACGAATAGCTTCGCGAAAATAACACATAACACTCAAATAGTATTCCTTATTGTCAGATTGGCCGATTTGAAGTACCTCCGTGAACCGCACTTCATTTATTGAAGAAAACTATCAACCAAGCATTGATTTTTGACGTGTCGTGTCATGGTAAGGCTCATCTTTGCCACGATATTCGGTCGATTGATCGTCTGATTCCGGGTCGTAAGCATAGATCCAAAACTCATCACCAGAAAAATACGTTTCATGGCACCCTGGTAGTTGGAAAGCATTGTTTCAAAGGCGTTAACGCGGCACTGTTTTCGAACATATTTAGTGATTTTGGAACCAATCGTGGTTTTACTGTTTTTTTAAGCCCAAACGATCTTTGAAAATGGTTTTTGCTGATCCCTCCGATATTCCAACGATGCTAGTAAGTCCATCATAATTTCACTCATCGTGAAAATCGCCAAATGCATTTTATGTACATACTTCAGAAAGAAATGCGTATACTAAACCCAAATGATTATTTTGATGTGACATTTGGCACAGATGACTTCAGAAAATTTCGTTTATATTTGATGTTTTGTAATTTTTCTCAACCAATGTTTTTCTAATACGCGATCTCTCGCCGCACCTTCCGTGCCATCTCCTACTCACCCTTTCACCTCAATGACAACAACACTTTCATTGATTTGCATTACAACATCAGTGAACAATTTCCGCTTTCTGATTTGCTCCCCAACAATTATCGGCATGTTTACACTCCAATTATTCACGCTCACATTTGCAATGCAGCGTTAAATAGTATGTTTTAATGCAAACAAGCACTTCGAGCTTATTTGCATAACATTAAATATATTAAAATTGCATATCATTTACATACACACACACACGCAAACATACCAATGAGTAGCTGGATATGCGCATAATTGCCATAGAATAAATAATAATGGAAAAAAGATAAACCAATTTCATTACTGTCGCAGCAAATACTTGTACACACGAAATGATGGTGAGACGATAAAGTGGCTTGAGTCGACTTGAGTTTGTGAGCGCAATTATAGTTATTATGAGCAATTTCTTCGAGACTCGAAGCTTTATTTCAACTCGGGTGATATTTTGGAAGTTTAAACTACGAAATATGTAAAAAATAGTTAAGGAAAACAGCTGAGATTTCACTAGAAATCAGAGTAATTGTCTTCGCTTAAGTCAACTTACGCCTTTTTAACATAGTGACATGTAAATAGACATGGTAATGCATGCTGTTATTCATTACTCTCATTATTTGTATTATTTTTCCATTATTTTTTTGTTGTGTTTGCTGTTGTTTTTGTATTACATATTTAGCATTTTGCATTAATAATTGGTATTCCGATTTTGCGGCTGAACGAGTTTTCCATACATCTCTATTTATTTATGGCATTTACATATTTGGCCTGTGTATAAATTAAATTTGCCTCAATTTTTTCGCTTTTCCCGTTTGTGTCTCATTTCTTTATTTATTGCGCGTATTCTGTGTTGTACACTTTATCATGTGTGTAATTATAAACATTTGTTAATAATTTCAACAGTTCTGTGTTCGCTGACAAAAAGTGTCAAAAGTAATTTTTATCGTGTGAGCGAACAGTTGTTGGGCATTTTTCTCTCTCGCCCGGTTGCCTGGGCTTTCAATTTCATTAGCTTACTTTTGCACTGAAGTTGTGTGTGTGTTAATGTATATACTTATATACATATGTATGTAAATATGTATATGGGTGCGGTTCGCTCGTTAGTTGCTGGCTATTGTTACATATCGCCCACACCTTCCCTCTTTCGGATTGGTGAATTTCACTCAAGTTGAACTTTTGAAAGTTGACAAATGTCATAAATTGACTGTAACTTCGGGCATTATAGTTAATTATATGCATACATCAATGATTGTGTTTTTGTTTTTTTTTTAAAGAAAATAAATCAGAAGGGAATGAATGAGAAAACTTTACTTTTGATTACAGTTAAATAAAAATTTTTATATTATTTTTAAATATCCTATTCCAAGGAAATATATGTAGAAGATGAAAAAATTGTTCTAACTGCATTTTCCAGTGTTTCTCAAACTTTGAAATGGAAACAAAATCAGTTCTCTTCTTTTTCCTTATTGGCGTAGTCACCGCTTACACCTTGAAAGCTGGAATGTTCTCTTCCATCCGGACAATATGCCTTAGCCAGCGCAGCCGGTGTCTCGCGCTTCGTTGAACTATGTCAAGGTCGCCTTATATCTCGTACAGCACATCGTTCCGGTAATCGCAGTTTCCAATGCGCAACGGACTACACATCATCCGCAAATCCTTTCTCTCAAACACTCGTAAGAACGACTCATCAGATGATGTCATTGTCCATGCCTCCGCACCATATACCAGAATGGGAGGAGATAGGACCTTACTTCTCAATTGCCTACTCAGTCCAAAGTAGAACCTATTGGCAAGAGTGATTCTGCGTTTCAAGACTGATATTGTTGCTGGTGTTGATACTGGTTAAGTTCTCTAATTATATATATTTCCGGGATCACTTTTGACCCTCATTTGTGATTAGGTTGAGAAATATATTTGCTATGATTCTGCTGCTGAGTTTTTAATATCTACATATGTAAATATATTATTCAAAATTCTCAACTTAACCTCAAATTTGACTAAGATCTGAATGGTTATCAGGGGCAGTACCATTAATTAGTGTCTTTTGAATATTTAAAATTTATTTTTTTTTTCCAGTCCGCGAAACGGACAATAGTTTTTTTTTCGGTGTAACGTTCAGAAACTTCTTCGATTCTCCTCAGTTGTGCCAAATCGCCGTCACCGCATTGACCTTCTGAGTTTGCTGACTAGCCAGAAGTTAAACGGAGCCAAATCAGGCGAATATTGCGATTGAGGAGCGATATGACTCCAGTTCTTGGGAAATAAGTCGCAAAGGTGCATGTGAGCGATTTTGACACCAACGGAGACTTTGTGAATTTGAGACACAAAGCATTCTTCAACCTGGTTCGAGTTGAGTCAAATGGTATTCCAACACTATAAGTGAAGTGTCTCATTGCCAATTGAATTAAAATTAATTATTTAAAGCACCAAATCTTTGATTTTTTGTCACTCGTCGCTAAAGTTTGAAGATCGTACAGAGCAAGGTTCGTCTTAAAGCCGCTTTGGGTCGGCTTTGAACTCTTTGTATCACTTATAAACGTATTTTTCTACCATAGTTTAATCACCAAAGGTTTTCGGCAACATTTTACACTTGTCTGCTTAATAATATTCTTAACGCAAACGCAATTCGAAGCAAGTTCTCTGCTCAAAAACATGAACCATTGTGAAAATCGAAAAGTTAATTTTTGGTTGTTTACAAAAACACGTGTAACTCGGAGATAATTAAACCTTTTGACAATTTGTTACAGACAGTTCTACCAATCTAGAACAAAATACACATACCTGCCTTCCTGATGTCCGGTAGTTTTAAGTAATAACTTCGCCTTACTTTTTGACTTTTTGTCTAGAATGATGGTTTGTCCTCTCACTAATATCTATAAATCAATTTCGGAAAAACAAAAGTGACCTATAAATATTGCTATTAAAAATTAAGCCTTTTTACTCATCATGTATACTACTGCGCCCAAAAGGTGACATTGTATTTATTTTGAAAATTCTTTATTTATCTTTCCAAATCAATTTCATCCCTTCAAAGTAATCCCCTCCCGATGCAATGCACTTATGCTAATGGATTTTCCAATCTTCGAAACACTGGGATGGCCTTCAGTTCCCTCTTCGCTGCAGCTTGAATATCCTCTATCGTATAAAAACGGTGTCCCCGGAGCGGTCTTTTGAGCTTGGTGAACAACCAGAAGTCGCATGGCGCCAGATCAGGTTTATACGGTGGTTGCGGAACGATATGGGTTGAGTTTTTAGCGAAATGATCACGAATTACGAGGGCAGTATGGGATGGTGCATTATCGCGGTGTAAAAACCAAGAATTGTCTTTCCTCAATTCCGGCCTTTTTAGGCGGATAGCGTTACGCAAACGACGCATAACGTTCAAATAATATTCCCTGTTGGCTGTTTAACCGGTTGGAAGGAATTCATAATGCATAACACCACGATAATCGAAAAAAACAGTCAACAAGACCTTGATTTTTGAGCGACTTTGGCGCGATTTTTTTGGTCTCGGCTCTCTTTTGGCACGATATTCGCTCGATTGATCGGTTGTTTCGTGGTCGTAAGCATAGATCCAAGTCTCATCGCCAGTTATAATGCGTTTCATGACACCCTGGTAGTCAGAAAGCATCGTCTCACACACTTCAACGCGACGTCTTTTTTCCAAAAAATTCAATGTTTTCGGTACCAGTCGAGATTTGACGCGCTTGAGGCCCAAAACATCCTTCAAAATAGTATTGGCTGAGTCTTTCGATATGCCAACTTCATCAGCAATGTTAATCTAATTGTTAATCGACGGTTTTTTCAACACCAAATCTTTGATTTGTTGAACGTGAGCTTCTTCGGTTGAGGTTGATGGTCGCCCTGGACGCTCTTCGTCTTCGACACATTTAGCAGCTCATAAAATGACACGTACATATCTTAAACACTAATGAATATTTTGACATGAAATTTGGTATAAATGTGACTGACAGTACTACCAACCTAAAAAAAAAATAATTCTCCAAATCCTTTGACGCGCGCAGTTTAAATTCAAATGTCATTTTTTGTTATGTTATTTTTTGGGCACAGTTGGATTAACCTTCCGAAAATTCAATAACTATTGAATCCAATCAAAATTATGATGCTAAGAACCTAAAGTTGTCAAATCAAGTATTATTTGAACAACTTCGATTTAGAAATTCTTGAACGACCAAAAAAGAGTTTAAACTTTTTGAATACGGTAATTAACTATCGTCCCTATTGAGATTGTTACCTTTCAAGTTCTAATAAAACTTCAGCTGTCGCATTAATTACTTTATAATCTCTTATCGATTATTATTATTATTTACAGTCTCTTACATTTCATAGGAACCCCAGTCTGCCTTGTAGTAATCTACATGTGTTTGACTTTTATGTAATAATGTGAACATGTGAATTTCGGCTGCGAATAGAGAATATTTATTTGTTTCGCTATAACTATTATGATATTGAAATTTGTTTGAGGCGTAAAAGTGTTCTTATTTGTAAAAGAACCACACCCCAACTGTTTTGTAAAGATAAGAAATTACAAAGCAATACCGATTTTAGTTAAATGAAATTTACAGTATTCTCAAATAAAGTTTGTTTTTATTTAAATATTGGCAAGTTTTGTATGCTTAATCAATCAATAATATATTTGTATTCATTATATGGTGATAAAAGAACTCAAAACAATTCAAAAATGTGGTTTTTGCATTTTTTCATTATTGTGATTTCTAACTAGTTTTTTTCTTCTAATCTTTTAAACCGAATTTTATCATTGACGATGTCAGAAATCGTTTCTTTTATGTTTATTTTTCTCTTTTTGGTTTTCGTTATCTTTGTCAATCCGATGTGTTCGGCTGGTATTTCTTATTTTCAACACAAATCCTGTTAATATCATTTAATATGCATGACATGTGCTGAATTTTAAAATATAGAGCTCTACTCCATGTTAACAACAATAATTAATATACAATTGAGAGCAAATAAATAGCATTCATCTAGTATCCGTGGAGAGTTTTTTAAATATTTTTGTGATGCTAGATAAAAGAAAATATATTTTAGGAGATTATTTTTCGAAGTTAAAGAAAGGAATGATCCAAGTCTTGATTCAAAAGTCTTTTTTTTTGACAGATCACGAGTGAGTCGTGTCAAGCCGACATGTTATTTTTGTTCAGAATTTCATAATGGAAAGACCTATTCGTGAACATCGTTTACAAATCGCTCAACTTCATTACGAAAAATTCACGTTCCGTAAAGAATGTGTTTCGCGCACTTCCTTTAACGTATGGTCAACATAATCGGACTACTGAGAGTACTATTCGCAGCACCATCGAACGTCTTGAGATCTAGTTTTCATTATTGGATAATATTTGATCGAATAGACCACGCCCATTAGGACGTAGCTGAGAGTGTACACAAAGACTGTGGAGAGTCGGTTCGACGTCGTTCGCAGCAACTCGGACTGACGTATTGAACGACTCGGCGCATTTTACGTCGAAATCTGTAATTGAAGTTCGGTCGACCATCCCAAGCGACATCACTTCGCTCTATGGGGTCTTGGAAAGTTCCAAAAAAGTCCGACGTTTTTGAGTCAAATTTTGTTCAGCGATAGGGCCCATTTTGGTCCAAACCTAACTATTTGATGTCTGAAACTGAAACTCGTGATCTCGGAGATCTACTGAGAGAACATTTCAATACAGTTCACTGAGAGAACAATAAAAATGTATTTATATTGTCCAGTTTGTTCGGAGTTCGTAGTTTTAGCTTTAGACAATAAAAGGTGCCAAAATTAGGAAAGTAATCCTTTTAAAATAGTTTTTCATAGTTCTTGACTTTGATGGATCAGTTTATATGACAACTATTTCTTACAGTGATCCGATCGCTATAATGCAATTTCGCTCTTGAGGCTTAGTTGTTGAATATATCGCTAAAATAATGGGAATCGTCAAGTCCGACCATCGTTGGTTCGATTGGCCAAGATCTAAACATTGCATAAAAAATCGTTCGGTCATTACGACAACGTCAAGTGAAAACATTCAGATAGCTTTATGTCTTTAGGAGAGAAATGGTGTACCATCATGTCAACGTGATTTCACACATATCGCTACTCACTCGTTAGTAGAAGCTCCGGGACCTTGCTTAGGAAGCTTTTATTTGTCAACTTTGTAGAAAGTACCTGACACCACGTGATTTCTGTCTATTCCTGTCTCTGCCCAATATTTTTTTGGTGAAAAATTCGCCTCAAGAAAAGCTGGTCTTGACTGTCCCTGCTCTTTACTAGAGACGAGGGTTTCTATGAGAATTGTCGAATAAAAAATTAGATAATTCTAAGTATGCTAAATAATACTCTCAATTTACGACAAAAATAATGAATTTCTCTTTGCTAGACCTTATAGTTTACAGCAGTTATAAATATTTGCCAGTGAGTCAAAGCCAATACGGACAATCCAGCACTTTGCACACAACTGTAGGCTAGAAAGCATAAACCTGTCGATTATTGAGTGGAGCAGCGCTTTAGTGTTCGCTGGCTGCTTACTCACCCTCGTTCCACACACTCACATACTCACACAAATGAAAGCGTCTATTGACTTGTGTGTTTATGTGTATTTCATCAGTTCTCTAGCTACCTGTCATGCTATTGTTTAATGCTCTAAAGCTTCACAGCCAAAGCACAATCGAATAAAAATTGAAATCAAGGTGCTAAAATAATGCTAATGGCCCGATGTGCTGCACAATAAAACAGTCAAGTGCCAACAGCGGCAGCAATATCAACAATAACAACGAATTCGACAGGCTCACGTTTCAACTGTCTACACGTTCACATCAGTTTCACTCGTGCTTCTATAGCTTAGCTTGGCTATTTTATTAGCATTCCGCTGCTGCTGGCTTATTGACAGAATCATTTAGGCGTGAATTGTGGTGGGCGTCTATCGTTTCGTTCGTTCGCTCGTTTATAAGGCTTTATAATGCTGAACGCACGCACATAAATTCACAAAAAATTATATGCTTAATTTGTTGATTGATATTTGATGAAGTATTATTTCTCGACTTTTCGTGTAGTTGCGTTTTCTCGCCATATTGTAGTCATTGTGGTTTAACGGAAATTTCATTATACCCCGAACAAGGTAAATGTAGGAGACCCTATAAAGTATATATTGTATATGTAATAAATGATCAGCGTGGCGATTTAGCTATTTGCCTGTCTATCCATTCGTCCTTCTTTCTGTATATACGCGAACTAGTTTCTCAGTTCTTGAGATATTGATCCAAATTTTTGCACACGTCCGTTTCTCCCCAAGAATTTGCTCATTTGTCGAAATCGCCGATATCGAACCACCATAGCATATAGCTACCATAGAAAGGTACCGATCAAAATCAAGTCCTTGTATGGAAAACTTTTTTATTTCACAAGATATCTTCACAAAACTCAGCATGGATTATTATACTCAGCACCGCTGGAATTATTGTAGAAATTTACTAGATCAGACCACTATAGCATATATCTGTCATACAAACTGATCGATCAAAATTTAGTTCTTATATGGAAATTTTTAATTTGTGAAGGGTATTTTAGCGTCGCTGCAATCTAAGTTAACGTTTTTTTATTTTTATTTTTATTTTTTTGATTTTTATTTTTTTTTTTAATTTATTTTTGGTTTTTGGCCTCAAAAGTGATTGTGTTTTTGTTGGGCGTCATGGGCCGTATGCGTCTCAATGCCAAGCCATTAATGTTAACATTACAAATTATATATTTTATTAAGGTACATACATTTTGAAAGGTATATTTTCGATATTGTTGTTGTTATATTGGCTCGAAAACTGGTTTCATCTCACCTACGGTTGTAATGTGAGCTGCAATTAGAGTTACGCATTCGAAGGCCGTGTCAGAAACTAGCTTAGAGTGTTGAATAATATTAAGTGATTTTTAATATTAGACTATAAAGCGAAACTATAAACAATTTTTATTGGCTTAATCAAATATTAATAGGGTGAGCAATTAAATTGCTGGGTAGCGGCAAATAATTTGTTAAGTCTGTTATCTAATAGTCTAACATATTATACAGAAATATTTTAATTCCCACGTGCAGTCGATCATCAATATGGACCAGAAGCTTTGATTTAGGTATACGATACATCATTATCGTTATATGCACAGTTAACATTTTATTTATAGTTGCAAAACTAGTTTTAAACTTTTTAAGCAAATTTATGAGCGCAATGAATGGCGGAATTCAATTTGAATTCATCTAATTTTATTGATTTTTTATACAACGGAGTCGGCATATAATATGCGATTTTCAGGTATTTTAAAACAAATCTATATTATTACCTTAAAATTAAGCTGCTGAGCCAATACAAGCAAGCCAACGAGTATTACTCCTTTAAGCCCGGGTTGATATGGCCTTCTGTACCTTCAGCGAATTTTGCGTTTTTTAATTTGGATTAATATTTGAAGCGCCGTTCACTAGATTGTCACGTCACGGGAACTGCAATTTACTGAAAGTAGGCTACCTTGTCGTGAATCTCTTTTACTACCTCTACACGACGTGTTGTTTGCAAAATATTCAGGTATTTTAGTACGAATCACTGACACGCTCTATACCCAAAACATTAAGCGAAATGTGTCACAATAACCTAAAAATTAACCAGAATGTGTCACAATACCCAAAACAATAACCAGAGTGCTGTTAAGAGAGGACGGGGTTGTCTGTTATCTTTCTGTTGTCAATACGAAGATTTTAGGCACAATTTCTTTAACTTATCATCAATAAAAGAGGTGGATAGACAACTCACACGTATCCAATTGTCGATCACTTCACTACTTTCATTGAATATTTTAAGCCATTCAAGTACTTAGGTTCGTTATAAAGTAGACTTCCCAAAAAAACTTCTGGACCATTCTCAACTATGGTATTCTGTAGCCGTGGGCCCATTGAAAACAAAAATTTTCAAACATTGCATTTAACAATTTTTTTTTTTCATAAAAACCGCCAGACAAACTTTACGCTTTTACCAATGTGAAAAATATATCGATTCGGTTTCGGCGCATTGTAGATGGACCAGTCCGGGTCAAACTTAATCAAATCAGAGATAAAAAAGGTGCATCTTTTTTGTTAAAGATAAGTGCAATGTAAATCTTTTTATTTAAAAATCGATAATTAATTTCCAGCGACAACACCTTTATGGTTCGCAAGCACAAGGCAATTCGGAGACAATGGATTCGAATCATATACAAAATTTTGATACGATTCTGATAGGAACGATAAAGGATTATATAAAGAAAGTTCACACAAAATTTCAAGTAAATCGGTTGTATAGAACTGGAGATAATGTCGGTACCGTGTGGAAGAAAGTAGTTTCGAGAAAACCGCGTTTAAAGTTTAGGAGACAATTCTAGTGAAAACGGACGCCACCTCACAAAATCGGCTGTATCTCCAAAAATAAGTCGAATTTTGAAAAATCCTTCCAAGGTCATATTTTTGAAAGTCTAAACTTTAAATATATGAAAAAAAAATCGAATTTTTCAAAATTCTAGAGTAGAATACCCCCTTAATTTATCTGAGAGATATTAGTAAATATGTGATTGTATGGGTATTTAAAATTTGTGACTCGAAAGGTAATATCGGACGTAAAATCACCCATAAACACTGATTAGAAAAGCTCTATTTGAACTTCGAAGTAATAACCGGTGATGATGATTAAAAAAAAAAACAGATTAGCAAAACTATTCCGCTTAAAGTGAAAACATTGAAAGAAAAAAATTCGTTGAAATCAACCGAAATTATGAATAACGTAGTGAAATGCTTGATAATTTCGATTCTTCACCTTTGAAGTTAAGTTCAAAGAAAGTTTATCGAATAGAGGAAATTAGAACCTGCGAACCAAAAACAAACAAAAAAAAAAATTATCCTAGCTGTAACCACTTTTACGACCAATGATTTGGAAAATATTGAAACCGAATAGCCGTTTCTGGGAGATACAACAAATACTTGAGATCTTCAAATTTTTTTGGGTTAGGTTAGGTTATATTGGCCGGCTATCATACCATTCATACACTCCTTAGTTGGAGTGTTGGCAGTTGGATGTTCTGTTTAGTTTGAGGTGAGGTTTTTTGCGAACTTTAAGAACGACTTGATATCTACGTTTGATACTTCATCCAGTCCTTTGAACTACGAAGATCGTAGATACTTGAGATGAGTTCTAGGTGGTTTTCCTAAGGGCTCTTTCACATGACCGTGTCGATTTCGCATGTACTTATGGCATTCCATCCCGCCCTGATCCGCCTTTCATCCCTTTCGGAAATTTAGTGGTACATCGTCCCTAGTTACTTCCGTATTTCTTGTACTTTTTCGGTAGCTAGACGGACGGAATTCCTTTGTGGTTTGGAATCCAGTATATAAGCAACCGCTTTCATGCCATGTCAACAATATTCTTTTAGGACGACGTTTCGGGTAGTTTCATCGGATTCTTTATTTTAATTATATGTATGCTTTATTTAAATTAAATGAAAGAGTCCATAAAAATGGTTATAAAGGAATGAAAAAATCTTAACTAATTCTGGTTCTGATTCAAGGCGAGTAATGTTACACTGCCAATTAAGCAGTTCTGCCATTTATTGTCCTGATATGTCAGTCACTGCCTTCTCTTTGCTTTGGTCTCACAACCAAAGTAGATTGCCTATGAACAAACTGAGTGTAAAATGTGCCGAAACTATCGGTACATTCCTACCACCCGATATGATCGAATAAGTAATGAAATGGGCCAAAAAAGATACATGCCCCGATAGTTATAAGAGCGTCGGCTTGATTGATATTGTTTAAAGTTTGTTCGTTTCTTTGTGCAGCTAATGGCTGATAGGGAAGAGGAATTTACATGATCAAGCATGCCCAAAGCGACCTGTTCACGGTACTCTTTTTGAATAAAAATTTAGCTTTATCGGGACGAGTCGAGCAAGAACGCGTTTCGTACCTAAAAGGCCAACGGATGAAAATTCAACGGATTCGCGTGAAATGTCGAGCTCTCTTGCTATCTCTCTAATACTTGCCTGACGATTTTCAAGCACCATATCCTTCACTTTTTTAACATTTTCATCAGTTGAAAAGGTCGAAGGTCGATCCCGAACGAGGCATGTTTTCGATGATCTTTCGACCATCTTTGACGACTTTGTACTTGTGTTTTTGATAAAACTGAATCACCTTTTCCAAATATTCGCAACGATTTCGCACACGCAATTGAATCACTATAAGATATAGCTGCCATAACAGCTGAGTGATTGAAATCAAGTCCTTGTGTGGACTACTTTTTTATTTGAGGAAATATTTTTACGAAATTTTGCGTGAATTATTCTCTAAGGTAACGGCACAAACTAAGAACAAATTATCGGATTTCATAACATATAGCTACCATACAAAATGACCGATTAAAATTAAGGTCAGTGGCTACTATTTGCTGTGCCTTATTCATATTCTGTTTTATGGGCAATATATAGTTTACATTTTTAAAAATGAAACGTAAATAATTCACGGGGAAACGAATAGCTTTCGGTAATTTCATCTGATCGCTGGCGGTTGTTTACTTTGCTTAGCTTTCAATTTTGTGCAAATAAGTTTGAGGAATATTTAGAATCGCAACTGGTGGTTACCAAGCAGCAATGCTGCCACGTTTAGTAAATATTTGCATGTGTAGTATGTGCTCACAACAGTATTTATGGCTATGCCAAAGCTATTTGCTTTTAAATTATGCTGCTTTCCAATCTTTACAATTTATTTCCCTTTTTGTTTGTTCTTCCTTGCCTTCACGTGGAAAACGCCTCAATATTTCACCTACTTTTTGCAAGCTTCTTGTTGCTGTAATACCATCAGCAAATATTTATGCTGACAGTTATACCACGCATTGATTGACGGCAAGCAGCGGCGAATGGGAAGTAAAAATAAAAGAAAACATCAAGATGCGCAGACTCGTTTATACTTGAACTGCCGTTACCTAATGGATCACCGCTGCTTTGCAAAGCGCCGCTATGCCACAAAGCAAGAACACCCAACTTTTGTGGCCATAAACCACACACAAACACACACATGCATAGCAATCACACAAACACCGATTGTCAACGGAAAGCACAAAACGTACAAACGAGCTGCCGCTAGAACTGTAACTGTGACTGCCGCGCGGTGGCGAATGAATTATGTAGCGCAGCTTTACTGCTGTGGCAGCTGCAGGACAGTTGCAACGAAGACCGCGCTGTTGATGACAACGCTGTGGTTGGCTGATTGGCTGCGCTTGACGAGTGACCGCTGTTTGTTTGCTTAACTGCCGGAGGCAATATTTGCAAGCGGCCGCGACGTTGGTGGTGATTATCCACTGCGATTTCTTACGCTCGCCGCTTCCGCGTGCAAACGCGTCGCCTGCGCCTCCATTCTTCGGCAGCTTCTTAGGTAATATGCAATCTGTGACTGCCGCTTGCAGTGCTGATTGCAACCTCCTTTCATCTGCTTATTCATTTAGCGTATTGTCTGCCGCCGCTACGGCTCTGACTCTGTGTCGGCGGCATTTACAAGCGTTTCGCATGCGTGAAGCCGTAAAACTTTTAACCTCAATTTCGCCCATTGCAAATAAAACATAAATGCTTATTTATTGCATTCTTTTGTCTGTTCTACGCGCTACCGCTTATGGCGCGCGCACAGTCGCGCTGTGTAGCGGCCGCACTGTGTGCCACCGGAGCGCGCAGCGTGACGTGGCCAACTAGCTGATTGTGCGGCTCTTTACCAGCCGTTTGTCCAACCGCCTGCTGAATGGGCAAACCATCTGCTCGCAGTTTCTGTTTTATTTTCACTCTCTTCGCCTCTTCGTCAACTTCCTCTTCACTGCCGTGTGCGTGGCACATTGTGCATTATCATGGGCGCGCGCTCTCACACATGTCCGCAAATGCATTTTGTGGTGATTTGTGCGCGACCGCAATCAACCGCAAATGGCAATTTGTGCACAAAATATGTGGCATCTTGCCTGCGCGTCCAGGCGCATGGCTAGCCTCTGCGGAAGGTGTGTCGCTCGTATGCTCCTCGTATGGCTGCAAATTTGTGTGGCATACTTGCGGCAAAATGCTTCCTAACTGCGCTTACGACAATTTACGTAAATTCACATGCCACACAGACACACACACCGATTTCACGTATCTATTCACATAGTGGCCCCGTCGGTGATTTTGCCCAGTCGTCTGCCCATCTGATATTGAGGTTAGGGTTCACTGCCGCTCAACTGCCAGCTTTTGTAGCTGTACAGTCATGTATCATATGTTAATTGCTTAGCAGTTTATTATGAAATGTGTATGGAGAAAATATGATGCCATAATGAAGGCTAACTGAATTGGCTTTAATTTGAGAGAGAAACATAAATAAGGTATGTACATATGTGTGTCATTTTAAGTAAAGGGTTATGCATTAAGGCCGCACAATCCTTAATGAGCGCGAAATGATTACAGATTGCTGGCATTTCTTGGTATTAGCAAAATAATATTATTGAATTAAGCTTTCGTAAGAGAATAATGAACATTTTTTAGACAGCTGGTAGCTCTAAAATAAAAAAAAATTAAATTATAGCCATAAGACTTTATTACACGCCCTATATTTGCTGCAGATATATTTCTTAATATTTTGTTAAAGTAAAATTTCTGAAAAGGTGGCAACACCAATTAAATTATATTTTAATATGAAAATTCTAGCTTCCACAAGTTTATTTTATAAGTTCTCCTGTTTTATTTTTTTCTATGGGTGGCAACGCCATGCCAAAATTTAATTTTCAAACAATATTTTCTTTGTTTGCTGTGTTACATTTCGTATATTTGTCATCTATTTTTCAATATTTTCTCGGAAAGTGGCAACGCTACATTAAAATATGCATGAAATTTGCGTGCTGAAGTTTCTTACCCTGCTACAATTTTATTTTTTAATATTTTAATTTTTTTATAGGTGGCAACGCCATGCCAAAATTTAACTTTCAAACAATATTGTCCTTGGAAATAATGCTGTGTTACATTTCGTATATTTGTCACACATTTTTCAATATTTTCTTAAAAAAATATTTCTTGAAAGGTGGCAACGCTTTATTGAAATACGTATAAAATTTAAAAGTTCAAAATTCAATGCTACCTGAAGCTGCTTATGCTGCTTTCCGTTTATTTTGTTATATTTTTAGTTTTAATTTTTTCTATAGGTGGCAACGTCATGTCAAAATTTAACTTTCAAACAATATTGTTCTTGGAAATATTGCTGCGTTACATCTCGTATATTTGTCACACATTTTTCAATATTTTCTTAAAAAAATATTTCTTGAAAGGTGGCAACGCCACATTAAAATGTGTGTAAATTTTAAGCGTTTCAATAGCGTTCTGAAGCTCTTTATGCTGCTTTGAGTTTATTTTGTAATATTTTCTGTTTTAAATTTTTTTAAAGGTGGCAACGCCATGTCAAAGCTTAGTTTTCAAACAAGTTTTTTTCTTAAAATGCGGTTTCAAGTATATTTTATAATATTTCTTGCTTCACTTTTTTTGAAAGGTGGCAACTCTTTACAAAATGGAAAATGTATACAATATTAACCAAAATAATAACCTCCCAATGTTTTTTGGAAAATGAAAACATTTTTTAAAAAATGAAAAACTTTGATTCTGCTTGTGGATTATTTTTATTTGATTTTTAAATTTTTTTTGCATCAAGTCGAGAAAATGATACCATGTAAATAGCCACAGTTGATTGTCATTTGAGCCTTTTTATGGAATTTTCCATCACTTTGGCCAGAACTTCCGCCGATAGGTCCTCACATTTTTGACGGATATTGTCCTTAAGAGCTGCAAGAGTCTGAGGCTTGTTGATATAAACCCGCGACTTCAAAAAGTTCCACAAAAAGAAGTCTGGAGCGGTCAAATCAGGCGATCTTGCTGGCCAGTGCAAATCGCCAAAACGGGGGATCAGGCGCCCAGGAAATGCATCTTTCAGCATATCGGTTGTAGCACGTGCAGTGTGTGCCGTTGCACCATCCTGTTGGAACTACATGTTTTCCAATCCCAATTCATAAAGTTGCGGCAAAAAGAACTCGTTGATCATTGCTCTGTAGCGCACACCACTCACAGTAACCGTTTGGCCCGCGACGTCTTCGAAGAGAAAAGGTCCGATGACTCCTCCAGCGAAAACAGCACACCATACAGTGACTTTGAGCGGGTGTAATGACTCTTCGTTGGTTACACTCGGATTCTCAGTGCCCCAGAAGCGTAAATTTTGCTTATTTACGTACCCGCTGGGATGGAAATGGGACTCATCACTCATGATTATATTTGATGAAAAATAATCTTCCTCTTGGTGGTAATTGAGGATGGCTTGAGCATATGTTAGACGCGATTAACGGTCAGTAGTTAACAGCTGATGCACCGTCTGGACTTTGTACGGAAACATCTTCAAATCTCGTACCAAAATTCACTGTAAACACCGTCGACTGATGCCCATTTGCGTGGCACGTCGTCTGGTCGATGTCGACTGCGCTTCCATGACATCCTCGGTGTTGCAATAGCAATATTCTCTGCAGAAGGGCTACTCTGGGGTCTGCCACGCCTGGCAGCATCACGAAATTCACGTTGTGCCAAAGTCACCGACCGATTATTGGTCAAATAAATAGGGACCAATAACCCGCGTTCTGGAGTAGTGTAGCGTACCATTGTTTATTTACGTGTATTTAGCATGTTTACTACAAAAATGTCAAAACAGAACTGACGTTAGAGGTCTATTGCAAAATTTATAGCATCTTCTGATGGGTGAAAAGTTTCTACCAATGACCTTTTTAAATACAAAGAGTAAAAGGCAATTAATATTTTTACTATCAATTTTTTTATTAGTTATTTGTTAAGTAGAGTAGAGAAAAAAATTAAAAACTAAAAAAGTAAAAAAATTTAAAAATTATGAGCTGACGAAGTGTGGGGTCTCTAAAAATTTCCACGTGACCATACCCATGATTTCAACCCTCCTAGTTATCTGAAACCAAGAAGAAAAAAAGATTATTAATCTAGAATAATGTCGCAATGGCCGGAATTACGGAAAAGTGGGGAAAAATAGTTTTCACAAAATGGCGAATGCCTAAAAAAAAGTTTTTTTTTGGATCACTTTTCTGACAATTTCGAATTTTTTAAAAATAATAAAAATAAAAATTTGGGGATAGCACTAGTTCCAACCATAGACAAGCCTATAAAGAAGACTCTATAAAAATTTCAAGTGAATCGGTCCAGTAGAACCTGAGAAATCGTGGGTACCGTTCCGAAAAAGTCAGTTTTGAGAAAAACGCGTTTAAAGTTTCGCGTTCCGGCCGAACCAGTTTGGTTGCCGGGTCAGAAAAATGCTTATATCTCCGAAAATAATTTGAATTTTGAAAAATCCTCTTGTACTCGACTTTTTTAAATTTCTAGACTAGAATACCCCCTTAAGATAACAACAGTTAGGTTAAAAGCAGTTAGTCATGTGAAGGCGTTTTTGCAAAAACTTGATAATACCAACTGTATTAAAATGAACTACGTATTTCTTATATCCGTATAGAAGAAGCCATTCATATTAAAAAAAAATCATAATCTTTTGAGGCCATATTTGGGTTATATGCGTTTCAAAACGTGGTAATGTATACAGTAAGTTCATTTCTTACGAGTAAACAGAGAACCAATCGAATGTAACGAACAAGCAAATAGCTGTAATGAAGACGCTGAGATTTGTCGAAGAGGGATATATGGTGAAGATACAACTTTAGTGACGTATTCAAATATGCTCTTACATTAAATTCAATTGAATGAATATTTCTTTACAGAGAGCAGCGTATTCTTTTCGCGCAGCAAAGTGGCAAAAACCCTGGCATTTCAGTGTGTCAGCCAAACCATAAATTTAAATTAATGATCTCTTATGTAGTAAGTGAGTGCACAACAACACCACCGCCAACTTCAGAAGCATACAAACGCAGCACAGTAGCGAAACCAAGCAAAAGAACGGCAATTAGTGGTTTGTTGCATGCAACTTTGGCAACAAAGCAAACCAACAAAAACACCAAGTCACTGTAAAGGCGCAAAGGCCGCGCCACAAAGCTTAAAGTATTGAAGGCAAGTCGATCGGAACAATTGCGCGGATTGCGTTACAAGTAGTAAGACGCCAAAGGAGCATGCAACAAACCAAACTGGAAGGCAGGGTAACATGTAAAGGGACAATTTTTGACAGTCACAAAAGACCAGCGTTGAATACACAACGCAAAAGGATGCTTTACGACGCGCACGTGCGTTAGCTAACAGGAATTTATTGTTGCCACTTGCGTATAGTTGTTGTTGCGACTGTCGCCTTGCTTGCAACTTTACTACTTTTCTTTGCGTCTTTTTTGGCTTTGAGCGCGCTGGCATGCTCGATAAATTTTGCCCTTCAACTGAAAAATTAAGCTGCGAAAAGAAAGCGTTTCTGTTGCTTTTTAAACAGTCGATAAAATAACAACAACAATGCGCTATAAATAAAGTCTTTGAAGTTTCCCTTGAAGTTTTTTGTGACAGTGGTTTGAGTTTTGTGATGCATTTAAAATAAATTGCTTAGATAAACGCGTGATATGCGCCTTAGAATTTTAGCTATTTTTCTATATTTGACTGTTTCGTGTTGAAAGCTGTGACTAAGCAGGCGAATTGAACAAAGTAGATAGGTACTGAACAGGCGCTAACTGAGAAATTGAAAAAAAAAAAACATTTTCGAAACCTCTTAGAACTTCTATTTGCATATAACGACTATATACTACTATATATATGTATGTATAAATGTACATATTTATTACTAAGCCTTATGGTAACAGCTGTTCGAAATTATAGGTTGCCACATTTTTACATAATTTATTAGAAACAAATGCTAACACATTGAAACTAAAAAAAATATGTTTTAGTTTCCTCCAATATATTAATTAAAGCATGCATATTTTTAGAAGGGTTGCCACCTGTTTAAATATTTTTTTTTTTTTAATTATGGAAACTTATTGCAATTAGTAAAAAACTTAAAAATGCGTTAAATTTAAAATTTTTTTTTAGTAGAGATGCCACCTTTTTACTATTTTTTACTCAATTATGTTCTTAGATATTCATTACTTTTAAGGAAAAAACGGAAAAATGCGTAAAATTTGTTTTCAGTTAAAGTTGAATTATAATTCGCATATAGCATTGTGTAACGTTCCCAACATAAACAAATTTAAGTAAGATTAAAGTTGCAGTTTTTAGAAGGGTTGCCAGCTGTTTGAAATTTGAAGTCTCAAAAATTAAGCAGTAGAGAAAACACTACTTGTGGTAGGGCAGTTGAACTTTAAAATGTCTACAATAGTAGCGTTGCCACCTGTTTAATTTTTTTGTTTTCAAAATAACTGGTATTATAGTTAGAATATTACAAAACTGACCCAAAATAAAGAGGTTTAAGTTGAATTAAATTTGCATATTTTTAAAATGGTTGCCAGCTGTTTGAAACTTTAAGTTACAAAGGGTTGCCAGATATTTGTTGCACAAATCGTGCGTATCATTTCACTACGAAAAGTGATTGTGTAATAGGACATATGCTTAATATTTGTCTCACGCCTTATAAAATTCAATGGTCAACTGGTCCCTTAGCCAGTATAATTATCTTTCTGATAGCAAGGGATACTAGAGCAGTCTATTCAGATTTTTACTGAAATCTGTTCTCTGTCATATAAAAGCTTTAAAAGTAAGTTGTTCATTCCGGTACTTGAAACTGTTTTACTTTTCATAACTACGACAAATATGCAAAATGAGATCTAGACATCTCTCTATGCAGATTAATATTTAAGGCTGTTTTCTCTAATAAAAACAATAATTAAGGTGATGATCCTTCATTCGAGTACTTGAGACCTTCAGCCGCGGTGCTATTTTTGACTCATCGTTGCACTATGTACCTAGGCTTAGTATGAAATTTGAATGCTTACTTGCCATACTTAAATAACATCGACTCACTCATACCATTGCCCATGTGTTGTTCCAACTGATTAATGTTTAGATTTCCGAAATGTATACAATATCTTAATTCCTTAAACTCAATTTGCAGTACTATTGTATAATTCCTTGTAATCGGGTTTGGTTGTAGGGAAAAAGAAAAAAAAATATTTTGAAAGAAGAAAATGGAAAAATTAATATCAAAGGTAAACACCAAACAATGTACTCAAAAATAATTTCAACTGAAAAAGGACCTGCAAAGGAAGAAAGAAAACTTTTTTTCCACAATACAAGAATTTCCCAATTTATGCCAAGTTTTCTTAAGCTAATCGCGTGAAGCATAATATAATAGAGAAACATACACAAGCAGCAACCTTCGGAAGTCTCAATGCATTGACGATTGTTAGAGGGTTTTACAAAATACAAAAAATAATCAAAAAGGCTACAACAAAGCAGCAGAAAATGATTTCCCCTACCTTAGCAGACAACCGGCAAGGTCTATTGGCCTTTTTGACGATGCGCTTTGCTTTATTTTGTGTGAATGCTCGCCAATCGCTTTGTATTGTTTTCTGAACCCAGCTGGGACAAGCAGAAAAAGGCCAAAAAAGTCGAATTGAATTAAATTTTGTTATTTCGCCACGATTCGGAAAAGCTAACAGACCTTCACATACACAAAAATACAACTTTACTGCATATAATTTGAAATTCTCATCAATTTACATAGAAAAATCCTTTTGAATATGAAATTTGACAGTTGGGTAAAAATGAATGAATTATACGCCGCCCTCCACGGTCCACAGCTTGTAACCCACAAGAAAAGGTTGTGAACCGACCGCCAAACGCCGCACTGTAAGCAATATTCTGCTTGCGAGCTGCAACCGAGCAAATCGCCCGTCTTGAAGATGCTGAGCGCTAAGAAATTGCTTCCAAGCTGTGTCTGCCATTCGCTGCGCCACTCAAGCCAATGAGTCTTAGGGCGTAGAGCAGCAAGCCTCCGTCGCCGTCGCCGTCGCCGTTTGGCGTTCCACTTGACGGCGATTGTGAATTGTGAATATTTGTCAAGTGGTCGAGCATTGAAGAAGCACTTCGGAATTGAATGAAGTGGTTTGTCTGTTTTCAACAAAATCTTCAAGTTCCACAAACGTCTCTGAAAAAGGCCAATAAGCTGTGCTGTACAACTGAAACATTGAATGAAAACGTCAAGGCGATGGCCGAATGCAAGGGAAAGAGTGGAAGGAGAAAGCATAGGTTTCAGATATTTAGTGCGAAGAGTGAGTTGTAGAAAGGGAGAGTGTGAAAGGGAGGAAAATTGCTTGCAGTGAGTTATTCTCTTTCTGACTCGCCATGACTATGTCGCTTTGTTTTTCTTTACCACTTCAATACTTGAATTGAATGTCGTCTGACAGCGACTAATTTCCATATGATTTATGTCGGCGAAATTTCCCAGCTGAGTCAGACGATTTGTTTTGGCTGCTTGTTGTGGCTGAGTGCTCATTGAGGGTGGGTTGTCTTGCATAACAAAATCAGTAAGGCTCATAAAATTCCATTCATACTCGTAATCGTTTGTATTATTTAACGGTATATACATTTTCTTTATTGAATATTGTAGGCTTTAGCTCCGTGAACTTTAATTACCGACAGCGCAATAAATTGGGGAAATCAGGAAAATAATGAAAAGGATTAATAAGTCGTTGTAGCAAATTACGTTCTTAATGAAAACGACCCAAATGAGTCGTGGGCGTGAGTTGTTTCTTGTTTTTCATTTAGTGAACCGGAAACTAATACACAATACGAGATTGTTTAAAAATTATAAGTAAGTTAAGGTTTGAGTGCTCAAAAATGCAGTGGTTTCAGTCGATGTGAAAGAGCTAGCATTGTCGTGGAAAGGGTGATCCATCTTCGGCAGTTGGTTTTCTAATTACTTGAAAGATTTTGTACCACTCAGAATTTACTGTTCCGCGTTGTTTTTGTGGTATGTTTGTGACACTTGCAGTTTTTCCTAAAAACAGACAACCCTTTGCTTGGAAGTGCTGTGTCCTGAACAACTCTTGTTGAATTCGGCTCATCTTGAAACATACTTTCAGGCGCATAGGTGTAAATCCACGTTTCATCACCTGTCATGCTGTCATAGACGTGTTTCGAAGCATTGTTGTCCTATTTTTTAACACTTCTCTCGACCAATCTACACGAGCCTTGTTCTGAGTGATCGACAAATTGTGTGGGCTCCGACGTGAACAATTAGTTTTTATAGTCAAATGTCCATGCAATATTGAATGTATGTTGGTCTCACTAATGCTTGTAGTTGTCTCTAACTCAACAGTAGTTTGCGCACAGCATCAATAGTTTCCAAAATAGTCACTGATATAGGTCGTTGTTTACGTAATCTTTCTTGAAGTGATCTACGACCTCGGTTGAATTCACCAAACCATCGATAAACACTAGTCTGAGATGAGGCTTCATTGCCTTGAGTTAAGTTCATCGATGCACTGTTATTGAGTTAATCCACGTCGAGAGCTGAAAAACAGAATCGCACAAGAATGTTCACAATTTAATTTCATATGTTAGACGAGATGAATAGTTTAAGTATGACAAAATATTCTGACTATATATAACAGCAAAAGTGTCAAACTTTATGATAAAGTTGTTAGTTGTCAGAATTCAACACTAGGGTTGCCAAATCTCGAAATATAACAGGTAAGTAAATCACAATCATGTCCTTGTATAGAAAACTCCTTCATTAAACCAGATCTATTTACGAAATTTTACATGGATTGTTAACCAAGGCAACGAAAGAATCACCGAATAAACTGAACAGAGTGGACCACTACAGCATATAGTTGTCATAAAAAATAACTGATCAAAATCAACTTTTTATATGGAAAGTTTCTTATTGAACGAGATATCTTCACGAAATTTGGCATAAATTATTGACCAAGGTCTAAAAAAATTTTTTAGATCGAATCACTATAACTTATATAATGCGACAAAGTATTCGGATTTTAATAAAACTGTAAATAAAACGCAATACAAAGTGCGTTTCAAAGTAAACAGGACTTAAAACTAAAAAAAAAACAACAGAACAAATGGTTTTTTCGGCAAAATCCATTTATTTTATTCAAAATAGTCTCCGTCTGCTTCAATACAGCTTTTTGCACGGTCCAAACGCAAGTCGAACGAGTGTTTTAGCTCGTTGGCCAGTTTGGTCGCCAGAATGCCGGTGCAAGCCTTTTGAATGGCCTCTACGTCTACATGACGCTTTTCTTTAATGGGCAAATGCATTTTTCCGAAAAGCAAGAAGACGCACGGTGCCATATCAGGTGAATACGGTTTATGTGGTTAATGGTTAAAATGTGATTTTTGGCCAAATAATCCGTCACAATGATGTCCTTCGAATGTTGGATTCTGAGCAATTTTTGGTCGTCAGTCAATTGGTGCGGAACAAACCGTGCACACACCTTTCGTAAGCCGATGTTCGGTCAAAATGCAATAAATCGATGTTTGGGAGATGTTGAACTCCATTTCCATTGATTTCAATAATGATTTCGGCTGATTTTTTATGAATTCACGCACATTTTCAATAATTTCCGCTGATAACGGGTTTTGTTTGACCCACATGTTGATCGTCATTTATGTCCTCACGACCACTTTGAAAACGCTGAAATCACTCGTACACTCTGCTACGGGATAGGCAATCATCGCCATAAATTTGTTTTATCAATTGAAACGTTTCGGTAAAAGTTTTACCAATTTCAAAACGAAATTTAATGTAGGCTCTTTGTTCGAAGATCATATTCGCACCGATGACACAAACATACTGACAATTGAAACGCAATAACTTCACTTCCAATAGATGAAATGTCATGAAATTCTCACTGGACAATCGATAAAGATACCAAATTCTAACGCACTAGTTCAAATATAAATGGCGCTATCAGGGGGGGCGCTAGATTCAAAAAGTCCAGTTTACTTTGGAACAAACTTTATATATTTAATTATTCGTTAATATTTATTTTATCACCTTCAAAGTAATCACGAACACTTTTCATAAGCACTTTTTTGGGAATGCGCTTCAGCCTCTTCAACGAGTTTTGGTTTATCTCTTTGATCGACTGAAAACGGGTTCCACGTTTCTGGCTTCAAATCCGGTCACAATCGTGGCTCGACGGTCCATTATCATCGTGTAAAATCCATGAACTGTTCTTCTACAATTCCGGCCGTTTCCGACGGATTTTCTCACCCAAACGCCTCAGTACGGCAAAATAGAACTCTTTATTGGCGGTCTGTCCCTCCTGAACAAATGCGAATATCGAAGAGAACAATGAGCATCATCTTGATTATCCCCTAATTTTCCATGATTGTTGACTTGTTTCCATGCCAAACTCATAAACCCATATCTCATCAGCAGTTATAATGCTCTCCATGATTGTATGATCGGATTTCGCATGATCAAGCATGTCGAAAGAGAACCATTAACGGTACTCGTACAAAAAATATTCACCAAAACCATTCGAACGGATTGGCATTAGATGTCGAGCTCTCTTGCCATCTCTCCAACACTTGGCTGACGATTTCAAGCACCATATCTTCACTTTTTTAATATTTTCATAAAAGCTTGAAGGTCGTACAAAAATAGGGCATGTCTTCAAGGATCTCTCGACCGCCTTTGAAAGCTTTTGAACACTCGTAGGCTTTTGTTTTTAATTAAAAATTTGAGACAAATTCTTTGATCGATATTTTTATCCATTGTAAAAATCGCAACGCACTATTGAAGTGTATCGACTAAAGCAGCTGCTATAAAAAAATGGTTTGATAGATCGTTCTCATTTTCACCATAGACACAGACTGTCCTACCAATTTAGCAAAATATATATTTTTTTAAATATCATTTACCCGGAAAATTTCCTTACAATTTCCGGGTGCCTTTTTGTCACATGTGGCTGTCATACAAACTGCGCGATCAAAATGAAGTTCTTCTGCTGTGAAGTGTACTACAGCTTTGGTGCAGCCGGATTTTTTTTGTTGATTTTTGTTTTTCTGGTCTTTAATTTTTTTAATCTTTCACCGTAATTGAGAAGGTTAAGCAGCATCAATAGAAAATTTGACGAGTATTAATACTGCAATCTATCCTGCTGTCTTTGACTATTAGTAAAGTATTCTAAAGAATCTGACTATTGAATTGATTTTGACTTTCTAGGCAATACTAAACATTTCCCACGAAATTAAAAATTTCAGAAAGCACCTTCTATTTGTTGTTATGAATCTGCCAATAAAATTCTTGGTATGATCGGAAGTCGCTTACAAGGATTCGTCTTTACTTGGTGAAATAAATACATGAAAATAATAAAAAGTATGGAAATAGTGCTTCTGTTACACAGATGTAATTTCTCAAGTAAGATTTGAAAAAAAAAAGCGTCAAGAGATTTGGCTGTTTCACTTGGCTTAATGCGCTTTCCCACAACAAAACGCAGACAAAAGGAGCTGGTTTTACATGCTTTATTATCAACGTTTGTTGCTAATTAATCACGCCCACATGCCACTGTCTGAAAACCACATGCGTTCACAGACACCTTTCCGCTTTATTAACGACGACATTCTTTGAATTAATGATGATTCCACCTGCGCTTCAGCGCCGCCTAAATGCGGTCGCCACACAATTGCAACAAAGCGCGCAGCTACAACTGATGCTACATATGTATGTGTGAGCCTTTGTGTATGTTCCAGCGCTTGCATATGCGCGTAGATATGTCTGTAGCCTGCCATATGCATTAGTATTCATAAATCAGTCAAGTGTCATTGGCTCTTATTGCGGTTGTATGTTGCACACACACACACGTATGCAGTTGTCAGCAAGACAAGCAGACAACCAGCTACTTGAGCAGCTACAACTGAGAGCAGAATGTGTCATCAAACCACCGAAAATGCTGTTACGCATACTCATGCCTATATACTATGTGTATTGTATTTGTGTATGAGTGTGAGTAATGGGCCACTAGAGTGTTTAGTGCCGCGCGAGAGCAGCCTGTATTAATTTGACTAATAAGCAGCTGTTTCTTTTGCGAATGGTGCCAATATTGCAACGCTCTTAACCTCATTGTGCGCGCACACACAGACACATACATGCTCGCATTCATTTATCCTACGCTATGATTGACACTTGTGCTACATGGCGTATGAGTGCTAAAATGCGTTCATTGTGCGGCTTAAACTTATACATATGTGCAGCGCCTATTCACAATGCCACTTACACAAACATATATACATGAACACATACACAGGCATGCATGCATTCACACACACTCACACTCCAGCGTAGATACAATTAAAAGCGCCTGCTTGACTGCCCGCCTCTGTATGAGTAATTCCTTTTGTACGGGAAAGTTTTTGTTGTTCGTTTGCGAGGGTGAGACGGCGTCGGCTTATTAGCAACAAAAGCGGCTACTTCCCTCATTGGTGCGACAAAATATTTAGTCGCCTCGCTTCTAATTGCTCTTTGCCGCCTGCTTCTTTGACGTTTTCGCATATTTTCGTTCGTACACATTATGCGAAAGGAAAATCAAAAGCAAAAGTGTCGAGTTAATTTATGCCTTCATCGCGCACGCTACACTCGGCTCATTATTGTTGTTGCCTGCCCAATGTATGACTAAGCGCGCCGAAATGAGCAATCACATGCGAGTGTGGCAAGTCGAAAGTGAAATTTATGCCTGCCAGTCTTCCTGCCTTCCAGCTCGCCTACAATAACAACAAGCTGTGTAACACTCAAAGTCGTTGGCAACAACAACAAAAGTGACAGCGATCCGGCGTTAATCGCTACTTTGACAAAAGTTTCAGGCCGCCAAGCGGAGAGCGCTGGAAGACGCCTTCAGTGCCATTGTATTCGTTTGCGATGCAGTCGTTGTTCGAACTCTGGTAGTGAATGTGTGTGTCTGAATTTGGCCTCTTCACATCGCCTTTGTTTTGTTGGCAGGCTAGCAGCGCATCAATGAGCTTCAATGGGCTCGTGGTGTCATTAACTTCATTTATGGACATTGTCTTTAGACTTCGTCGCCATTTGCCGCTGCTACTGTTTTTCTTTTGTTTTTGCCATTTTTTTTAAAGACTTTCTACAACGCTTTTCTTTTGTCTGGCTCCTTACATTTTTGCCTTGTTTTATTGCCCATTAATTTGGGCCTGTGCAAATAAGCAATGCGATAATGGGTGGTGACTGTGACCACACTAGGCGTCGTGATAAGCGACAGTACACTTTGAAAAATGTTGTTTTTTGTTTTTTTAATTTTTTTTAACTCAAGCAACGTAGAGTCCTGAGGAGATACTCGTATGAGATACCATTAGAAAATTTCTTCCAAACTCTTGGATGAAATTTTGAGATTTCGCAATATTACTAAGGCTGGTAGCACCCTCTTTCACTGCAGATCTAGAGCTCCAGATGCCGGGTGAATTCAGAGTTAACCCTGAGCAACTTCATTTTGGTTATTGTAGCAGATTTAACTTTTTCTTATATACAATATTTCTTATTTACAATAGACTCTGACATAATAAAAAAATATCATTCAAAGAGTTCACGCTAAACACCGCATTACACGTCCGTCAACCTACTTTCCCTATGTTTTCTAGACCGTTGTATAGACTTATCACTTAGCACGTCCCTGATTTAGGTTTATATACTCGCTACCACAACAACAACAACGAGCTGTTTTTAAATACCTACACTAATTTCATTTGATTCACACTGGATGCTTTTGTTTCAAGCGCTTTTTTCGATAAAGAGTACAATGCTGTTAGACCTCGGGGTGGTACGCTTTCACCAATATTATACTTAGAAGAAGCCAAAAACATTTTTTACTCCTAATTTGGTTGTGTTTGTGGTATAGTTTTGGAGTTTTTATAGTTCTCTGGTGAAAATTGCCATATTTCTTCCATACGTTGGTTACCCGTCTTGCAAACTACTACTACTTGCTATGTTTACATTTAATTTTAGACGAATGAATTGTATGAAGTAGGTCAGAGTTCATGGGGTTTACGTTGACTAATAATTTTTTCATATTCCTCTAAGCATAAGAAGACTTCAGGAAATGTCTACACACCAATGATACCATGGAGCATATCTTCTGTCCCGCATTGGCGCATTGACAAGACTACGCTGAAAGCATCTCCACGGTACGGTACACTGGAAGAGTTGTCAGTAGTAAGGCTACAAGTCTGTTGAAATTCCCGTCAAACGCAGGCATCCTAAAGCATGACTACTTCCATGGATAAAGTAACTGAACTCCATCTGGTATCGCAAAGGACCAGAACTGGTCTAAGCCTGGCTCATTGGCCTATCCGAATAATTTATCCTAACTTCTAAACTTGTAAGTTTTGTAGAGTAGATCCGTTAAGATCCTTCACGTATTGTTCCATGTATTAGAATTAGAAATTAAGGAAATTAATAATAAATTATTATTGATAATGGTTCTAAGTCCAATAATTCTCGTGGTGGTTCAAGGGCTCTAAAGATGGAAATTATAAAATAAATTTGTTTTTGGAATCACAATGCTCATTGATTGTTTGGTATCACTGTCATCACCATAGTCAACATATTTTGCCACAGTGTAAATATGTAAATATGAATCGATAAAGCAAACAACAATTTAATTACAATTTAACACAACATTTTCTTTATGCCAGTCGAAACGTTAAAAATTTATTGCAGTCACAGCATTGATTGATGAAGCTGCTGCTGTCGCGGCCGTACACCGTTCGTAAAGCGCCGCTCGTCCTTTCTTTGCCTACGCTCGGCGTCAAGGCGGTTTATTTTTGCTCCTCTTTGTTCTTTATGTTTTTTAACTTTTCTTTTGCATGTCGAAATGTCGTCACAAGCACTTTACTGCCGCTGCTGGAAGCTGCGCTGCAAGTCGTTTTGCTTTACGGCAGCTGACAACGCTGCACATTTAACGCCAAAGCGACATTGATTAATGTTTGTTTGTTTCGCAACTTAACACGATTCGTACAAGCTACTTATATGCGCTGGCCTCTTTTGTCTTTTTGTGGCGCCCCGCAGCTGAAGCGCATGCAAAAGGAGAATAATGAAGAGGAATAAACGAAAAAAAAGGAATTAACTAAGGAACGGCGTGCGGTTGTTGAATTTGCATGTAAAATGCTTCAAGTGTCTTTTGCAAAAGCTCTCACTTATTTCTACATATATAATGCTTAGGTATAAGTGTATGAAAGTATTAAGCTAAGCGTGTGTAAACCAAGTCGGCGTCAGGGTTACGCCCATCCGCGCTGTTATATGTAAAAAATATGAACTTCCTGCGCCGTTGTGCTTATTTTTGTGATTTTTCTGTTTGTTGCTTGTTTTGCACTTCACCTTTTTGCCTTTCGCCTTTCACAACCGCGAAAATAAGCAGCTTAACGCCTTCGCCACTAACCGCAATTTGTTGACAAAAGCAATTCCTTACTTTATTGTAAGACGGTTTTTCCTACGTTCACTCTGCCTTTCTCGTTGACTTATCTGTTTGTCCGGCAATATGTTTACCTTTCTGCTTTCATTGATTGCCTAGCAATTTCGTGCGAGTATTTTAGCTTTGCCAAGTCGTTTTGCCACAACCTTGTATGTGGCATGAATGTACATATGTCCCTTTTTTAAGCCGCTATGTCATGTCAGTGAGTACCTCACGAACTCCGCATCTTGTCTAACTGTCTGACGCAAGGCATGTTGGTCATGACTGTCAGTTGTTTTGCGAGCTCGTGGCAGCTCATTTGTCTCTCTTGTGGCCTGTGTCAGAGCTTTCACTTCAATCATGTCAGCGCATTTTCCATGCACACGTTGTCTTTTTTTTCGTCGTGCGCACACTGTACCTCGTTCTATTTACTGCGACTACAGTGTTACCGCAGATTTGAGCCATAAACCATAGTGACTGCGGTCATGTTGGCTAAGAGTTCATAATTCTAATGTGGCAAGAATTATCTAAAAGGTTGAAAAACAAAATGAGTGGTCAGGACTCATTGGCTACATCATTAAACTTTATGATTCTCACACTGGGGACTAAAATATAAGCACAAGCCTGGCTCCTGTTGCTTTTTCAGTTGAAAGCTGAAAAGTAAGACTTTCATTTTTCTACATTCATTTTTTTTTTACATTTTTGAAGATTTTGAAGACAAAATTAGTGAATTCAATATTTCAGTACTAGAAGTGCATTTCTCTTTTGAAGTTAAAACCGCTTTCCTCTCTTCCAAGTACTTCTGAAATACGCTCTCAGTTTTTTCCAAGAGCTGATCGCCTGTTTTATATAACTTGTCACTTCCTACGAAAGCTGCAAGCTCTATTAAAAAAATTTCTAAGACTCCAAGTACATTCTGCACCAAATACTTTAAATAAACATAGTATCGAAAAAAAAGAGAAGAACTTAATAACCACATCATTTCTCGACGAACTCAGTTTAAGGCAAAGAGTACCCTAATACATAATTTCTCTCTATAGGTTTATCTTAGGGTTTAAAAACTGTCCAACTGCTTTCATATAAAGGACCCTTTCTGGTTGGTCCTAGTATACGAGGTATGACAATTAAGTAATGAGACTGATTTCATAAAACCATATATTTGAAAATTATTCTACAACTCTTCCATCCCCTTCAAAGTAGTCCCCTTGGGCAGCTATACAGCGATTCCAGCGCGTTTTCCATGCTTTGTAACATTTCTGGAACGCTTCGACTGGGATGTCCGCGAGTACCCTCGTCACGGCCGCCTGGATGTCCGTAATCGACTCAAAATGGGTCCCTTTGACCACCGATTTTGTTTTAGGAAACAAAAAAAGCCATTTGCTTATGCGAGCTTTTTTCGAGCGGGGGCGCACGGAGACAACCAACGACGGAGAGAGACGACTAAGAGCACTATCACCGTACACTTTTACAATTTTAGCGTACGTTTCCAAATCTGTTTCGCGACGTGTTGTTCTTGATTTCGGTTTTCTATTTTCGTGACGAGCACTACAAACACACGACTACTCAACTTGACGCAGCAGGCGAACTAAACAAGCTAGAGCGATGGTACATATATCAATGGAGTGGGGAGGGGTGCTGAAAAAAATAAAGGGAATTCCAAGGTAACAGGTTTACCACAAGCGCGGCAATAAAGTCAGTCTCATTAATTAATTGTCAAACCTCGTAGTCCCGTTCATTGATACTTAAAACTATGGTCTGTTGAAAGCGCTAATTGGTTCCAGTTGCGACGGTCAAGTGTCGTTTCGCAATCCTAATAACTGCCGCCTCTGCCTTGAACGTTGTCGATTTGTCGTCCGGCGCGCTTGACGTCTAGCCTTCGGGCTACGTCTTTGCACTTCCTCTTTTTCGAGGGCGTCTTCGGTTTGCTCTCCATCGAACGCTATCTCTATCCAGCGATATGCCCCTCAATGCGATTAGCATACGATGGATCCGAGGCATTATACCAATTACGAGTAGGCGGCCGCTCTGCACCTCCTTTCTAGCCCAAACCAGCCGTTTAACCAGCAAGCCAGCCGTTTCACCTCTTCTTTCTTCAGGCTGGACTTGCCCTCAAGATAGTTACATATTCCGACCGCCGCCTTGAACCTCGCTTTTGCCTTCAAGCCCTCCTTGTTTGGCTTCTTCTGGGGCCCCATCTTGTTGTCAGTGTTGGAACCCTCGGTTGGCTGCTCAGGAGAGCGAAGAAGTTCTTCTCGTTAATGTTTACAGCGCTTTCTTGGCCCGAGTCTTCATGGACTGTGGCATCCATGAGCTGTAAAGCTAGTTTGGCAGGAGTACTACAACCACCGCAACCTGCTTCCGGAACAGTGGAGGTGTGGGCGCTAGCGTCACAGCTTAAAAGATCGCTGTACCGGCCGGTGGATCGACGTTTCGACTGATATCGTAGTCCGCTTCGTTCTTTGTTGACCTCCATGTTTAGTTTTATGATTTGGGGTCCTCTACCCCTAGCGTTTTATACCTACCGCCAGGTAACTCATTAGCAATGGCCCTTGCATTACCCATTCACCTACTTCTAAGGACACATATTAAGAAAAAAAGACTCGGAAAATACGTCAGCCTTCGCTAAGAGCCGCCTGCCTGCAATGTAATGACTCTGACAGGAGCCAGCTTGAAATCATGACATTGTAAGCATGGACACCCATTACCCTGTCGACACCCGCGCGGAGTTTACAGCTAGGAGGAATTTTTGCCGACTGTTGACTTATTTTGTAACTTCCCATGCTCATCTACTAATGTAATCGTTTATTTATTAATTTCTAGATTAAATTTTTTAGGTTTATTTATTCATTATTTGCCAGCCTTTCAATTTGTAGAAGAATTTTCAGCATATAACAGTAAATATGTTTCTGAATATGAAAATATATGTGTCTGCGCGCCTCAAGGCGTTCATTCAACTTTTAAGTTCAGCTGCCAGTGCTACTACTACATACAAAAACATTGCCTCCCTATCTATCTTCTTTGACCTGCTGCAGCTCACCGCTGCCACTTCTTTTAAGAGTCCATACGCTGCTCACCTGCCTAAGCGCGCCGCTCTTAGCTGTGTCTGTTCATCTTCTGACAGGCCAGGATATGTGAGCGCGCCTTGCACGCATCCTTGCTTAAACGCATTTGTGTTTACCCTTCGTTGTTTATGGGTGTCTTGCTGCCGTCGCTGCTCACCTTACTTGTGTGCTGCTTGTGCAACATGGATTTATTTGCATAACTACCTGGCCGTTTTTGCGCTTTCATGCCTTTGTGTGGCATGGCTTTTCGTGTGTGTGTGTGTGTATTTATACTTGCATATGTGTGCCTTGGCTTGCGCCACGTCCACGCTCATTAATTTTGAACTTGAAAATTTTGTTTTGCATACAAAGTCGTAACTTTGCCTTTCAATTCATCGCCAAGCGCTCCACACCCCATCTTACTGCATATGCATATTATTTGTATACCGTGTTGTTGTTGTTGTTGTTGTAGCTCTTGTGTTGTTTATGCCATTGTTGACATGCTGTTAATTAGCATATTTTACTACTATCACAGCACATAACAACAAACATACACACACAGGCGCACACACCCTGCCTGACGTCATCATACATCACTTTTGTTGCCGGCAACTTCTCGCCTCAAGTGCATAGTTTGTAAATTTTCTGTCCAATTTGCCATGCCAACACAGGCAACTGCACTGACCATTCATGGCTTTTGTGGCGATGGCAGTGGCAGCGGTAGCGGCAACGGCTTGCGCTCCCCCACCTACGGCGCCGCAAATGTTGCCGCATACATTCACAGCTTGTTCGGGCCACACTTGAGGCGCCCGCTATTATTCTTTGCCCGGCCTTCTCATGTGTACATCACACATGTTTTTCTTGGTGTTGCACACATCAATCTTCGGCCGTTCACGCAGCATGTTGCAACGCAAAGTTGCCAGCTACCTACTGCTGCTAGCCACTTGCCAGCTTACCACTGCAGCAACATGCGTTCGTGTATGTGCTTAGATGCGTCAAGTGTTTCTGCTTCGGCGGCCTTCCGGCTGGCATGATTTGTGGTCCTGACGGTGGCAGCTGCAACACTGCGGATTCGCTGACTTCTACTTCTACTTCTACTTCAATTTTAATTTTTTGTTTTTATATTTTTGCTTTCATATGCTCTTTTTATGCCTTAAATTTAGTGAAACATTTTCACTTCTTTTATTTATTTACCTGCGCAGCATTGCCCCTGTAGTACAAGTTTATTGATGTTGAATTTGTTTGCGCAGACACTTTGTGGCCTTGGAAGCCGCCAAGATTAGCAACTTGCTGCCACGCTTAGTACACACACACGCACACACGCATAAATACACGGACGCATACATGTATCTGTGTATGTAGCATAAACAAGCGCTTTTGCTCAACGCTTGTCACTGTTTGTTGTTTTTGTTGTTGCTGCTATTCGCATTTCTCCATATTTTACGATAATAGCCCAGCTGGTTGTCAGTTCTTTTTGTTGTTATTGATATTGTTGCCCTGAAGTAGCCACTGTGTTTGCCACCTACTCACACGCTACGCGCCGCCACTAATTTACCCGCTTTATTGCCTGCTTGCGCAGCACAAACAACAAGAACACCACGAACACGCACAACAGCAATGAACGTCATCACAATTCCGCACAACTGTTTTATTTCGCTTGCCACAAGTTATTGTTTGCTTATTCTCACTTCGATAAATCACTTAAGCATTCGACGGCGGTCTTAAGTGGCACGCTCATGATTGACCTTAAACTTTAATCGAAAGTAGAATATATTTATTGGCAGCAAGGCGAAAAGAAATGAAATGAAAGCCAATATGTGTACTTGAATTTATATGCTTTGTGTGCGGCCCATAACCACGTGGCTGCTCGGTAGCACAAGTTGATCCGGTCTCGTTTAACTACTGTAGCGACTAGTTCATCAACCAATCTTGGACTAGAATAAAATAGATGGCACGAGAGAATAAAAAAAGTAGAAATTTATTTTACATTACAATTTTTATTTATTTAAACTGCATAAGATAATAATGTGGCAACCCCTTCTAAAGAAAATAAATTTAAAGTCGTTGAAAAGAGACCGAAGACGTTTTCAACTTACACTTTAAATGGTTGGCAGTGAATCTTTAACAAAGTGTGATCTCTTGCCTCATATAATTTTAGAAGCTTTAAAAAGTACGAACGAGTTGTTCTTTTACGTAGTTGGGGAGGATGCCGTCACTGTAAACTGATAATCGTAATTATCAGTTATTAAAATCATACTGAAAGTAATGGGCGCTCGAAGAGCATATGACAACCCACTACAGTCAAACAGAACCTCTAACCAAAGAAGATAAAGTTAGATGTCTTTCTCAAATAAGCAAGGGAATGTTTTCTGTCATTACAACAACAAGAAAAACATTTGAGTTCTTGACACACCCAATACATTGCGCTGATTTTTACAAAAGGTATGTTGTTGAATCCCATATCACAACGCTACAACAGTTTGGAATTTATTATTGTTGTGAAAGTACATTCGTTGCCATTATGTATGGAACTCGTTTTCTTTGCAGGGCTACAACAAGCACGCTTGCAGAAGTTCAGATGCTGAACCCAATTTTCGATAGTATTCAAGCACATATCGGCCGCAATTGCTGCAATTTCACGTTCGATATTTGTACGAAGTTCATCAATCGTCGCTAGCTTGTTGGTATAGACCGTAGACTTGACGTAGCCCCACAGGAAATAGTCAAACGGCGTCAAATCGCACGACCAGGGCGGCCAATAGACTGGGCCATTTCGTGAGAAAAAAACGTTCACTAAACTTGGTTTTCAATAAATCGATTGTGAGATTCGCCATATACTCGGTTATCATTGAGCTGTAGCGATTCAGATTCACAGTAACGTGCCGGTCTTGATCATCACGGAAGAAGGAGCGCCCAATGACGCCGCCAACCCATAAACGACACCAAACCTTAATTTTTTCGGGATGCAATCGGGACTCATAGAGTGCGTGTGAATTGCTGCCTGACCAATAACGCATATTTTTCTTATTGAAGAAGCCATTCAGCCAGAAATGTGTCTCATTGCTGAAAATGATTTTTCGATGAAAATCCGGATCATTTCCAAGTTATTGTTCAGCCCTATTAATGAACATATTCTGGTTGTCAAGCGGCTTCAATTCTTGCGTCAATTTGATCTTGTAAGGATTAAGTCCAAGTTCTTTTCGCAAAATTCGCCACAACGACGTCACAGAGATGCCCAACGCTTGAGAACGACGTTTGAGAGACTAATTTGGGTCTTCCTCAATTGATGAGCCAGCGGCAGAAATATTCTCGACACTGCGGGCACTTCTTTTTCTCGCTGGTACGGGAACATTTTGTACTGTGCCTGCGGATTCAGTCATCATAAATTGGACGTAGCGCTCTTAAAGTTGAGGCCCCTGACTCTGAATTTCGGTAGTAAATTTTAATTTCTTTCAACCTGCCACAGACGATTTCTTGCATATGTTCTGGTTTCTTTTCGAGTCAATTTGTTAGTCTCTCGTTATATTGCTATCAAATCAGAGGAGAGAACTGAAGATAACAATACGACGACTATTTATTCTTGCTTTATTTTCTTAGCTGAGTATATTTTTATTTTTATTCTGTTCGAAGATCTTATTCTACATTTTAAACCAATCGGTTTATAACTTCTCTCTTGAACGAGTATGAATTTAAATTATGAGTAATAAAGCAGTTGACTCACACGTTCGGCGGCAGACACTGCGTACAGATGCATAAATGTATATCTAACAATCAGTATCAGCCAATTTGATTACCCTTTCTCTTTAAAATGTTGGTACTGGAGAGGGCATTCTAATTTATTTTTATAAATGTATGTACTTATAATGATGATCTAGAAATTTCGATGTGAAAGATGCACCTCTCTTTTTGCCATGGCTAAGGAACTTAACATTCATCATTAAACGGTTTTGGACCATTTAAAAAAGGCTGGCTACAAAAAGAGGCCCGATGTTTTGGTACCACATGAATTGTGTGTAAAAAAATTTAACGGACGGAATTAATATCTGCGATTCAAACCATTTCTGAATGATCAGGATTGACGCCTCGAAAGGTTATGTTGAGTGTTTGGTGTGATTGGAAAGGAATCATCCACTATGAACCGCTTCAGCCTGGTCGAATCAATCACATTTTACTGTTAACAACTGATAAAGTTGAAGCAAACAATCGAATCGGCCAGAACTAATCAACAGAAAGGGCTTCGTCTTCCCTCAGGACAACGTTAGACCACACACATCTCTGATGACTCGACAAAAACAGGGAGAGCTCGCCTGTGAAGTTGTTATACATTCACCATTTAGCCCCGACCTTGCACCATCGGATTACCATTTGTTTCGGTCAATGCAGAACTCCCTTAATGGAGTAAAGTTGGCTTCAAGAGAAGCCTGTGAAAATTATTTGCCGTAGTTTTTCGCCGAGAAACCAGAAAAGTTTTACTCTGGTGGAATATGTTTTTTAGCGGAAAAATGGCAAAAGGTGGGCGACCAAAATGGTACATATTTGGTTCATTATGATTATAATTCATTATAAATATGAAAAAATAAGTGAAGTTTGATTAGAAATACGAAAAAACTTTTTCGACTACCCGATAAATAAATTGGCATATGCACTCATGCTTAGCCTCCTCCTCAATCATTTATTATTTTAGTTTCATTATTTATTTTTCATGGCAACTAAGTAAACCGACTTGTGTTAGCATTTCCTGTATTCCACTATAAGCAGCAGAAATTCCATCGCTTTCACAGAAAATTAAAACGGGAAAATTGCGTTTCGCAATTGTAAACACATTTCGGCTGAAGCAAAGATTATTTTCGCGTTAAAATAAATTGAACTTTATGTATTTATAACGAGCGCTGTATCAAATGCGAGTCAAACGCGCGGACGGATGGCCAACCAACAGCTGCCGAAAGCTTTCAAGTGGTTTAGTGCGGCAGGAAATAGCGATGGCGCTGCGGCAAGTAGTAGAAAAAGAGCATCGAAATGCTGCCACTAAAATTTCTTTTAGAAAAAATATACAAATATATGAAAAATTAAAATAGAAATAATGCGTTATTTGGAAATATAAAAGTATTTTCCGCAATGCTTCCACCAATCGCATAACGGTATTGCACACCAAACATCTAAAATTGCAATCGCCGGCGCAGCGCTCGCCGCTTCAGTTGCTGATGTTGCAACTCATTACGGCGCAATGCTTTTAAAAACTCATTACAGCTAAAATAACAGTCATTCATCGGCTGTCCGACACAGTTGTGTGTGCCACAGTAGCAGCGCCATTAAAGCAGCAGCGCCATTAAAGCAGCAGCGGCTATTTATGTGCATTTAAATTTGCATCGCCAACAAGTTTAGCCAGTTTTTTTAGTTACACTTCTTGCGCTATTTGTTGCTTTGCTTTTCGTCAGAACTATTGTTGTTATTGCTGTTGTTAATGTAGCATCATGTTGCTGGCACACAGCTTGCTCGTAATACGATCGCCGCTGGAGCCAGTGTGGCGCCCATGAGCAAGCAAAAGAGTCCGGACGCGCGCTCGTAAAGCTCATTTCGGAGTTTATTGCTTTCATACATGTGCTTGTGCTTGTTGTTGTTGTAGCGACCGCATCTCGCATGCCAATGACTTGTACGTGTTTCTTGCAAGCAATAAAAAATTGACTGCAATTCGATTTCAAATGTTCTTGAGATTGTTTATGAGTAACTCAAACACATGCAGGCGTAGACGAGGTAAGAAAAATGTAACGGTATTTAGTTAATGTGCTATATAGTACATAAAAACTTGTATATTGTATTATGTGTGCATGAGATTTGTGAATAGATTTCCATATTGGTATTAAATTTTTAGTACAAAAATATTTATATCTCAGAAGTCACTTCTAGACAACCCGAAAATTTGGAACCAAAAAGGCTTTCGACGTTGAAAATTAACAAAATAGAACGATAATCACGCACAAAAGGTATAGGAGGTACATAATCCCGCATACTATGTATCTGCGAGCAATTTGGCTAATAAAGTTATGTGAAAGGCGGAAGAACGAGTGAAAGAGGCAAGCAGTCTTGTGCATTAGTGTTGCAGGGTGGATACCGCAGAGGAACTTAAAACATCAACACAGACAGATCAAAAGTGTCAAAAGAGGTGAGCGCCGAATCTATTGCTCGGAGCTGCATCTCAGGCGACTCTTCAAAGCTTCCGGCAAACTGCAGTATCTTTTAGGCAGAAGTCACTGCGATCAAGAATCTCAAATCACATTTAGTCAGAGCATGTCTTTGTTAGCAAGGAGAGAGTACATGTAGCTGCTGCTTATATACTTCGTTCCACAAAGAAAGACCGGGAAACGAAATAGCTGTTACACAATGAAACTTTGAAAAGACCTTACAGACGTCAGTGTGAAAAAAGAAACACAATACATGGTCTCGAAAGGATTATAGGTCGGTTGTTGGTCTAATGGCAGGTTACAACCTACTAGCATCACATGCGCCCATCCCAAATAATATGGGCTTCTGTGCAGCGCTTTCTAGAAATCATTTTAGATATCTAGGAGCTTCAAAGTTCAGGGCTTTAGATGAAGTAAAGTAAAATTAGAGTTGAAGTCGCTCATAAAGTATGCAAAACGCGGTGGGGTCGTATATGAGAACCCTCTTGCATTACTCACGACTAGTGAGGCTAACTAACCTATGTTAAATCTCCACTTAATTGAGTATGTCATACTTTTAAATTCAATTTTTTAAACGGTTTCCAAAGGCTAAGTTTTCGCTACAGGAAATAGTCATATGATCTCGAGAAATATACATGGCATAATAATTCCATCTAGACACCATTTTTATAAATCAAATAATCGTGTAAATTACCAGATGAAGATACCTCAAACTTCTTACCTATCAATATCATTTCGCGTGTGCCAATAAACGGATAAATTATGAGAGCTAAGGTAGGGATAATGTGAGTTGACTCGTCGTATTTGGTTTTTAAACCGGCTTAATTCAGCTTGAACAGTCATTATTTGACAGCTGTTTAGAAATTGCTTTAATTTACTCCGTCAAAACTTCAGTTTAATATAACAGGCTGGTTGGAAAGAAGTGGCTATCGTTTATTCATTAAAAAATTATTGAAAAAAAAATTAAGACACTTTTACAGTTCAAAAAATGTGTAAGTTTCAAAAATGTCATTGCCCCTAATTCGAATTATTTTTTTATTTCAAAATGCATTGGCGTTGCCACTTTATTTGAATTATAATTACATTTATAATTAATATAAAATTATTGACCTTTTTGAAAATATGAAAGTACATAGTATATTAAAAAATCTTAAATTAAGATTTGACATGAGTCAGAGGTACCACCTTTACTCAATTAAAAGGTTGTGTTTCTCTTTAAATAAAAAAATGGCATTGAAATTTTAACTTTATAGAAATATTATGTTTAAAATTAATTTTTCTGGCGTTGCCACCTTATTCGAATTAAAAAATAATATTTTAATTTTCGAAAATATGAAAATACATATTATATTAAAAAATCTAACATTAAATTCATTTCAAATTATAATTTAACTGTGAAGAGGTTGCCACCCTTATAAAATTTTGTTTTCAGTTTTACTTTGAAAATGCATAAAAACGCCTCGTTATATCCAATAAATGCTGGTTAAGAAAGCAACTGTAAAAAAAAAAGATTATTTCACGAAGTTGCCACTTTAATATAAAAAATTGTGTATATGTATTTTCATAACAGGGTGGCAGGTAACTTTGGGCAAATTAATATTTGCTGAGTTCCCTTAGCCGCACTTAACACGAAATTTGAATTTTGTTTCTCATATAATATATTCTGTCTTTATGGTAATGTATTCTGGTATGGTAACTACACATTCTACCACATCACAGCGACTCGACTGGCAAAGTAAGCAGCTGCTATATTCGTAATTTGCACACACCGACGCTTATCTCACGTCATTTAGTAAACAAGTAAAGGCAAACAAGCACACGTCTTGCAACCTGCCATCACTCCGCAGAATAATTAAACATCAATTCAATTGAATTTCAGTGAAAATAAAATTTTCTTTCTTTGTCTTCCGACTTTTTTTCGCAACTTAATTTTGCATTAAAGTGTCATTAATTATAGTCTTAGTCAGCGCCTTGCCGTCACCTGTCGGTAATTTGTCACTTCCGTCTTCCTGTGTGTGTGTGTGTGTGGCTTTGGGTCTTCATGTGTGTAGGTGTATGTGTGTATAGGAAAGGGCAGCGAATGAAACTGATATTGTAGTAAGAAAAAGTGCATGTGTAAAACGGCTTATGCACTTCGAGGGGCAACCGATTCCCATGACGGCGTTGAAGAAATTCGCAAATCCCCAAGGAAAGCTCGAAGAACTGTGGGCGGAAGAAAAGAACAGGCGTCAACTCGCAAAAAGGTTAAACAAACAGCAAAATAGCAGCGACAACAAACAATAGCAGCAACTTACAATAACAAATATATTGTATGTGTGACGTACCCTCCTTGCCACAATAGAAATTTAAATTTGAACTGCCAAGCAATCATTCAAACTGAAATTCGCGAGTCTCGAGAACTTGTCAGCTGAATTTCATTTGCGGCATTTCCATGCAAAGCCAGCGACAACTAAAATAACTCACACACGTTTGTGGTAGGTGTGAAGTGGCGAGGGTGCGATGTAGCGAAAATGTTCGCACATGTGTCGCTGCCACCGTCAGACGCCGATTTTCGTCGCCTTAGCCAAACTCAGCAGCTAAGCACATGCATATATTATACATAGTGGTATGTGTGCATAAATTTGGCAGTTCTTTGTTGGTATATATGTGCGCATTTATCTTACCTCAACCGCGACGCGACCATATGTTGCGACTGAGTGTCGGCGGCTGCTACTCCAGCTGGTTGACTGGCGGGTTAACTGACTGTCGCGGTTCCCTTTAGCGTCCTCCTGCACTGCACCTTTTGTAGGTGTCTGATAGCTAGCGATGGTGAGATGGTGTTGTCTACGCGGTGGTGGTGGCAACATGGCAAACAAGCCATGCTAAGGAACGCATGTGATTATGTTAATTTCAAAATGATCGCCGTAATTCGCATTCTACGCGCCAGTGAATCCTCATCACCAACAGCGAATGTCACACGATGTCTGCCGAAGGGCACAGTGTGCTATGTAGGCAGGTTTTACGAACAAAAAATGCAATGAGTGACTACAGGATATTGTGGATTGTAGTGGAAGCTAATTAACTGTCAATAAGTGACTATTTTAGTTTGTGGATCGTAGTGGAACCTAAGTTTAATTTTAGCCATTTTTTTCCTTTTGGCACCAAATGCAATATTTTTTACTTTGTGTTAAAACAAATCAATGGGAATGACTATTTGTGATAGTGGATTGTGATGGAACTTATGTTTAAAACGTTTTATTTTACTGAACTGCACTCAAAACGTCAAATATTTACGCTAGGTTCGAAAAACTTGCAAACATTGGCTATTTTAGTTTGTGGGTTGTAGTGGAATCTAAGCGTAATGTGCGTATGTCTCAAACTATATGATCTCAGATGTCCTGTATATTTATTTGTTATTTGCAAACGGACATGTGTACCCTTTTTTATATGAGGGTTTTAGTGGAACCTAAGTGGAGAATTTTAATTTAATTTTAAATAGTATAACTTTTACTATGTTTAAAAAATTGTTGCAATAAGACAGAATTTTTGTTTGTGGATTCTAGTGGAGTTTAAGTTTATCAGTGCTGGTTTGCTTTATCAACTATTTTCGACAGTTTAGCGACTTTTTTTTGATATAAAATAACTACTAAAATATTAAACATTTTGGCTAAAACAGGCAAGAAGTTACATTTTCGAATGTGGATTTTGGTGGAACCTAAGTTGAAAATCTTTTATTTTCCTAACAGAAATCAAATGCCATACCATAAACTCTTTAAAAAAAAAATATTTCAACAAGCAAGCATTGTTGATTGTGGATTCTATTGGAATCTAAGTGTAATCTGTGATATTTCGCTATCTTAACTGTTTTCGACAGTTTTGCGACTTTTTTATTGGCAGATCAAAGCACTTTTTTATCACTTTTATTATTATTCAACCCACTGTGCCAAGGCTATGCCAATTTATTCGATGACTGCTGTTTACTTAACGTAAACGATGCCGGCTGTGACATGGCTATACTGCCAAAAATAAATAAACAACTACAAAAACAACATTGACAGCTACTAAGCCCGGGAAAGCAATAAAGCCAACAGCAAGAACAACATGGCTAACAATTCGTGGTATGTTATGTGCATTGTTATGTTCATACCTACAGCATGCCTGGCTGGCAGGCGGGCTACAAAGGAGTGTATCGGTAAAACAAATTCGTAGTACGCTTTGCATGCAACATTTTCTTGCAGTTAGCGACTTTTTTTGAATAAATGTTAATTCTTACTTCTGCATGCCTTTCGAGTTGCAGGCAAAGAGACGCCCAAACCTTTGTTGTTGTTGGCGTTTGGCCGACCGTTTGAGACTGCGCACCACTCACGGGCTTGTTAGCTGTCTTTTGTCTTTATTTGAGGGACTAATTGGACAAACGACTCTACTCTTTTTGAAGTTAAATGCGCGTGAATGCCGCTGTTGACTGCTTGTGGCCCTTGCCACATGCTTGTATGTTCGTATTGAATGAGCAACATTCTCGTGGCATGTTTATTTGCAACAATTGACCCGATTCAAACAACTTACCTCGCTGCATGTTGTGGCAAGCAACGCTTGAGTGTGTGTGTGTGTGAAGCGCAAGGAATTTATGCTTATCTGTGGCCGAGTGCAGTGGAGTAGGTCGCACTTGTGCTGTGGCGCGTAACTGCACCACATGCAACACGCATCTGTTGTGTCTCTTACGCTTTCGAGCGTCTTGAAAAAGCCTTCGTTTTTCCAGTGAAATTGAAATGGAAAATTGGAAAGCGAAAATTATGCAATTTCTGCCACATTTTTTCGCACTAAACAATTACTGGCTGCGGTGCCGAACAGGCGGCAACTACAAGCCACCGTCGCAGCGTGCACTTCATTAATGTTGCAAGTTAGATTTATTGCAACGTAAGCAAATAGCACTGCTGCCGCACTTTACTCGCCCACGGCATTCTCGGTCGCCTGGCGGTGCGTGCCACCTCAACACGTTGCATGGAAATTTTTGGGCTGATGACGCGCGTTGGCATGCTGACATGCCACCACACCGCTGCCAGCATAGTTGGCATGTTGGCATAGCCCATTTACTGCTGCCACACATCATTTTCATCATCTCTGCTACGCCTTGCATGTGCAACAAACTGTGTGCTGTCGCTGCTGCATGCCGCCTTTCACTGTTTCCTAGAAACGCACTTTTCTCTACAAACACGGCTGCTTGCATTTACATGTGTACGTGTGTATGTTGCATGCAGCACGTTTACAAAGCATGCGAAAAGCGATTGCGAAATTTCATTTCACCACTCTCCGCTACTTCGCCGCTACTCAGTGCCTTCAGGGTTTGCGTGACGCTTTGCTGCGTGCCCCCACAGCATCGTTGTGGCATGTGTGTTTCATGTTTGTTGCATACCTGTGTGTAGTTGCCTCAGCATCCCACCATCAACGCACAGCACTCTGCACCGGCCTTTTTGCCTCATTTGCTTGCCATTGTCCATTTGACCGCGTGGCAGGTCCTCCTCATTGCCGTTCACTTGGCTTGGCTTTTGTGTTTCTCATTTGTACGAATCTATTTATTTTATCTGCAACACAAATTCACTTACTTACAGACATGAGCACGCACATTCACCTTCATTTACATATGTCTGCACGTACACAAGTGTATTTATGTGTGTTTGGCTCGTGTTGCATGCAAGCATCATGCATACCGCTGTCTGTGCCGCACTTGCCTGTCTCAGATTATGTTGCAGATTTGCGTTTTGTTGTCTCATTTAACTGCTGAGTCCCTTAATGGCATTTACCACACGCACGCAAACGCGTCGCACTCGTACCAGCATGCAACACAACATGCAACATACCCACAAACTGTCCAAATGGCTGCGTCCATAAGCGCACTTGCGGCTTCATGTGTGTCTGCTTGTAGATATCGCCTGCAAATGGCTTCTGATTGTTATGCACAAGAGCTGATCCATTAGTGCTCTTACTACACGTTAATTTCCTTTCTATTTAGAGGTTGGGCGTAAAGTGATGCGTGTGTACGGAATTGTCTGTTAAGCAGAGCATCCAATCAAATATTTTCTGATATTATTATTTCCATTCCATCTTTGTGGCAACTGGATAATGATTGTACATTTATCAGACGATTCACTGATGTGTTAATTCTATCCCAGAATTTTGTAATATTAATCGAGTCCATTTAGCTGATTTCCGTGTTTACAAAAATTATTGTAACTGTTTTCTATCTAGCTATGAGGTTTAGGAAATTATGTTGGTTACGCTTGGTTTCTTCAAAAAGTTGCAGTTTCGTTTGGATTGCTGAAAAATACTTTTTTTTATTAACATATTTTATCGCCTCTACAGTAGACTTCCGCTATTATAGTGGTGTAATTTCCATTTATTTCTTTTCCTGTTGTCATACATATGCATACATATTATTCGTATATTGGTAAGAAATATGCTCCACTTGATTAAACACTCTTGATTAGCGCTCAAAAATATACTCCATTTTGTTTTTTCTTGATATTTGGAAAGATGTTGGTTGTGATTATTTGAAAAGTCCCAAGCGTTGATTAATATATTGTTGAGAACTTTTCATCAGCACCACTTTTCAGCTTATTGACCACTGCAGTAGCTTCCAAGCGACAGTGGCTGAACTAAAGATAGCTGTAGATCTACAGCTCCGGAGCGCAGTCTCTTTCGGAATGGTGACTATACATTCCGCTTACAGGGCAGCGATATTAGCTTCGAGATCGTCGGAATGGTAACGGTAAAGAGCTCCGTTGGCCTTTGTGATTTACTACTAGTCTCTTGGGCTTCAAGACAGTTTAGTCGCCATATATAAAAGTCAGCACTTTATGACCCAGATTCGAAATTACTTTGGCTTGCAAAACTACAACCAAAGCTTTTACATCAAAATGTCACCAAAGCGTCGGAATTGAGACGGGTAGGCTTTTGTTTACTACTAGACTCTTGGGCTTTAAATCAGCTCAGCAAGCGTTATCAACTACCAGAAGCTGTGCAGTCGCAAACTCCTTCCTGCCCAAGGTAAATCGGAAGAGATCTAAAAAGCTCGCAGCAAAGTTTACCTTTCAACGGTTGTAGGAGTTCTAACTAGACACTGTCCGATCGGGATTTATACATTAAGATTGATTATCTTACCGGATGTCGGCTGCATCAGTTGTTTAAAATAAGATGAGATAGAATTGTCTTAACACTTCCTTCAAGAATGTTGCGCTTTTGCTATATCATGGCCAAAACGCCCGGATCTCATACTTTTAGAAAATAGAAATAAAACACTTTTGCATAGGTCCAGGCCGTTGGCTGATATTCAACTAATGGATTTTTTCGTCTGGTTTTATAGGAGACTCATGCTCGCTGAGGGATCAGCTAACTAACCTAACCGTGTTTACTGATTGATTTGCATTTCCGAATACTTGTCAAGGGGGTTCTCTTTTAAAATTTCTTTAAAAACTCGATTTTTTTTATTACACAAATCGGAGACTTAAATTGTGTAGAACATGTTAGTAAAATCTTGTTTCGATCCTTGAATTAGTTCCGTCGAACGACTTTGAACGGACCTATGTCCGGAACCTTGACGAACGCTCAGAGGCAAATTCGCCCCGTTTCCTCGAAACAAGATTTCTCGAATCTGCGGGCATTCTCGTTTTTGAACCATTAAACCAATTATCCGCCTAAAAGAAGACAAAATTCTCCGGCGCTGTAACCTTCAAAATCGCAATATTTTGATCATGAACGATTTGTTACAACAGGTCAAAATGGAAAAATCATGCGAAAAAAAAACTTTATTTTGACGTGGCCGCCATTTTGTTTCTATAACGAATTTTTTCATGTTTTTTAGGTTGTGGCACCTCTACGGAATGTTATCATTAGGATTCGTTTGATTTTCTGCTTGTAGATAACGAATTGCGACCTGTATCATGCCCGCAGATGAGGTCGGTTTTCAAAACACCTTTTGCTCGAGCCCCCATTTTTGACTCCCGACACTCAAAAATTCTGAATTTATAGATGAAACCTGAATAAACATACTGCAGAATAGCGCACTAGTCTAAGTCAGTTTACTTCTTCAAAAAAATATCAAATATTATATACATTTTGCACAATTATATAATATAAGAAGACCCCCTTGAAAAAGGCTGTTGAAATAATTCAAGTTTATTTTTCCTCCTTTATACCTGTGCCCAAAAATAAGGTGACATTGTATTTATTTTGAAAATTCTTCATTTATTCTTTCAAATCAATTTCATCCCCTTCAAAATAATCCCCTCCCGATGCAATGCACTTATGCCAACGGATTTTCCAATCTTCGAAACACAGGTTGTAGTCACTTTCCGCGATGGCCTTCAGTTCCATCTTTGCTGCGGCTTGAATCTCCTCTATCGTATAAAAACGGTGTCCGCGGAGCAGTCTTTTGAGCTTGGTGAACAGACCGAAGTCGCACAGCACCAGATCAGGTGAATACGGTGGTTGCGGAACGATATGGGTTGAGTTTTTGCGAATTGATCACGAATAACGAGGGCAGTATGGGATGGTGCATTACGTGTTGTAAAAACCAAGAATTTTCTTTCCACAATTCCAGCCTTTTTAGGCGGTTAGCGTTACGCAAACGACGCATAACGTTCAAATAATATTCCTTGTTGACTGTTTGACCGGTTGGATGGAATTCATAATGCACAACACTACGATAATCGAAGAAAACTGAACATAACCTTGATTTTGGAGCGACTTTGGCACGATTTTTTTGGTCTCGGCTCTCTTTTGGCACGACATTCGCTCGATTGATCGGTTGTTTCGGGGTCGTAAACATAGATCCAAGTCTCATCGCCAGTTATAATGCATTTCATGACACCCTGGTAGTCGGAAAGCATCGCTTCACACACTTCAACGCGACGCCTTTTTTTCCAAAAAATTCAATGTTTTCGGTACCAGTCGAGATTTGACGCGCTTGAGGCCCAAAACATCCTTCAAAATGGTATTGGCTGAGCCTTTCGATATGCCAACTTCATCAGCAAGGTCTTTAATTGTTAATCGACGGTTTTTCAAGACCAAATCTTTGATTTGTTGACCGTGAGCTTCGTCGGTTGAGGTTGATGGTCGCCCTGGACGCTCTTCGTATTCGACACGTTCACGGCCGGCTTGGAACTCACTATACCACTTGTAAACATTTTTTTTAGACTTAGCCTCATCACCAAAGGCTTTCTGCACCATCCTCAACGTATCCGCAGCAGAAAATTGATTCCGTAAACAAAATTTAATGCAAATTCTTTGCTCAACAAATTTCGACACCGCAAAAAACGAAAAACTCACTTTTAGCCGCTCACAAAACGACACGTATCTCAAACACGAATGAATATATTGACATGAAACTCGACATAAATGTGACTGACAGTACTACCAACCTAAAAAAAAAAAATAATTCTCCAAATCCTGCTACGCGCGCAGTTTAAATTCAAATGTCACCTTATTTTTTGGACACAGGTATAACAAGAATGAAGTTAAAAGTAGTTTAGTCCGCTTCATCAGTTTTATATGAATTTCTCGAAACCTAATAAGTTTCAATATGAAGAAAAGGTTATTGAGACACGCAAGAGTCCCAGGTATTGTTGCAGTCATATAATTTTAAGCTCAAGTAGATATTGTAAAAAATTTTAGTGCGAGTCTCCATGTATGTACAATATAATAGACAGCATTTCCTGAATCAGATTCCAATATGCTTTGAACTTTGCTGACAAGTGAAAAGCGCAGCAATAAGAGAAATTCGCGTTAAATGTATAAACACTTTTCCAACAAAACTATAACAAAGGTTCTTCGATCAAAATGTCACAAATTTCGTGTAGTAAATTTCAACTCGCTGCATCCTCTAGCTTCCTCTCTAATATTTATGTTCAAATGCGCGTCAAACACAATTTCCACTTTCTACTAAATTTGTTGAAATTACGAATGTGAAAGCTGTAATAAAATATGAAAAATTGTTCTACGCCAAAAGTAGATTATTGCGCTTGTGTATATCGATTGCCTTACAAGCCAATAGAAGTAAATGGTTGCATGTAACTGCCACAAATAAATAAATAATGTACGAAATGCCAAATGTAAAATACGAGACGATTACTTTTATCGTTGAGGGAAAAGCCAAATTGGATATGACTTGTGTCGCATGGCAAATACACATGTAACAGTATGTATATTTTTTGTATGTGCATTAGGGTGGTTCTGAAACATCTATGAATTGTTTCTTTCTGCTGAATTTGTAAGTATAATAATGGCTATAGTGACAACGATATTTCCAAAATTTAGTGAAAATGGTCTTTCTATATTTAAATTGCATATTAAGGTGGTTCTTAAAAATATTTTTTTTTCTTTTTTGCTGAATTTGTGTGTATAATTAAGGTCTTAGTAACAACGAAAATTTTTAAAATTCAGTGATTTTTTTTGTCTAATCAAATTGCACATTAGGGTGGTTCTCAAAAAATAAAAATTACTGCAACAAATTCGTATTTTAGGCTCTTATAGCATCGAGATTTCGAAATTTTTGTTAAAAATTTTCTTGTTAGAATTAAGTTGCATATTAGGAGGGTTCTTAAAATTATTTTTTTTAGCCTTTTGTTGCCTTGTAATATTTCACTACGACTTTAGCATCATCGATATTGAGATTTGAGTTTGTTGAACAATTCATTTACCACAATTAAGTTGGGCATTAGGGGGGTTCGTGAAAAATACTTTTTTTGTTGCATTTTAATAATTCCCTACGATTCTAGGACCATCGAGATTTCGAAAATTTTGTGAAAATTTATTTTTCAAACATTAAGTTGACATTAGGGTGGTCATTAAAATTATTTTTCCTTTTCTAATTCATTTGTCTGTTTCAATGCGACACTAGTGGTAACAAGAGTTAAAATTTTTGTTGAAAAATTTATCTTTTACAGTTAAGTTCCACCCTAGTGTCAATATTTATACTTCAACAGATGTATAAAATGCATGAAAGCTTGTTGCACACTTGTTTAGAGTGCCACAAAATGCATATTCGCACTTAGGTAGAAATTTTTGTGTAGCTGCTTGTATGTATGTATGTGTGCACGAGTGTATGAACGCAAAAATTGGATGACAGGCGCAACAAACTGGCTTTCAAGCGTCGATAGGAAAATAGATTTGTGTTTCTATACGCTATATGTATGTAAAGGTGCGAATGTATTCACACATAAAATATGTTTGTACAGGCTTGAATATGTATGTGTAAGCCAACTATGGCTAGTCTATAGTCTATTATTTTGAATTCACACTGAATATCGCATGAACACATAAATTTGGCATGCCATAAATCAAATGGCAAGTAAAGCTCGATTATTTTTCGTCATGCGGGACACGCTGAAAATTGTGCAAACTGAAAAATATGAATAAATAAATAAAAGCGAAGTCAAGCGAAATGTAACGGAGCGAAAACTCGCCTGCCACTGGCACTTAACACACGAGCAACTAAACGCATTAGTATAAATAACTACACATACAACAAATATGTATGTGTTAGTGCAAAATGCTGCCAGCAGCCAAAAGCATCACGACACATACTTACGCTTTTACAGATGTATGCATTTGTGTATAAGTATGTGTGCACCGTAATCGCACTTTCCGCCACCAGCCAGCAGCCAGCAGCTTAACTGCACTGCATAGTTTAGCGCAACTATTCCATTCAAATCCATTTTGGTGTGAAAGCGTTGAGCAGCATGGCACCAACGACTGCCAATAGACACCCGAGCAACAAAAAAGCAACAACAACAACACAGAAAGAGCAGAGTGGCGTGAAGTTGGCCGCAATTGGCAGCGGTTGCTTAAGCCGCAGCAGCCACATTGCAGTTGCAGCAGCATGCCAGACCAGTTGGCAACAGTGGCGTAATGGCTTGACAATTGGCAGAGCGCAGTAAATTCTGTGACTGTAACGATTGCTTGGAAGGTGACCTTTTGCATGCTTCCTATGCCCCGCATGTGGTAAGATTGACGGCGGTTAGTTATTAAGGGAATTTAAGGAAAATTCTTTCAGAAACGGAGTTGCCAAGTAACTTTTTTTTGTTTAATTTTGAAAAAAAAAAAATTTCCTTTCTTTAACCACGATAGTATAACACTTTCTGAATTTTTTTTTTTCAAAGAAGGAAGTGTATCATAAATATCAAACACTTTCTCCTTCATTGTCCAGCTTTGCAAGACTGAAGTTGAAACAAGTCGACAGTCGTATCTTCTGACTTTAGCCGCCTCAACAAATTTAAGATAGCCTGAGAGCCTGCACTGTTTCATGATGTTTTTTTTTTTTTTTTTTTTTTTTTTCTTTCTTGGGATAAATGGTTTAGGAGTTTTGGACTATAAGCTGGAAGCTGTCCACTTGAGAATGTTACGATCGCCCATAAAGTTCCTTGTAAAAAACACACATCCACATATCCCGAGCTGATGCTATATTTAGTGGATTTTGCATGTCAAAAATGCTGCTTTTGGGCCACAAAAAAAAAAGTTTTTGAATCGGATTGTGACTGGTAAAGAAAAATGTATGCATTACAGATACCCTGAATGAAAAAACTCAAACGTGAAACCTGGCCGAACAGCCAAATCAAGGTCATAAACGGATACCCATAAAGTTTCTGTATTTGCTGAGATCTGAAGGGAGTGCTGTATTAGTAGCTTATAAGATCAAAAGAAACCATCAATGGGGAACGCTAGCGATAATTTTCCATGTCATTTCACAGCGCTCTACCACATATGTATTTCAGAACCAGTCTAAAAATATTTGGAGAATAGCGGCTAGGAAGTTTTGCCTCTCCCGCTTTATAAAACTTGCATCCTCTAACTACCATTTGTTCCTGTCAATGTAGAATACTCTACCTCTAATATGACTCACATCAGAACACAATTTTGGCCGCCAAGTCCGTGCAGTTCTTTTGCGATGGATTGCACATGTTGACAGAAAGATGGAGTACAAGTATGTTTTTGCTTTAAATGGTCAGTACTTATATACTACTGTACATATTTTTCTTATATAAATTTTAGAATTTTGAAAAAATACCGTAAAAGTTTAAAATAGTCAAAAACAGACAAGACAACCCCGTTGTCATGAGACCGGATGTCTGTACAGAGCGTCGTAGCCGATACAAGTTAGTTATCGATATACAAGGTCTGTCGCAAAAGAAACAGAACTTTTTAAATATAACTGTTTCTGGGGGTGCCACCTATTGGTGGGTATATGAAGTAAAAAGTTTGATCTCTTGTTGACATTTCGTAAAAATTTTAAGACAATTGGGTAACTACAATCGATGTTATCGATCAAAAAGTGACAGCAGCTTTTGCTCATCGGTCGTAAAATGCATTTTGAACAAAGAGCAAATATTAAATTTTGTTTTAAACTTGGGAAAACGTTTACTGAAACATTTAAAATGATGAAAAAAGTTTATGGTGATCAGTGCCTATGACGTAGTAATGTGCATAAGTAGTTTAAGCGATTCCAAGAAGGTCGGGAGGACCTCTGTGACGATAAGTCTTCAGTAATCTTCAGAAGTCAAAAATAAAGACAATGCTGATTTGTTTTTACGATTCCGAGGGTATTGTACACCGAGAGTTCGTCCCACCTGGCCAAACGATTAATGCTGTGTTTTACCTAGGTGTTATGAAGAGTCTTTTGTCGCGCATTCGTCGTGCTCGACCACAATACCGTGAGGCAGGGTCCTGACGCCTGTTGCACGATAATGCGCCGTGTCATCGGTCGACGCTTGTCAGATTTTTTGACAAAAAACTCTATATTAACCATTAATCACTCACGCTACTCACCTGATCTGGCACCCTGTGATTTTTACCTATTTGGAAAACTTCATTTGCCCATGAAAGGACATTGGTTTCAGGACATTTCAGTTATCCAAAAGGCGACGGCCGATATTCTCAAGAGCATTCCAAAAAATGATCTTAAACACTCATTTGAGATGCTAATTGACCGGGCTAAACGCTGTATCGAAGCACAAGAAAACTACTTTGAACAAAAAAAATTTAACTTTTGAAAAATATTATATATACGTCGACTCATCAGATGTTGTCATCGTCCGCCTCTGCACCATATAGTAGGACGGGAATAATGAGTAGCTTATAGAGCTTGGTTATTGTTCGTCGAGAGAGAACTTTACTTCTCAATAGCCTACTCAGTCCGAAGTACTATCAAAAGGGTCGTCTCTCGTCCGAGAATGTTGTTTCATTTTTATTGGGGACTGTTTTTTACATGGCGGGTCCTAAAACCAGCGGACAACCCTGGGAAGAGATCGTTCCCCTCTTCACTTTAACTCGCCTTCAAGCGTATATTCTTTGGCTATCCAGAGGATACTTGGTCAAAGACCTCAAGTCGTGAGCTGCTTGAACTAGTTGTATATGTAAAAAAATCGTTTCTGCCCACTCCCAAGTGATTGGCAATCAAAGAACTTTCCTCACTTTCGTGAACTTCTACACATGACTCCATCTTTCTTAATAATAATTAGAATGAATGTCTATTATATAGGACACTGAACAGGGTATATATATTATTCAGGTGTATAAAAATTGACACGAAGTTTGTTACACCCAGGAGTTATCATCGGCGACCCTATAAAATATGTAGATAAATTATCAGCAGGAAGTGCTGAACCGCCGAAGTCATGTGCGTCTGTCTGTATATATACGAACCAGTCTCTCAGTTTTTGAGAAGTCGAAGTGGAATTCCGCACACATCGTTTTCTCTTCAAGAAGCTCATGCTCATACCATCTAAACTGAACGATCGGTATCGAGGACTTGAATGCAAAGCCTTTTCATTTGATGGGATATATCAAAATTGCCTAAGGCTCCAGTGCTACCTGCGAAGCAACTGTTTAGATCGAGATAACGTTTTAAATTTGAATTATCTATATTTCGACATTGGAAACGTCAAATGCCATTCGGAAAGTGACAGATATTCAGTAAAAAGTCTAAAAATTACGAAATGGGTCGCTATTCACTAGAAGAAAACTGGGAAATATTGAAAACTTTTTTCCAAAGTGGTGAGTCAAGTGGATGGTCAATTTTACCGAGAAATCATCTTTTCGGACGAGGCTCATTTGCACCTCGATGGTTACGTTAACAAGCAGAATTGTCGCATTTGGGGCACAGAAAAGCCGCACGTAATCGTCGAGAAGCCAATGCACCCAGCACGAATCACTGTATAGTGCGGATTTTGGTTTGGTGGAATCATCGGCCCATTTTTCTTCGAAAATGAAGAAGGAACCGCCGTAACCATCAATGGTGAGCAATATCGCGCAATGTTAACCGAATTTTTCTTCAAGCAAATTGAAGAGGAAGACTTGGACAACATTTGGTTCCAGCAGGACGGCGCTACGTGCCATACAGCAAACGCTACACCCAATATTTTACGCCCTATCTTCGAAAATCGCATAGTCAGCAAAAGATATGATGTGAATTGGCCTCCCAGAAGCTGCGATTTAACTCCGTTGGACTATTTTCTGTGGGGAGCTGTTAAAGATAAATGTTACGCCAACCATCCAGAAACAATTCAAGATCTAAAGTACGAGATTTAATCTGCTGTAGCTGTCATAAGGCCTGAAACCATCGAGAAAGTACTCCAAAATTGGGTGGATCGTATAAGCTACTGTAAACTCAGCCGTGGTGGTCATTTGTCCGAAATTGTTTCCCACAAATAAAGTTCATAAAACAACCTTGTAAATAAATGTTGAACCTTTGAAAAATATCAAGCCGTTTTTTATTGACTTTTTAAATTTAAAATTTTATATGGCCCACCCTGTACTACAGCATATTGTCCGATAAAAATCAAATTTGAGTAAGAAATATTTTGTGTTTGTGAAGCTTAAGTGCAACTGAAGTTAATGTTTTTTTATGTTTTGTTTTTATTTATATTTACAAAATATATGATTAAATTTCGCATTCTTAAATTCACTCATTTTCGCCAAGAGCAACAAAATTCTTAAACAAAACTACTTTCTTCAGCGCTTTATAAAAATTGCGCGCATTCCGCTTGCCACATTTATTAAGTTTGCACCCAAGTTAATGCACAAAAATGGCATGCAGCACACATAATATGAAAAAAAATAATATGAAAATAAAATAAAATGAAAACTAAAAACTGAACGCCAACAACGCAGCACTGGAATCGGCAGTGGATGCAACGAAGCGACAAACCCAAGGAATTTCTATAAATAACAGAACTAGCTAAATTCAAATGCGGCAGAATGGGACGGTGCCACATAGCATTTCACTGCAACAACAACAAAACGAACCAACAAAGTGAGCAGCCTTGACTAACTTGCCACGAAGCGATAAAGCAATCGAAGCAACATAACCTGCAAATTGCAGTTGAATGCTTGCACATTTAACTTGGCCAAGAAGAGCTGACTGGCTGGAAGAATAAGAGCAGCGTGGCAGTTTAGTGCTTTAGTTTGGTTTGGGGATACGTAATTCGATAAAAGTGCAAAAAGTCAAACTGAGCTGGCAGACTGGGTACTTCTTTAACTTCTGCGTTTGGTTAGTATTAGAAATGTAGATATGAATGACTTGGTGTTGATGTGGCATTGCAACTACCTGAAATGTATTTATATATAATATATATGTGTGTGTAAAATATGCGGCAATTGCGAATTTGCTGGCATTCAAAAATGAATTTGTGCATATGTAATCGCTTGTAGCGGCATCGGGACCCCAGCCTTCGCTTGCATTTTATTTATTAACCCATCTTCCGCTTTGCTTTGGCTAAAACATGCGAATCTCACGTCTCAGGCCGCAGCAGTTTGTGCTTGCTACATGCTGCGCAGTCAGCAACAACACTTTTTTTCGAAACTTCACAGACGTAGGATTTAGTTGTTGCATGTCTCTTGCAACTCTGTGTGAGCAGTGCCAACAAAAACAAAAAATCACAGCAACAACAAACTGTGTGTCAGTGCCTGTCCTAGCATAAATATTAAACTAAATCTGCTGCAAGCCAGCTGTGCAAATTTGCTATAAAGTGTCGTCGATTGGCATTAGAAAGCAAAACAACAGCAACATCTAGAGCAATTTTTAACTATAATTTTCTATGTGTGTGTGTGTGTGTGTGAGTTTGTGTTGCTGCTGAGCAGCAGCTGCAGTTGCTTTGTGGGATTAACTAAATTCTAAACTTCTACTTTGCTTATTTTAATAAATTTGCAAAGGCAATAAAGTTGCTACACCAACACAAAGCCACACATACATGCTAATGAATGTATGCTCACAAGCAGCAAACACACCTGTTTGGTTAAGCCTGCAACGTGCGTAAGTGTGTGTTTGTAATGCCAACACTTAGTCCATTTGTCTGTGCAAAATTTGCTTTGATTTGAGAAAGTGTGAGAGAAATTTCTCATAAATTTCAAAAATATCAGCTGATACATATGTATGTATCGTGTGTTATACATACATACATACATACATACATACATACATACATTAATATATAAATAGTTATTACAAAATTACTCTCACTTCTCGGCACCTCTTTAGCTCCTGCTGGAGCATCATGCGTGCCTTTGACGGTACTTTTATGCTTCGGCAGTGTTGGCAAGCATTTAACCAAGTGTTATCCTTGTCATGTAAAAACTTTTAAATATTTTACATATGAAAGTTATGCCATTATATTGCATACCCACTTATGCATACATGCTTTTGAGGGCATTGGGGATTAAAAACGCTGACTAGAGACTACTGAAACCCTGCGGGTGGAGTGACTAACTTGCAAATGGTGAACCGTTAGTGGGAAATCAGTATGCACTGAGAGGAAAAAAGTGAAAAAATAATAAATACTTCAAAGAGAGGTTATATACGTACATATACTATATAGTATATAACACCAAAATCTTTTTTTGATCCATTCAAATTCAAACACTGACGTTCGAAGACACATTGGAAAAATTTTAATTAAAATGAAAACTATATTGTTAATCGAAACCTTGAAAAATAAGCCTTATCTACAAAAGTATAGGTAGGTAGATAAGAGTGCTGCCCCTTTTGTTGGTAAAAATGCTGCTTTGACCGAGCAGCCGAATTGTGGTAATGTAAGTTGAGTTGAGTCGGCTTAAAGCCTTTCTACATTTGTTTACTAAGCTAGAATTGATTTTTGGCGACGAGAAAGCTAATAGAGCCGCCTGGCTATCTGTGTGTATCATGGTTCTGTATATCCTCCCGTAGTTGTTCAGTAGAACATCACCGGCCGTCTGTACACCTAGTAATTCCGTTTGGAAGATTCCTGCTTGGTTTGGTAGAGGGAAAAATAGAGAAATACCAATACCATCGGAGTATACCCTGTATAATCTTTACAAATATTTTCCGCAATAATTACTTTTCAGTACAGTTTAGCATCTACTCGACCCCAAAATATTTTGCTGTGGCGGCGAGAGAAACTGTTGTACCACCGGGTGAGGGAAGTTGAAATTAAGGTATTTTGGTTTTATTTTGGAATAACAACAGTTTCGTCTTACTAGGGTTAGGGCACTTTCCGTAATATCACAGACTGTGCAAGGAAACAGCTCTGATACCATTAACACTGTCAAATAAGCTACTGTTTTCACTCCTTCTCCGATGAATTGAAGTATAGTAGTATACCGGTCAGTGCCACTAGAAATAAAAGCAGGGTACTCCTGATAAAATGAAATATAAAGAACCACAGATCGTACAATACACTTACAGTTAAATGAATGGCAGTGACTGTGAACTGGGTACCCAGATCGTTATTGATACAATAGCTTATAGCTAATAGCATCCGTCAATCGTTTGAGAGAAGCCAATAAATAAGAAATGCAACAATTGAATCGAGCTTAGAATCGGCAAATTACAGCTACATCCAAAAAAATAATTATGTTTCTCGGAGTGTTCGTGGAAACATGCGTTCATTACTTAAGGCCAGGTTCCTCTAAAAAACGTAATTTTTTTCAATAAATTTTATTTTTATTACGAAACATGTTGGGTAATCAATTTTTTTACATATGGAAGTACATACAAGGTCTGTTGCAAAAGAAACAGGACTGTTAAAAAAGAACAACAAAAAATTAATATTTTTCAAAAGTTATATTTTTTTATTCAAAGTAGTTTCCTTGTGCTTCGATACAGCGTTTAGCCCGGTCAATTAGTATTTCAAATGAGTGTTTAAGGTAATTTTTCGGAATGCTCTTGCGAATATCGGTCGTCGCCTTTTGGATAGCTGAAATGTCCTGAAACCAGTGTCCTTTTATGGGCAAATGAAGTTTTCCAAATAGGTAAAAATCACAGGGTGCCAGATAAGGTGAGTAGGGTGAGTGATTAATGGTTAATATGGAGTTTCTGGTCAAAAAATCAGTGACAAGCGTCGACCGATGACACGGCGCATTATCGTGCAACAGGCGCCAGGACCCTGCCTCACGGTATTGTGGTCGAACACGACGAATGCGTGACAAGAGACGCTTCATAACACCAAGGTAAAACACAGTATTAATCGTTGGGCCAGGTGGGAGGAACTCTCGGTGTACAATACCCTCGGAATCGTAAAAACAAATCAACATTGTCTTTAGTTTCGACTTCTAAAGACGACTTTTTTTCGGTGATTTCTGATCGTCACAGAGGTCCTCACGACCTTCTTGGAATCGCTTGAACCACTCATGCACATTACTACGGGATAGGCACTGATCACCATAAACTTTTTTCATCATTTGAAATGTTTCAGTAAACGTTTTCCCAAGTTTAAAACAAAATTTAATATTTGCTCTTTGCATTTTACGACCGATGACCAAAAGCTGCTGTCTTTTTTTGATCGATAACATCGATTGTAGTTATCCAATTGTCTTAAAATTTTTACAAAATGTCAACCAGAGATCAAACTTTTTATTTCATATACCCACCAATAGGTGGCGCAACCAGAAACAGTTATATTTTAAAAGGTCTGTTTCTTTTGCGACAGACCTTGTATATTAAATTACTTGAAAACATTTTTTATTTTATTTTTTTTTTTTCAAAATGGCGGTCCTGAAAATGGCTGCTGAAACTCATCCGATTCGTAGATGGATGACATCATTTCTTGGAAAAGAATTATCTGAAAGCAAAAAACAAAACGGTTTCATGTTCTGTATCAAATTAGCTATGGCCTGAACCAGAATGAAACATTTTTAATGAAATAAAACAAAATTGCGGACTTTTGAATTTTTTAACCCTTTTTTCATTTTCAATTGTTTATAACTTTTTTAAACTTTTTTAAATAATAATGAATATTTCTGGTTCTGCTTCAGGCCATAGCCAAGCATCTAAAGAGTAAAATGCCGTTTGGTTCATATCGATAAGTGCAATAGTTTTGAAGTGAGAGTGTCATCCATGCGAAAAAACGTGGTTCGGAGAAAAATCAGTTTAAACAAAAGGCACGCAGTAGCTGCCGCTACCGAAGGCGTTCGAGTGGCCGGCTTTTATACCTTCTTCTCGGTCTTGCTGACCTTCGGGGCTAATTCTATACTATTTCTACGAGTATACAGTAGCATTTTATGAAAAAAGAAATTTCGATTTTTTCAAAATTGTTGAGAGGAACCTGGCCTTAAATTTCAATCGATTTTTCATGAAAGCTAGAGAATTTATTTTTTGTATATCTCATTGCTGCCACGGCCATTACAAAAATTTCCTCCGAACTCATGTCATGTGATTAAAAGGAAAGCAAAAGTGCAGTCGTAAAACCCACTTTAAAAGACGTTAATGCTGGCTGATGGCACAGCTAAATGCTCTTTAATTTACGTTGATTAAGTTTGCGATGTCATTGTCTGCTGATGATGTGAGAAAAATCGATAGAAATATTTCCAGGAGAGTCTTTCGTTCGTAGCTCCACTGGCAGCATGCGAGCTATTGTTGGCAATAGAAATTTATTATTGTTGTTGCAGCTGTCATTACAGTTTTGCAAGCATGTTTGAACCTTTGCACTTAATGCACATTCGAGCTTGTTGCTGATTTTATTGTTGTTTTTAGTGTCATTATTCGCCTCAAGCTGCCTCATGCTTGCATTCGGTCGAGTATTTGCGCACACTTGGAAATAAATGCATGTCGATTTGTGTTTGTATGTGTGCACTTCTGTTTGTCTGAAAGTTGGTTAAAAAGACATTACTTGTGAAAGTACAATGACAACAGCAACAACAACGTTGTATATCTACCTATGAAAGGAGCAATGAAAAGTATTCATATGGGGCGAAGCATTTGTAGACGAGTGTATTCACATTTACGAATACATATTTTTGTGTGCTAATGTGTATATATACCTTTGTTGGTGAGGTTCTTAGGGTTTTCAAGCCACTGTGGTGGGCTGAGGGTGTTGCTGCAAGCTGCAGATTAAGTTGATTCAGCCGGCAGATGTTGCTAAGGTGAAATTTCTCTTGGGCCACATTAGTAAGCGACTGCGTATAATATGTACATATTGCCTATATACATATGTATGTATATATGGATGTGTATTACAATAATTCTGAAGAAAAAGCAGACTTAAAAGTACTACGAGCATTTAAGGATTATAAAGGGGATAACGATTATAGAAACGGAGTTAAAGAGAAAAACAAATTTTAGTCCAGATTTTCATTTACTATATATTTTCATATACAGAGAATCTGTTCTTGAAAATTATTTAAAATTTAAAATTAGTTTTCGATTTTATATAAAAATTTAAAAACGAAAACTTATATGGTCATGCAAAATAATGTTGAGCATCAATATTGGGAAGGATCACTTCGAGCTATTGGATACCAGATGAGGTTTCAGACAGGGTGATTCTTTCTCGTGCGCCTTCAATCATGCTAGAAACAGTGATAAAGGTCGCTAATATGAACCGAATTGGCACTGTATACGCTTAAAGCACAATGGCTCAAGGGTACGCAGATTATATTGACATTGCCTGTCTTAAAGTCAGAGCCGTCACCATATTCTACTAATAATCTACGCCTGGATATAAAACGCAGAATAACTCTTGCGAGCAGGTACTACTTTGGGATCGTTACACAATCGGGAAGCACATCCCTCTCGAATGACAAGAATTATGCTCTCTAAGTACCACCCGTTTTATTGAACGGTAAAGAAACATGAACGATAACGAACTGAGATGAAAAAGCACTTGGAGCAATCGCAAGATCTTTGCAGCCGTCCGCGTGAGCAATGAGTATCGAAGAAGATGGAACCATGAACTGTACGTGCTACGGCGACATGTACTACTGTGCCCAAAAAAAAAGGTGACATTGTATATATTTTGAAAATTCTTGGTTTATTCTTCCAAATCACTTTCATTCCCTTCAAAGTAATCCCCTCCCGATGCAATGCACTTATGCCGATGAATTTTCCAATCTTCGAAACACTGGTTGTAGTCACTTTCCGGGATGACCTTCAGTTCCGTCTTCGCTGCGGCTTGAATCTCCTCTATCGTATAAAAACGGTGTCCCCAGAGCGGTCTTTTGAGCTTGGTGAACAGCCAGAAGTCGCACGGCGCCAGATCAGGTGAATACGGTGGTTGCGGAACGATACGGGTTGAGTTTTTGGCGAAATGATCATGAATTACGAAGGCAGTATGGGATGGTGCATTATCGTGGTGTAAAAACCAAGAATTGTCTTTCCACAATTCCGGCCCGAAGAAAACAGTCAACATGACCTGGATTTTTGAGCGACTTTGGCGCGATTTTTTTGGTCTCGGCTCTCTTTTGGCACGATGTTCGCTCGATTTCTTGGTTGTTTCGGGGTCGTAAGCATAGATCCAAGTCTCATCGCCAGTTATATTGCGTTCCATGACACCCTGGTAGTCGGAAAGCATCGTTTCACACACTTCAACGCGATGCCTTTTTTCCAAAAAATTCAATGTTTTCGGTACCAGTCGAGATTTAACGCGCTTGAGGCCCAAAACATCCTTCAAAATGGTATTGGCTGAACCTTTCGATATGCCAACTTATCAGCAAGGTCTCTAATTGTTAATCGACGGTTTTTCAACACCAAATCTTTGGTCGCCCTGGACGCTCTTCGTCTTTGACACATTCACGGCCGGCTTGGAACTCACTATACCCCTTGTAAACATTTCTTTTAGACATAGCCTCATCACCAAAGGCTTTCTGCACCATTCTCAACGTATCCGCAACAGAAAATTGATTCCGTAAACAAAATTTAATGCAAATTCTTTGCTCAACAAATTTCGACATCGCCAAAAACGAAAAATTCACTTTTAGCAGCTCACAAAACGATACGTATCTCAAACACTAATGAATATTTTGACATGAAATTTGACATAAATGTGACTGACAGTACTACCAACCTCAAAAAAAAAATAATTCTCCAAATCCTTCGACGCGCGCAGTTTAAATTCAAATTCAATTATTTTTTGGACACAGCAGTATATAGTTAAACGCATAAAAATCATTCGATTCGAAAACCATGGGCGGACAATAGAAGCCCATGACCAAGATCATAGGGATCTGTCTGCACTTGGGATATACAAAGATTTGTGTCCTCGGCCCAGACTGAGCTACGGTTGTAGTACCAAGGCAGAAGTATAATAAGTTCTTTATAACAAAATTCCTTATATTTCTGTTAAGGAACTGTAAAGTGGAGACTCCAACTAACTGTGGTGTTTTGGCACTACGAAACGCCTGGTTGCAGGACACTCGATAAAGCTGCAATTGCTGTGAAGCCGTGTCCAGACATGCATCTTCGCCATCTTCTGACCATAAATAACACTTTATGCCACGTATTGCTGCAGATAGCGCTCTAAGGCTCAGGAAAACTGGATACATGAAGGGGTTTGAGTAAGAAACGCCAGAGTTATCTTCTCCTCCAGGTGCATATCTGAAAGCTTGGATCACTGCGTACCAGCGCTACTTTTAACGGTTCTTTTTCTACTTACAAACCGAAGAGATACATGTGGATGGGCAGGAAATGCTGGAGAAGACGCGCTGTGAGCTTTTCCACGGATAGTCGGAGTTAGGTAGGAAGGTTGGAGGGGGAGTTTTCTGTAAGGAGCTCTCCGCCAATCTTAGCTTTATGCTACCGGACCACTATAGTGTCTTTCAGCAGAAGTGATTTCAATTAATATGGCAATAGTCATACCACCAAGAGCAGTCTCTTTTAGTGAGATGAGTATTCTCTCCGACAGCAGATTGGTGCGCTCGGGAACTCTACGCCCAAGCTACTTCATCATCAGACTCGTTTGGACGCGTGATTATAGCGGTATCGCTGGCAACTCAAAGGCCGATGAGCTAGCCGTACGGGCAACCTTCCTCGCGAGTTGGATCTTCAATGGCGTAAGATCGACCTCTTAAATGTTGTCGGATAGGATAGAAGAAAAAATACTGTTAATGTTTTAGCACCACATTTTGTTTTTCTTTTTGTTTAAAGTCAACTTTATTTTGAAGTTGAAATCTAGTTTTCCCTACAAAAAATAAATATAAAGACTACATTTAAGACCCTGTCCATCCTCCTCTGAACGTTTTTATTTGCAGAAGCCCATGATCAATAACGGTCGGTTTAATATTTTTGCTACTATTCACTGCACAGCCTTTTATGTTGTTGCAAGTGTTGCTTACATTCATATATATTATGTATGTAAGTATATATATTTGCTGCTTTTCCTTCCAAGACCAAATTGATTAGAAATTCTGTTTACAGTCCATAGATCGATGCTTCTGTCTCTAAATTGCGATTCGGGTTTGTTATACATACATACAGACACATGTGCCTCTGTGTGTGTGCGCTTTTATCTCTTTTATGAATACTGTATAAACATAAAAAGTCATGAAATGTGTATGTATGTATGTATCTCGCTGAAATATTTTGAATTGATTTTTACCGCAACCGTTTAAGCGATATTCTTATGCTGCAGACAGTCTACATAAAGAGTGTGGCACGTACTGTTTAGGCTAACATTTTCAGAAGCTTTCATTTTTTTTGTGACATTTAAGATTGTTTTTTCCAACAAAAAGTTTTAAATTTTCAAAATTCTGCTTGCAACATTCTCATAACTCGTGCTACGCAATGTGGCAATGCATTGGCAAAGCTTTAACTGTCCATCATTTTTATTATTTCACGCTTGAGCAGCGGCAATCTATCAACATAACAGCAATCTTTGTTTCAGCAACCATTGCAACACATACTATACATATGCGCATCAACCGAACATGCTCACGCATACAAGCAACTTGCAACATAAAAACGCTGCTGCTCATTGAAGCGTGCAATCATAGGCTATTGAATTTGTTACAAAGCACTAGCACATTCTTGTCATTTCAAGATAAATTGCCGCTACAACATTGGCCTCCAGCTCAGCGCATTGCCTCACACACGCGCCCCAATGCATGCCACATGCCGCATACTCATACAACAGCACCGGCAATATGTATGAAATCGGCTTTTCATTGTTATTGCATATTTATTGCTTTTGTTGTTTTTGTTATTCCCTTTTTGTTGTTGTAGTTTTGCATTGAAACGACTTGGGCAGGTCGTGGCGCAGTCGTTGATGTCTAAATTCAATTAATTGTTGCGAAAAAGAGCTCAAATCGCCAAGGAAGAAGCGCAGACAATAAATTGCTGTGTTGTTGTTGCAAGTTAACAATACAACGGAATTTGGTGGATAGCTGAGGAAAGGTCACAAGAAAGAAAAATAGTAATAATTTGCCACACAAAGGCGTTTGGGGCACATCGCTTGGCATTACAACAGACTCGCCCTAAAAGCAAGCTAAATACCATTACTGTGCGCCAAATCGACAAATCTCATTTTAATCGTGCCACATTTCCCAAGTTAAAGACAATAGCAAGAACTTCGACATTTGCGGCCGTTGAGTGCCTCAGCACAGTACGAGTAGAAGTACATTTTATTTAGTGAAAAATATTTCTTTTTTTCCATTTCACTCCGCGTGTCTGCCAAAAAAGTTGTTAAATTATCTATTTATATAACCAGCGACGTTTGTAGTCCTCACTTTGTCAGCGCTGCTTCATTGACTAGTCAAGCGATCCGCCAAGCACTCGGCTGACTGCTCATCTCCCAGTCATCTGTGCCCTTCCACGGCGCTGTCATTTATTTTCTATTATTGCGATAAATTTAAATTGCGACGTTGTTGCGTCTTCGTGCCACATAATGCGGCCGCACCCCACAGCCTGACGTATTGACGCTATTGTCTTCAACTAGCGCAGCGCTGCATACATACATACATGTGTGTATGTACTGTTATGATTTCGCGTGTGTGTATGTGTTCTTATAATGAACTTTCAACAAGCAAACTCAATCAATGAGGTTCACCGCCGTTCGCCATTTAGCCGCCCAGTCAGCGACGTCAAGCAAGCCGTCGAGTAGTCGAGCAGGCAGTGAACCATGGCAATGGCGGTATAAAGCAATTATAATGACGTGACAATACCAGGCGGTAGCATTGGCAGTTGGGAGGAAGAGAGCAGCTCAACTTGCAACAAAGCGGATTCAATATTCCGTCATTAAGCGTGTGTGTTTAGGTTGTGCCACCGACCCGGTCGTTATGAGGCAGCGCAGCTTTGCTTAGTTTGTTTTAAGGTTTTTTTTTTATGACATTAGGGGAAGAAAGGGAGGGGGCACTTTTAATACTTTAAGTTGTGACTTTGCTTGATGCAGCTCGGCACATTGTCAAAGCGAAATCTATCTATACTTATTTGTAACAACATATGTACATACATATGTTTGAATATGTGCAAATGCTTTTATGGCAAATCCTTCAAAGCTATAAGAAAATACCACCTGGCTTTGTAATGCAGCTGTTGAAATTGCAACAAGATGCCAATAGAAAAGAAAACAACTTTTTACCAACGATACCCGAAGGTGCAGTAACATTGCAGTTTGGGTGGAAGATGGGAGAAAACAGCTCGATTAATGTTGAAGTTAAGGTTAATGTTAATTTTAATGTGAATGTGAATGGTAATGTTAATGTTAATATTAATGTAAAGGGGGGAGAGCCTGTTTTAGAGGCTTCAAAAAATCGATTTTTTTTGCTTAAATCTCCTTAAAAAAATTTCTAAGAATATATCCCCAAAATTATAGATGAAAATTCGAAATATTTTCGAAGCTAGAAGGAAAAAAATGACCGAGCGTCTAGCAGAAATCTGAGCGATTGAGCAGAAAGCGAAAACTTTGACGGGCGATTTCTTGGTTTTTCAATTTTACTATATTACTGAATTGGCGGGCAAGATAGGTAAAAAAGTAAACGTCCTATCGAAACGAATCAAAATGCGTTGTATTTGAAATTAAATTCTCTTCTAGGTGAACCTAAAATACCTTAAGAAAGTTAACATTAATCCGGTTTTTAAACGATTTAAAGTAAATTTTTTTTTATGTTTTTTAAATGTATTTTTTTTTAATCTGCGAAAAATTGTTGAATTCTTCACTTTTTGTTGAATTTTTCACTTTTTGGTGAATTTTCTTGGTTCACCTAGGAATTACACTATTGAAAATTAAAAATTAAAAAATAAAAATATTTGAGAAGTCTCTTCAAATATATAAGAATAAATCCTAAAAGTTTTATTTCAATCAGACATTTCTTTCCTTTCCAAAAAAATCCTTGAAAATATAGATTTTTTGAAGCCTCTAAAGCAGGCTCCCCCCTTAATATTAACGTAAATGTTAAAGTTGATGTTAGTGTTAATGTTAATATTAATATAAAGGCTAATGTTAATTTAAATCTTTATGTTAATATTAATGCTATGTTAATGTCAATGTTAGTGATAATGTGAAAGTTAATGTTAATGTTAAAGATAATGTTAATATTAATGCCAATGTTCAAGTTAATTTTAATAGTAATGTTAAATTTATTGCTAATATTAATGTTATTATCAATTTTTATGCTAACAATAATGTTACTGTTAACGTTATTTAGCTTTTAAAATTAAAAAAAAAAAAAAAATAATTTACTAAATTTCTTTTGTAATTTTCATTTTGCTCGCTAGCAAATTACTAATTTACTTAGTATTGAACTTCATCAACGAAAAGCAGTTAACTAGCAGTCGCTTGTACGTCAAAGCAAATTAGGAACAAAGTCGCTTTGTCCTAAAATCACTCAGCGAAATTATTTGTAAAACAGTAAGTGCTTATTGATTACATACATAAGTATGTACATACATTACTGCTTGCATAATGCACTTGTGTGTAGCTCTTCTCCATGTATGTACATATAGTATATTTGTAACAACGCGTGTTTTAACATATTTGGCCAAATTTGTAAGCACTGCTAATGCAATACCTAAAAGTTGTTTATTTGTTCGGCGTTGGGAGGCGCAACGAGTTGAATGTCTAGCCCTGACATCGTTTTGCCTTGTCTGGCTTGTCAACTAAGCACTTAACGCATACAAAAAATACAAAAAAAAAACAAAAAAGCACAAAAACACAAATAAATAAATGTTGATGCAACTTGTCAATGCGTCTGACAGTTCACCAAGTGAGTTGCGGAATCACATAGATAGTACATGTACATACATATGTATGTATTTACATGTGTAACATACGAGAGAGAACCTCAGAGTTTTGTGGATTTTAATTAATATAATTGTATTTTGATGTGCTCTATTCGAAATACATTTAATTTAATTTGCTTTTAAGCGTAATTATTTAATATTTTGGTATACAAAGTTAGGTTAGGTTAGATTTTGTGGCTAATTTCCAGTTGGCAGCGCTTACTTTGGCTACGACTTTGACTGGCTGCTGAAAACGTCTTTCAATAATCTTTAAAATTCATCAACCACAATAATATTCGAAATTATATAAGTAGTATTTAAATGAATATAGAATCTGAAGTAAGAATTCGTTGTTCTGTCATTTACATATACAAACATTTATATACATATATCATACGAGTTGTAATTCCGTTAGTCATAATTATAAATAAATAAATTGTTATTGTGTATACATTAGGTTTTATCGCTTATTAGTTTGTGGCTTTTGTTTCCCAGCGACAAAAAGTTATCGCATATTTTATTTGTTTATCATTACATAGTTGTGACGAGGCTTAAACACACACAGCTGCAAACAATAAAATAGTAGTTGCACTGCAAATATAAAACTCCCTTTCCTCACTAAGTTTTATATAAACAAAAAAATAATCATAATTTTTTTTTTCCATAAAACTTTACATTATATGGATATACAGTGGAGCAATCATTACTTAAATTTACGTTGACAGATATTTTTGAAGTTCTGCCTTTACCTATACTTTGTACTTGGTAGTATGATCTTAATTTTTAGTCACAACTATACAAAGCCTCTTCATAGACTCCACAGGTATTTCGCACCTGTTCGGAGAGATCCCACGCACCTTTAACTACGGACCAGTTTTGCGCTTAGCCTTCCAAACATATTTCTTTATTTCTTTCCCATTTTTCAATGGGATTGAGGTCAAAAGCTCGAGCTGGCTGGTCCATAAACTCAACTCCATTAACACGAATTCAATCCTCCGCCGGCCTACTGGAGTGTTTTGGGTCATTGTCCTGATGGAACACCAATTTTAGCGACGAGTTATCTTCTACAAATGGTGGCTTAACACTTTGCAGTATATTGACATATTCGTACTGACAATTTGATAGATCGATTTACAACAGCCATTATTGGTCAAGTTATTGCATTGCATATCATTGCTGTTAAACGTCCGATCAATATTTCAACTTTTTTTTAAGTTTGGCCGGCCTATAAAAAGTTCCTAATCCAACGGAATATTTTACTATATTACGAGGTTTGACAATTAAGTAATGAGACTGATTTTATTGCCGGGCTTATGGTAAACCTGTGACCTTGAAATTCCCTTTCTCTTTTTCCGGCATCCCTCCCCTCTCCATTGGTATTTGTACCATCGCTCTAGCTTGTTTAGTACGCCTGCTGCGTCAAGTTGAGTAGACGTGTGTTTGTAGTGTTCGTCACGAAAATGGAAAAACGAAATCAAGAGCAACGCGTCGTAAAAAGCTCGCATAAGCAAGTCGAAGGTGAAAACGATGATTATTGCCTTTTTTGATAGCCGTGGAATCGTCCACAAAGAATTCGTTCCACCGGGAAAAACTGTAAATCAAGTCTACTATTGACAAGTACTCGAAAGAGTGCGAAAACGAGTCAATAGGGTGCGCCCAGCCATCGCTCGTAACTGGATCCTTCATCACGACAACGCGCCGCGCACCCCGCCCTCAGCGTGTCCCAGTATTTGGCCTCTAAAGGGATCGCCGTGTTGCAACAGCCGCCTTATTCGCCCCACATGTCACCCTGTGACTTTTTTGTTTCCTAAAACAAAATCGGTGGTCAAAGGAACCCATTTTGAGTCGATTACAGACATCCAGACGGCCGTGACGAGGGTACTCGCGGACATCCCAGTTGAAGCGTTCCAGAAATATTACGAAGCATGGACAACGCGCTAGAATCGCTGTATATCTGCCCAAGGGGACTACTTTGAAGGGAATAGCAGAGTTGTAGAATAATTTTCAAATATACGGTTTTTATGGAATCAGTATCATTACTCAATTGTCATAACTATTACTGCTAATTGATTAATATTTTCCAATTGACAGAATTAGGGACGTTACATATTCTTCTTCTTCTTTATTGGCGTAGACACCCCTTACGTGGTTATAGCAGAGTTTACAACAGCGCGCCCGTCGTTCGGCCTTTACGCTGTTTGCCGCCAATTCGAGATTCCAAGCCAGGTTTTTCTCCACCTGTTCTTTTTAACCGGGTTGAGGTCAAATCGTAAATCTTCCACAAAACCCTTCTCTTGAAAACTCGTAACGCCTACTCATCCGATGTTGTCATCATCCATGGCTCTGACTTGTAGAATTTGGGCTTGGTTTGACGAGAGGGGACTTTACTTTTCAATTGCCCACTCAGTCTGAGCATCTGTTGGCAAGAGTTATTCTGCGTTGGATTTCAATCCTGTTGTTGGTGTTAATGCTGGTTCCAAGATAGACGAATTTATCTACGACTTCGAAGTTATGACTGTTATGAGCGCCGTGGGAGCCAAATCGCGAATGCGCTGACTGTTTGATTGATGACAGAAGACATGAAGAACGATGAAAATCAAGGAAAACGTATTTTATACCCTTATATGCTATATAAAATGCACCTGTGAAGAGTGTTATAGCTTCAGTGCAGTTGTGGTTAACATTTTTCCATGATTTTACTATAATTTTCGTTCTGCATATGTATAGTATATAGTTAACGCAATCAGACGAATCATGAAATGCCCTCTTTGAAATAATCGCCATAATTTTACTTCAATTAAATACACTCCACTACGCATTCGCGATTAACCTAGTGGATGTGCACGCAGGCGCACGCACACACACCCTTTATCGATCAACCACAAATCGCTCGACGCATTGCAAGCAATTAATCTGAATAATGAATTTTAGAACACTTTGCCCGACACAGCACACTAACACATACCGTACGCGTACCAGACTATAAACGAATCGGGAACACCATGTGTTGCGCTTGGAGCCACTATGCCACACAGACGCATTACGCATTGCCGTTCACTCGCATAATCCAATTAAGAATAATTGACTTGGCGCGCGCGTATTTATTATGCTGTCAGTGCGGTCAACGCGGCAACTAGCAAAGCGCTACGCGATACTTGCCACAAATGCACTGCAGTCATATTTATGTGTGCTTTAATATGTCATGCAGCCGTTGCGGACACCAGCTTTGTTTTGCTTTTGTGTGTATAGTGGTGTATATGTGTGTGTCTCTATTCCAATCAACGCATTGCCGTTATTCGCATAGCCGCTTATGACTACTCGTCTTTTGCCAGCCAATAAGTAAAGTCATTTATTTTATGAAATTGATTTTTCTCCCTTCCCTTATCGTTTTAATTATTATTTCTCCTTTATTGGTTTTTATTGTTATTTTATTATTGCTACTGCATTAGAGAATGCTTTGATAATTTTGTCTGTTGCCGGTCGGCTGGGTTAGATTGCTTCGAACGTGTTCTGCTATGGGCCGACCAGCACGGTTGGGAGGAATTTCAGTAATATGAGCTCACGCTGGCTTTTGAAATCTTTACGTTTTTCCGCATAACTGCTTAGTAATGAGCGACAGCCAGAGTTGCAAATTATTGCATTGAAGAGATAATTGAATTAACATTTAAGTAGTGTATTTTATTTTGTAATCCGGAAAATGGTTGTTAAATATATTTAATTTTTTTTTTTAAATGAAAAAAAAATTATTTTTAAAATCAGATCAAAATTTAAAATCCTAAGGGACAGTATTGAAAAAACTGTTAATATAAAGAATCACAAACACAGAAGAGTTTAGATATTTGAAAAACTCAAATTGTCATCTCTGCACAGTGAAACGTTTTCCAGAAGTCAGAAACAAAAACAAGAAAAAACGTTAACTTCGGCTGCACCGAAGCTAATATACCCTTCACAGGTGCAGGGTCACAGATGCAGGTTCTTTTAGTAACTATGTGTTCAGTTTGTATGGAAGTTATATGCTGTAGTAATCCGATCTGAACAATTTTTTCGGAAATTACATTGTTGCCTTAGAAAATAATGTGTAAATGTCAAATGCGAAAGTTTTCCATATGAGAACTTGATTCCGATCGTTTAGCTTGTATGGCAGCTATAGGTTATAGTGGTCCTATATCGGCAGTTCCGGCAAATGAGCAACTTGAAGAGAAAATGACGTTTACAAAATTCCAAAACGATATCTTAAAAATTGAGGGAGTAGTTCGTATATATACAGTCGCACAGACGGACAGACAGACAGACGGACATGGCTTATAGGGTCTCCAACGCTTCCTTCAGCTGTTAAAAACTTCGTGACAAACTTAATAATTATACCCTGTTCAGGGTATAAAGAGTCCTAAGATACGACTAGCCCTAGACAAGATTTGTTAAGTTTGCAAGCGGTCAATATTGATTTTATACAAGCATAAGATTTCACAATTTTTTTTAAATTGCAACTAACTTTGCCACGTTTATCTGTCCACATAAAATGCGTCAGTTCGTTTTAGCAAATAAAAAAAAGTATATAAACCAAGCATCCGTTTGAAGGCAATAAAATTGCAATAACTTTGGTAGGAAACCTACTTTCCTGGAAGCCATAAACAAACACATCTGTTGAGAAGTCTAGAAATGCGGTCATATATTTTCGCACATCACTATATATACATACATATGTACATGTAAATATTTATAGTGTGCCCATTCGAAATTCTATTTTTGCATCTTGCGCCATTATCACCCTTCATTGCAAGTCATTGCAATTTTTATTGACTTTGGTGATTTTTCTGGATTTATGACGAACACATCAGTTGCACTCTATTAGATCGCTGATATATGTACATACATAAATGAATTTGTTTTTCGTTTTGTACTGAATATTTTTAATCGTTAAGACGAAATCAATTCTGAGCCAATCTATCAGCTTAAACATTAACGAAGCTTAAGCTGTTGAAGAGAGAGCTTAGCCGTTAACTAAGTCAGGTTATCACATTAGTGAGTTGAAGAGTGTACAGTTGTATAAAAAGATATAGATAGATAAGATGTAGATGTAATACTCTTACGTCAATGATTTTTCCAGTCCTCGAAACACTTTTCATAAGCACTTTTTGGAATGACATTCAGCCCTTCAGCGAATTTTGTTTTATCCCTTCGATTGGCTGAAAATAATTTCTATGGAGCGTAAAAATACAAAATCACACGGAGCCAAATCTGGTGAATACGGTGGTTGATCGATGGTATTCATTGCATTTTTGGCTTTAAATTCGTTTGCTCAATGCGATGGTGCATTATCATCTCGTAAAATCCATGAATTGTTCTTCCAAAATTCAGGCCATATTCAACGGATGTTCTCACGCAAATGCCTCGAAACGGCCATGTAGAACTCGTTATTGACGTCTATTCCTCCAGAACAATTCATGATCCACCAAACAACGAATATCGAAAAAAAACAATGAGCATCACCTTGATTTTTGTGTTGCTTTGGGGTGGGTGTTTTGGTTTCGACTCGTTCTTTTTTCTTCCGTTCTGATGAATGTTGACTTGTTTGCATATCAAACTCATAAACCCTTGTCTTAACAACAGATCGCGCTAATATCTGGCATAGTAAATAAGGACAGTCCTATAAACGTACATTATTCTAGGTAGGCGTGTAGGGGTGCAAACTCTTCGGGTCCAATTTAGTAAGACCTTTATATCATGTTTCATCATTGAGTTCAAACCAACTGGTCCTCAATGAACATACATATCTCCGTTATGCTTTTGGTAGATAGACATTCCATTTTTGGTACCTGACGGATTTTAAGAGTTCGATATCTGATTGTGTTAAAGTTAGACACTCACAGAGGAAGTGTAAAACCGTCTCCTTGCTCCCTTCAAGTTTCCTGCTGCGGCAGCAAGTCCTTAGTTTTTGTCTTGTTATATTTTGGTTATATCTGTTTCACATTTGATCGCGGATCAATCTGCTCGTATTTAAATTGTTCACTGCGCTCTCACTTGATCGTTCGTAGCAGACATATTAAAATTTCTGCATCGGAATCGTCTAAAGAGGCTTCTGACTTGGCCAACTATTAGTGTATAAAAATTATAATGTATTGTAGCGACCACTGAGCCGATTTTCAAAAACAACTTTTTCATTAAGGCATCTAATACCTAAGGTCCACGGTAATTTGAGTTAAAAAATAAAAGGTCACAGATAGTATTCGGTACATAACCGTAGATAAATACAGAAAACTTTGCAAAAGTCCATCAAATATATTTTTGAACTCACAGCTGAGAGAACAGAGAGGCTGGTTCTTCTTCTGAGCATGCGAAAGGAAATATAAAAAGTGATCCTACTACTACACAGAAAGTTCAAATTTATTAAGAAATAATTTCGATAGCGTTGCCGTTACCACGATCAGTTATAAAGCTCAAAACTGAGAAAAACACTTTCTTTTTCGACATCTCAGTATGTTTCGAAGCTCATTTAGATTCTCCTTAACCAATAGGCTGTCAGTCTTCTCTCCACGAAAAATTCTACAAAGTTTTTACATTTCGTGCATTCGCATGTCACCCACTCGCTTCAACTTCAACCGTCAAAGGCCGAGTACACCGTGCAGCTTGTTAGCGAGTACGTAAATATTTGGCCTCAATTATTCGTCTGAGTTGTTGTAAGAGCTCACCTTTTCGAGTCTTTTGTCATTTTGCTGTCTATTTTTAATAATTTAAATTTTTTTGCTTCTTTCGTTGTTGTCACTTTCTTTGTTTGACTTGAATTTCCATTAGTAAATTATGCGTTCTGACTGCCTCACTTCCCATTTGATATGCTGAGTTCTTGCCATTGTTGCTGTCTTTCCACCATCCATTTGCAGAACAACAAAAAAATGTAATCTTTTGACATTGTGCTGCCGCCTCCCTTCACTCCCAACTGGGCATGCATATTCGTTTGCGTGTTGACAGTGTCACATGCATGCATAACAACACATACACTCATAGGCACATATATACATACATGCTATACACATATACATACATACAAAGCCGAGCACATCATTTGATGTTCATTACTGCTGCACCCTTCTTATTGCCATCCTCGTGCTGCATGCACCACTCGCAACCAATGTAAGGTATGTATGTTGGCTTGTAGTTTGCCCCACTTTCTGTTTGTGCTGCAAAGCCTTTATGTAAACCTTGTTGCAAACTAAATAAAGTATCCTCTTTCGCCTGCAAGTATCTGTGTGTGTGTGTGGGTGCGTTATTTTTCACATTCTCCGCTGTCATTGCTGCCTCTCATCGTTTTTGTCGTTCGTTTTCTGGGCGTTTCGAGTTGAGAAGTGTCAAATAATGTTGACAGTTTGCCTTTGTCAAGTCATAAAGTCAGCCTAACAACGCAGAAAAAGAAAAATAAATAGTTGTCATTGCGAGTATGTGTGTGTCAATGTTGTCAGTGTCCTTTTTTCTCATTGCGGTGCTCCTCTGTCTGTCAGCTGCAGTGCCTCACTTGTTTATTTATTTATATAGCTCTTTGTTTGTTGTGTCTAGTTTATCACTATAATGGCTAGTGTTATAGTTATTTGTGTTGTTTTTGAGGCACGTGCTTCTCCGCCTAAATCCGTGCTATGCGCAGAAGAAATATAGAATTTCTGGTGTCTTCGCAACTAGCAACTGCTGACACGACAATGGTTGTTGGTAGTACATATTGATATTATGGATTTGAATTTTGTAAAATTTTGCGTCGTAATTTTACGAAATTTTTTTCCTAGGTTGGTACAACTGTCCGTAGCCAAAACTTAGCCAGTATCAACCAGTGTGTTTACGGCAGCTGCCAGTCTACCTCAGTAGTGTTTTTAACGCATTTGTGTTAAATTTTGGCCAAACACTCAACAAATATCATTGACCAAGCACCGTATTCACCGGATTTAGCTCCACATGACTTCTGGCTTCTTGTAACTCAAGGAATCCATTTTGAGTTCATAGAAGATATCAAACCAAATTCGACGCGAGAGCTGAGGTCGACTGACATTAACAGCTGCTGTAAAAACAGCAGTTAACAGATTGCGCAAATTTTTGGCATCGCAATTAAGAACAGTTGTACAAACCTAAGAAAAAAAATTTACCCGTCTTCCATGTAAGCGGGAGATTTCAATGAAGAATTCCCGATACTTTCTGGACAAGGTGGCATTGTGACAAAAAAGTACCCAGAAATTGTAATTAAATACCCCGGGTAAATGATATTTCAGAAAAATCTACTTAACCAAGTTAGTAGGACAGTCCTTAATTACCTTACCAAATATGAGCGTGATCTGTCAACCGGTTTGTTTACAGCAACTGTGTAAGTCGGTACACCTCAGTAGTACATTGCGATTTTTATAATGAAAAAAATATTGAACAAAAAATTTGTCTAAAATTTTGTATTTCTATACAAATTTCATGTGCGAATGTTGGAAAAGGCACACGGTGCTCCACTTTTATTAAAAACACAAACTAACGAGTGCTACAAAACCTTCAAAGACGGTCGAGTGATAGTAGAAGCATACCTCATTCTGGACGACCCTAGACCTCGTCAGGCAACCGTAAGAGAGATGACAAGAGAACTCGACATCTAAATTTTTTCAAAAAGTATACCGTAAACAGGTCTCTTTGGACATGATTAATAGTGCGAATTCCGATCCTGCATTCATGGAGCGCGTTATAACATGCAAACAAGTCAACATTAATCAGAATGGAAAGTTAAAAAGACAAGCCGAAATTAAAAAAAGCACACCAAATCCGCTAAAAAAATCAAGGAGATGCACATTGTATTTTCCCGATATTCGTGATCTGGTGCATCATTAATTTCTTCAGGAGGACATACTGTAAATAACGAGGTCTGTTTGGCCGTATTGAGCTGTTTACGTGAGAATATCCGTCGAAAACGGTCAGAGTTGTGAAAGAACAATTCATGGATTTTACACGATAATACTACACCATCGCTTCTAGCTACGATTGGGACCGAATTTAAAGCCAAAAACGCAGTGAATCATCGGTTTACCACCGTTTTCACCACATTTGGCCCTGTGTGATTTTTCCTTGTTCCTCAAACTGAAATATTCGCTCGGTGAAACCCGTTTTCAGTCGATCGAAAAGGTAAAACAACGTTCGCTGAAGGAGCTGACGGCCATCCCAAAAAGTTATTGTGAAAAGTGTTTCTAGGACTGGAAAAATCGTTGGTATAATTTCAATACATCTAGTGGGGACTACTTTGAAGACTACAAAATAAATGTTGATCAATAATAATTCTTGCCACTTTTTGTCTATTTCTATTTTCGATTATAATCTTTTGTATCTCTTGGAAAGGTGATAAGCATTATTAACTCCACTGTTAAGAGCAATACAGTTTTGTACATACTATATATAGTGTTTGTCCGCAGTAGTGAATTTTATGAGCTGTTCAAGCTTTGAGGCCGGTAATTTTAATCAGTGGGAGAATACAGTAATTCCAGCAAGCTTATTTATGTATTTTCAGAATATCCCTTAAAACATAATTCCGTTCCGTAACCCGTAGCTTCAGAATGTAGAAACAATTTTGCAGCTTCTAGATTTCGGTTGCTGTACTGCATACAATTATATTAAGTGGGCCATATAAAATTTTAAATTTAGAAGCAGTTTAAGTTTAAAAGAGTGTAGCATTTGCTGTATGGTACGTAGCGCCGTCCTGCTGGAACCAAATGTTCTCCAAGTCCTCCTTTTCAATTTGCTTGAAGAAAAATTCGGTTAACATTGCGCGATCGCTCACCATTGATGGTTACGGCGGTTCCTTCTTTATTTTCGAAGAAAAATGGGCCGTTGATTCCACCAGACCAAAATCCGTACCATACAGTGATTCGTGCTGGGTGCATTGGCTTCTCGACGATTACGTTTGGGTTTTTTGTGCCCCAAATGCGACTATTCTGCTTGTTAACGTAACCATCGAGGTGGAAATGAGCCTCGTCCGAAAAGATGATTTTTCGGTAAAATTGACCATATTCGGTCAAACGAACTTTGGAAAAAAGTTTTCAACATTTCCCAGTTTTCTTCTAGTGAATGGCGACCCATTTCGTAAATTTTAGACTTTTTACTGAATATCTGTCACTTTCTGAATGATCTTTGACCTTTCCAATGTCCGAATATAGATAATTCAAATTTAAAACGTTAGATGACCCACCCTATAGAAAGGTTTTAATTACCTTTCAACTGAAAATGCCAAAAAACAACACCGAAACATTGATGTCAGCAATAAAGTCAGAAAATACCGTCAATACCATGTTCTTTTTGTGAGTAAACTTTTTTATTGAAGTAGGTCAGCTTGAACTCTATTTCGACATATTGAATTCAAAATTCAACCGAGATATTCTGTTCAAATTCTAAGGGCAAATAAGACCGGGTTTTACATATATTAGAGAATTTTTCGATACAAGATATAAAATGTATTCATAATAGAGCTACTTATATTGCTCTATTTAAGCTTTATATTCCACGGCAGTAACTTTGAAAGATATATTTGGGTTTGCTATGTTTTTACTCACAAATAACAGAATTGACTTCTATACTGAGCAAGGTTGGGCTGAAAGAAAATATGTCATCTAAGTGGTTTCAACGGCCGCTAAGCTGTAAATTTAAGGAGAGCGTATTTCCGCTCCCTTGCAGATATCGACTACTCTCAAATAAGTTATAATAGCCGTCCCCTTCTGTAAGCAAAATTAAACCACTGAAGCTTTCTGTTAAAAATTTAGAAATTCATCATACGTAAGGTGGGGTGTAAGCTGCGTGGTGAAAATTTGTGAAGACCTGCACTTCCTTCCTCCTGCTAATAGGTGATGATTTGCACACAATGCCCTCGATTGTACGCAGTTTTGGTTTCAATCAGCAAATTTCAAAGTATATCACTTTATATCTATGTATGTATGTATATGTATATGGCGTTACATCGAAACGCTTGTGTTGAATAGAATCGTGCATCTGACGCGCGACTTGAATTCCAAATCGAATTTTTCATCTCAACAGACACATACCCATAATAACGACACTACTCTTCTAATGTGTAGGAAAAATATTCGACTGATGTACTATGCGGTCTGTGGGGTATTTAAGGTGTCCTGATTATGAATTTGAGTTCAAAAATTTACCGTCACGTACAGCTATTTTTGTGATTTTAGTAAATGGTGGTGGTTTGACCCCTACACCGCTTGACTACAACATACAAAATTCCACGCGTTGTAAAATTTTTACTGTCATTTACGGTTTTAGCAACCCAAAATTAGCAATAAACAATTTCTAACCTCACAGTCGCAAAATGAGTGTCATTTAACCATACTGAAGTCTTTGGGCCACGAGAACCATGAGAACTCTACAGCCCCGCGGCCTAAAACTGTTTTCTATTTCTTTACTGTCAAGCGCTACAACAACCACAAGTACCGATAAAATTCACCAAGGACCCATACATACATACATACACTCCATATATTCGTATTCATGCCTGGATGTCAACAACGGTCTTATTTACGCTTGCGTGGGTGTTCATCAACACTTGATTACTATTGTGCAAAATATACCCTTATGGGACGTTGTGTATGTGTGTGCGTGCGCCGGCTCGTTAGCGTGTGTCACATATCGAGTGCGGCCTTTATTTAAACTAAGCCACAATATACGAAAATAAACAAATAAAAGTGGAGCAAAATAATCTGTGTTTGCTTGTGCGTCCTTACTGAAGCCTCGCTCGCGCGCCCTGCCTTGACAAGGCCTTTCCATGTTGCACATACAAATTGCTGACGAAAAATCAATAAACACACTTGTGTGCATAACTATTTATGTACACATCCCTGTGTAAGCTATGTATACCTTTAAAGCATTTTTTGTTATTGGTCTCCCTCATACATCTCCCCCTCCTCCGGAATTTGTGGCAACCTCGCTAGTTTGATTTTATTTTTATTATTTTGTTGTGTTGTTTGTTTATGTGTGTGCGCGTGCTCAGCATGTGTTCGCTGCCCTGTTTTTTGTTTTTTGTTTGTTATTTTTGTTGTTGCTGTTAATTTTTCTCCAGCGTTTTGTATTAGTTTATATTTATCTGCGTGCACTTTATGTGCGTTCTCATGACTTGTCTGTCGTTCCCTTCACGCTGTTCTGTTGCGTCTGTTTGGCTCTACAGCTGTCTGTCCGTCTGTCCGAACACGTGTGCATGCGCCTGTATTTGTTTATGCATAGCGTCATGATTTATTTGCGACTATTACAATTTTAATGCATTTGACCCAGTTTCGCCTCGCCAAGCGCCATAAATTATTATCGCTCGCGTGCTTTATTGTTGTTGTTTGGCTGTTGCTGCTGTGTTTGAACTGCACGTCATTGAGATGTGTTCGGTGTCTGTGCGAAATTATCGCTCGGCTTGTGAATTTTTATTCCTTTTGAGACACTTAGAAAAAAAGAAGGGCGGAGAACCGTATTCATTATCCATGCAAATTCGAGCCCTAAGGCGTTTTGTAAAAAATGTTGTATGCAAATTTATTTCGTGCCCCTTGTAAAATTCGTAAATTAAAAGCGATCGGAAGAGAAACGAAAACAAGTAATACTAATCCAGTAATTTCACAGGCTAAAGCTTGTAGACCATGTTATTGTCGTGCGGCACTGGAGTCATTCTCCAAGGGTTTGAAGCTTTTTTATGTTGAAAACTATTTTCCAAGCTTTTAAAGCATTTTTCTGTTGAAAAATGTTTTCCACTTTTAAAGCATTTTTTTGTTTGAAAAGTTTGTTTAAGTTTCTGTAGCTTTTTGGTTTTGAAAAGTATTTCTCAAGTAAGAACTTAAAATTTTTTTGTTTTGAAAATAGTTTTTTAAGATTGAGAATTAGTTTCCATGCTTATGAAGCTTTTGTGTTTTGAAAATTACTTTTAAAGCTTTTGGAGCTTTTCAATTTTGAAAACAATTTTTAAAATTTTAAGAGTTTTATAGTTTCGAAGGTTTCACAGTTTTTTTTTGTAATTATTTTTCAAGCTTATGAAGCTGTTTTGGCTTCTAAATTATTTTTAAAGCTTTTGAAACTTGTTAAATTTGAAAACAGTTATTAAAATTTTGGAAGTTTTATAGTTCTCGAAATTATTTTCAAAGATTTTGCAGCTTTTTTGTTTTAACAATTATTTTGCAAACTTTTGTACCTTCCTTTATGAAAATTATGTTCACAACTTATGAAGCTTTTAGTTTTGAAAATTATTTTCTAAGCTTTTGAAGGCTTTTTTATTTTGAAAGCTACTTTGTAAGCTTGTTAGCCGTGAAAATATTTTACAAGCCTTTTATTTTTGAAAATTATTTTCGAAGCTTTTGAAGCCTTTTTATTTTACAAATATTTTCCAAAATTTTGAAGTTTTTTGTTTTGAAAATTATATTTTAAGCGATATTTATGTTGCAAACTTATGAAGCGTTTTAGTGTTGAAAATTATTTTCTATGCTTTTAAAGCTTTTTATCTTGAAAATTGCTTTCCAATTTTTTTGAGCTTTATTTTATAATTTTTTTCCAAGTTTTTTGAGCTTTTTTTTATGATTATTTTCCAAGCGTTGAAGCTTTTTAGTTTTGAAAATAATTTTTGAAATTATTGTAGATTTAAAAAACTAGAAAACTATTTTTAGCTTAGAAAACTATTTTCCAAAATTTTTGAGAATGACATTTTTTTTTATGAAAATTATTTTTCAAACTGATAAAGCTTTTTAGTTTTAAGAATTATTATGCAAGCTTTCCGAACTTTTGGGTTTTAAATTTTTTTAAGCTTTCGAAGCTTTTTTTGACTCATAATAACTTTCTTTTGTGGGGTCTTTACTTCTAAAAAGCTTTAATTATTAAAAAAAAATCGTTGAAATATTGAAACATTGTGTTCGTTTTTAGAAATTTATTATATTTATGTTGTTCCACAGGACGCTACACGAATATTACATTCCATAAAGCATACGACTGCTTGATACAATTGAAAGGCTTACGTATAAAATTTATTTAGTTACCTGTATACAGGGAATAATGTTTGTGAGAAATGAGAACATTATATTTACTGACAGAGCCTTAGTAGAAATCAAAATAGGCGCCACCGACGTTGGTAAGAGTCTATGCTCTTTGCCACTCTGAAATACAAGTTTGCAGTATAAACTAAGTTTCACTAAAATTAAATAAATTAAATGATAGATCACACTAGAAAGGAAAATATGGAAATGATTTAGATTCAAAATATTTTCGGATATCAAAAGATTTGCATATATATATGTACGCTTTTAATGCAGCTTGCTTGGAACTTGTTCTTGTTTCTGCGTAAAATTCTCCATACTTGCATAGGCTTATATTTTTAAGATTTTAACTTAATAATTTCTAAAATTAAAATATATGCAGACTACGAGCATTTTTTAGCAATTTCAAAAAATAATATAATTTATTTTTCTCAGTGCACTTTTGTTGTATGATAAATAATATTAAATTCAACCAATCAACAAATTTAACTATCAACATCTATTTCAATTCGCTTATTCTGGATTTTAGCTTCTCACAAATATGTTTTGTTGCCAACTTTTTTTTATTTTATTTTATTTTTTGATTAAATTTGCTGATTAAGATTAAACTGAAAATTTGATTTATGCGCTCATTGCTTTGTTGTGATAAATTGTTTTTTCTCCTGATATCCATTTATAAGCACAGCTTATTGGGTGCAAAGCATAACATTAATATTTTTTATTTGAAAATAACAAATTTCTACATACAATTTTTTTTTATGTATACATACATATATCTGTGTGTGGTTTTTAATGCCACAAAGAAATATGATTTGTTGTTTGCTTGATATACATATAGTACAAGTAGTTTACATATTTCCTAAAAATGCTAACAAAAAAAAAAAAAAAAAAAAAAAAACACAAAATGATTTTACAATTTATCAAAACTCATGCAAATGGTTTTTCTTATAAATCGACTAAACGGTGGATCATTGAACAAAAATATTAGTATATACATACATACTTATGTTTGAATTTATTTTGGCTATATGCATATTATAACCTTGAAGTGGCTAGTATTTCGTAACCGTGAATACTTAAGGCCAGTCTAGAATTTTCTAATTTTTGGTAGAGCAGTGCAAACCAAATGACCTTTCTAATCCGCAGTAGTGTCGAAACGTTCGGGTCAGTCAGCTTCAACAATGTTTCTTTTATCTAACAGTATTTTTCGAATTGGACGACGATGGTACTCGGAGACTAATTTCAAACCCTTGTGTCAAATACATACTTAAAACAGCTTGAAAGAGAAAATGTTGGTTTATTATTCTTTATACTCTGCGAGAAAATTGTAAAAAGGAGAGCTCTAGACTGGTCCTAACCCAAAATTTATTATAAACATATTATGTACGTTGAGCCTGTCATTGTGTTGTGTTTGCCACTAAGTTTGCATCACCTTTAAAAGAAACCTAATATATATAAACCTATTTATATAAATGATCAGCGTGACGAGCCGAGTCAATTTGGTCATGTTCCTTTATCCGACTACCTTTCTGTAAATAACAGATCAACTGAAAAGGCCCGGACCTGACAGAGATGGCGTCACTAGAATCAAGTCCATATAATTTTTAGTTAGACCGAACCTTCAAAGGCACGTCATTAGTTTTTAAATTATTTAATGTTTAGCAAAGCAACTTTGGTTATTGTGAAAAAAACGGATAAAAAGGGATTTTAGGTCTTGAAAAAGCATTGCTTTTTGAAAAGGAAAAATACAGTTGAAGCAAAAAACATGGTTAGAAGACCAACCGTTGGTATGCTAAATTTAGACATGGGGAAATGAGCAGCGAAGATGGTGAACGCAGTGGACACCTAAAAGAGTTTGTTACTAACGAAAACATCAAAAAGGTCCACAAAGTACTTTTAGATGACCATAAAATGAAGCTATTCATTATACCAGGCACTCTAAAGAAATCAACTAAACGTCTACATAAAATCATTCACTAATATTTGGGGATTAGAAAACTCTGTTCAAATTGGGCTCACTTTTGAGTAAAAACAACGACGAGTTGATGGTTCACAGCAGTGTTGGAGAACAACCTGAACTCGAGGTTTTGCTTCGATTATGTGACAATGTATGAAAAAAATGTATTATGCGAATGGAGTGCATACGACGAAACGTTCCAAAGCGTGGAAAACGCAACAATCAGCTGACAAGATTATGGCGTCTGTACTGTAGCCACCAACAGCGACTTTTACCACGAAAAGAGCCACACTTGAAGAAAAAGAAATTGTTGTTTCGCCAAGACAATGCACCGCGTCACAAGTCAGTTTGTTGTTGGCAAAAATACATGCAATTCCAGTTCTGAGTCCCAGCGATTATTTGCTGTTCTCAGATCTAAAAAGAATCCTCGCTGGAAAGTAAATTTTGGGTGGCTTTGGAGAGACCTTTGTTGAATAAAAAGAAACAAATTCGTCAAAAAAGTGTATTTTACCATAGCAGTCCCTCAGTTCTTGAGATATTGAATCGAAATTTAAAATTTTTCCATTAGAACTAAGTATGAATTTAACTCCAGCGCTTTGATTTTCAAGTGATGTTTTCTTTAAATCTTTTGTTCATACTTCGACCGGCACTTTCTTCTCGTGTGCATCAAGTCTGCTTAACACAAATTTCAATTTCAACTGATTTCCCGTGCAACAAACTACTCAGTCAAGCGTTCTCATTTCACTTGCTTTTCACTGCTCACGTATTCACACATACTTTCGCACCTAACAACTAACTAATATTGTGCTCGAAATTTGTTTTAGATCCTTTGTAATTCAACTTGTGTCACAATTTTTGGAAAAGTTGCACGCGCAGTTTGCGCTCCCAAGCGTGCACAGTTTGCAGATACTTTTCGGTAGAACGCAACCAAGCGACGCAGCACAGTCGCCCACCGCTTAGGTGTCGCAACAACAAACTCACACTTGTTAGCTGAGACTTCACCAAATCAGTCTTATGTGCGGGTGCTCCTGTTTTTTTATCTCCATTTTCTATTTCACTTTTTTTTTTTCTTTTGATGGTTTTTTTTTAGTTTCCTTTGTAGTCTTGTCCCACCGAACTAACGTAATTTTATGCGCAAGTTCTTGGCAAAGTCATTTAAAAACAATTTGAAAATTTGTTAAATCTTGCTCGTGAGCGCACTGGCTCACGCCCCTGCCAGACAACCATTGCTTGAAGCCAACATTTTTTAAGTTAAGTTAGTAGCTTCTTCGTATTTCGTTCTCTGGCAACTTTTGCATCATACACAAAGTACTTTTGGTTTTACTTTTCCTCAGATGTATTTTTTATAGCTGAAACAATGACTTTTTTTTTGTATATTTATGTTTTTGCGCTTTATTCCTTTTTCATGCATGGTGTGGAGCATATCGTTGGCTTTCTTTATCGTCTCGTTTGTCTGGTTCATTATAAGCGACAGCGCACCCACGCAGACGATATCAAATAACCATAAATATGCCCTCAGTTCATTGCTCTAATTTACGCACCGCAAGCATACTTTTAGGCGCACTCGTGATACAGCTCATTATCTAAGTGTAGCGGCTGTTAGTTGTTCAATTTGCTGTGGCTCTGCCATTCTGTGGCCACATTTAGTTTTGCCCATATTGTTTATGACTAATTTATGACACATTGTGTTAGTACATGAAATATTACATTTTTATTGCCTATTAAATATTATATCGTGGCGTGTGTTGTGCGCCTAGCAGTATGCCATACATCTCAACTTATCAAAAAATCCATATATGTATATTTGTTTGCTTGTATTTTGGCTGGTTCACCATTAATCGATTTTCGTTTTTTCCTTTTTGTTCTTTGTACAGGTAAGTTGCAGTCTCTTCGTGACAACGTTTTACTACATGCCATTCATCTTTATTAACGCAAAACCGGTTTGTTTCTATTATAATACACCAAAAGGTAAGTTTTTGGGTGTGCGCGTGCCTTATATAGGCAATATACTTTGAGTTTCATGACGGTTTCAATGCTTGTAAAAACTGTCATAACATGCCCTAATTGTTGCTGTTGCATTCCTGTTCAGAATTGGTCGTAAAAAGCATCACCGTCATCGTATTTTTGGTCACTCGTAACTTATATTGGTGTATTAAAAACAAAGAGTCTGTATATGTTACAGTTATTAAGGTTGGTCCATAAGTTGGCTCAAGTTAAACATCACTTTGTATCCTTTAACTCTGGTTTAATACCGTTTGTAGAGATAAATCTCCCTTTTGAAGTACATTTGGTTCTGCGATGGAACACTTCGGAGCAAAAATATGCTCGCTAATTTGCACCAGATTCTGAATTGCCCTTATATGTTTTAAACGTTTATTGCTTCAAAGATATTTCATATACTCTGTGCCCAAAAAATAAGGTGACATTGTATTTATTTTGAAAATTCTTTATTTATTCTTCCAAATCAATTTAGTCCCCTTCAAAGTAATCCCCTCCCAATGCAATGCACTTATGCCAACGGATTTTCCAATTTTCGAAACACTGGTTGTAGTCACTTTCCGGGCTGGCCTTCAGTTCCGTCTTCGCTGCGGCTTGAATCTCCTCTATCGTATAAAAACGGTGTCCCCGGAGCCGTCTTTTGAGCTTGGTGAACAGCCAGAAGTCGCACGGCGCCAGATCAGGTGAATATGGTGGTTGCGGAACGATTGAGTTTTTGGCGAAATGATCGCGAATTACGAGGGCAGTATGGGATGGTGCATTAACGTGGTGTAAAAACCAAGAATTGTCTTTCCACAATTCCGGTCTTTTTAGGCGGATAGCGTTACGCAAACGACGCATAACGTTCAAATAATATTCCTTGTTGACTGTTTGACCGGTTGGAAGGAATTCATAATGCACAACACCACGATAATCGAAGAAAACAGTCAACATGACCTTGATTTTTGAGCGACTTTGGCGCGATTTTTTTGGTCTCGGCTCTCTTTTGGCACGATATTCGCTCGATTGATCGGTTGTTTCGGGGTCGTAAGCATAGACCCAAGTCTCATCGCCAGTTTATAATGCATTCCATGACACCCTGGTAGTTGGAAAGCATCGTTTCACACACTTCAACGCGACGCCTTTTTTCCCAAAAAATTCAAAGTTTTCGGTACCAGTCGAGATTTGACGCGCTTGAGGCTCAAAGCATCCTTCAAAATGGTATTGGCTGAGCCTTTCGATATGCCAACAAGGTCTCTAATTGTTAATCGACGGTTTTTCAACACCAAATCTTTGAATTGTTGAACATGGGCTTCGTCGGTTGAGGTTGATGGTCGCCCTGGACGCTCTTCGTCTTCGACACGTTCACGGCCGGCTTGGAACTCACTATACAACTTGTAAACATTTTTTTTAGACATAGCCTCATCACCAAAGGCTTTCTGCACCATCCTCAACGTATCCGCAGCAGAAAATTGATTCCGTAAACAAAATTTAATGCAAATTCTTTGCTCAACAAATTTCGACATCGCAAAAAACGAAAAACTCACTTTTAGCAGCTCACAAAACGACACGTATCTCAAACACTAATGAATATTTTGACATGAAATTTGACATAAATGTGACTGACAGTATTACCAACCTAGAAAAAAATAATTTTCCAAATTCTTCGACGTGCGCAGTTTAAATTCAAATGTCACCTTATTTTTTTGAGCACAGTGTAGTTCAGAAAAAAAAAGCATCAGGATATCAAGCTACTTGTTTGCTTTGGTAACTCGAAAAAGTCGATAATTGACCCTCTCAAAGGCCGAGTCTGAACTAAATTTCCTTTAAACATTTCAAAGTAAAAAGTTTTGAAAACTTGTTGCTGAGTTTTGGAGCAGGTCTCGCTCTTCAGCTCGGGATCTGCTCTGAATCTATAGAATTATATATAGAATTGAAAAAAAAATTATATTTTCTCAAGCAATATCTTGATAATGACTTCGCCATAGAAAACCACTAATGAACTTCGCCTGAAATAACTTAATTTAGTTTATTGGTTATTTTCTCCTCAATACACGCCTTCTCTCCTGCGGATATTTTATAAGTGCCTAAGTCCTTTTCAGCAGAGTTTTCTTATGATTTCACAAGGAATCAATTCCTCTTCTACAGCGATCTCATGTGAAATCATCTGGTTATTTCCAAAGATGTCGTAAGATATCAAGTCCTCATCTGCAAATATTTCGCAAGATTTCAATTCCTCAAGTGCAGAGTTTTCGCAGGCGATCAAAGAAGTTTGTATGTTATTTTTAATTTGTAGAAAAAACTATTTTGGTTTATGTATAAGCCATATTATTGAAGCATTTATTGGTCGAACAAGATGTGCCTGCTCCCGCTGAGCGCCGCATTCTACTGCTCTTCGCTCGTTGTTTAACTTTAGTAACAGATCTTCTATAATTATCGTAATGAATTATAGTAGTATTATAAAGTGCAAAATTTTCTATTATTATCTGCACAATATACTTGTATAATGAATCTTAATACTCGTACACGCTCCACATATTATATAAGTTTTGTAGCTCGAGGTTTGCCGTAACACAATTTTTGAGCTTTTGCGACCCTATGGAAGTTAAAGTTAATATAAATAGTACTTGAGCAAAAATATTTCAATATCAACATTACATTTTTTGGCAACCACCGAACTCTTTGCCATTTTCCACCTTAATCACCTTTTTAATTACAATATTTAACCCCATGGAAAAACCGCAATTAAGTTGTCGCAAATAATTAATGACATTCCACTTTAAAGCGAAAATGCATAGCTGTTGGCTACTCGCGGCCACAACGAGTACAAAAGAATGCTTTGAATTTGCTGACAGAAGGACATTAATGGCAAACAAGGACCTTTAAATACCGCAAAGTTATAGTGGCTCGACGAGCTGGCGGATCGCAAATGCAATTAAACTAAAATAGAAGACAATTAAGGTAATTAGTTGTTGTTGGTGGCGCGAAAAGTTCAAGGGACAAGTACAGACTATTTGGTGTGTTGGAGAAAAATTAAACTCTAACCCAATGTTTTGTAGTCAGTCAAAGTGTCCGTAAGAAACGGTAGAGCGCTAAGCAACTTTGCAGGTAGCAAAACGATGGGTAAGACTTTCGACTGTACTAAAAGGCGGACAAATATTTTCTTTAAGCTATACACTTACTATAGCCTATATAATGCATTTAATTTCATGAAAATACAAGATTATTAAAAAATAATTTAGTTTATCAAGCCTGAATGTAGGCATCGTTTTATTTTATTATTACCTATAGGCATATTTAGCCAAGTTTCATACCTATTTCCCAGTACCAGACTCATAATTATATGTTTTTGTTTCGGGTTGTTGGTACCTCATAATTTTATGCTTATTTATAATATTCATCTCCTTCAATAAATCTCAAGTATTCAACCAAATCAATCTATATGATAGCTTTAGTAAAAGGGCATTATTTTTGCATTACCACGATTTAGGACAAATATGCACGTTTTGTTTAGTTAATTTCATATCAATAAAAGTAATATCAAGAAACATTTATCATTAGCAAAGTTAATGGCCACAGGCAGGAGCTGGTAATAATCATATGATGGCAACTCCAGACTATAAAGTGGATCCACATGGATCTTCTGGAGAGTTACTATCGATGTTGGTGGTCTGATGTTGCTCTGATGGAACACTAAGCCTCTTCTATTGGCAAAAGCTGGTCGCTTCTTGACGATTCTTTCATAAATATTTTCGACAATTGGTCTAAGAGAGTGTGAAGCATCTTTGATATCAAAATATTCAGGACCATAACCACTACTCACATTTTTAGCCGATGTTTTGCGTGTCGCAGAAAAAAATGTAAACGAGGACGAATTTTTTCTTTGCTGCTGTCGATCTTTGGCGCGTGCTCAAGCAATACTGAGTCAAGTAAACACAAAAATGTCTGAAAAATCCTCTTAGTACGAAAGCTTATATTTCTGACGCTTTAAAGCGTAGCCCGATAGCACTTACACAGCTCGGGATACAAACTACTGAAGCTATCCATTCGAAAAATAATGTAGTTATTTTAAAAGATGTTATACAAAACGCAAATGCTTGCATATAGAGTGGTTTCCAGAAGAACTCACCAAAGGAAAACTGAACATCGAACTTTTGAAGCACATATTATCACTCCTCTCTTTATGACCTCTTTACACTATTTCTTTTTTTATAATTCAACTAGATTGTTAGTAACGGCACTCATTGGAAAGTGCAGGCCTCGAAAGTACATATTCTCGTTCCTCCCTCTCCGAGAACTATGATCGTGAATATTTCCTTCAAGTAGTTGTAACCAAGTGTATCCGTATGGACTTATTCCAAACTACACTCGACTTAAGATATTTAAAAAAAAGTCCCTACTTCTATATATGAAACTGATCTATACATCCGGCTACAACTATGCGAATGCATCTCACATTAAATGGCTAAGGTAAGTTAACACCTACAGAGCCTAGCATTGGACTGGCAATGTAAAGATAGATCAGGTGTGGGACCAATAGTTGCATCACTCGCACCAACCTGACGGTAATTAATATAAAACGGAATCTGAATCATTTCAGGGTTTTACCGAGCATGTGAGTGTCATGAAGGGCGACCAGGTAACCGAATAACAGCCACACCAGAATATTCGAAGAATGGTGCCGAGTTGATAGTCCTTGACTTGTTGAGAATCCAGGTCCGTTCCGATTACTTAGACCCGACTGTCATGCGAACCATTCTTCGAATTTAGCACAACACCATCACCAGAACATAGATTGTTCAATCGGGAGGCAAGTCTGTAAAGAGTAGTGATAAAGAGAGCGAGAATGAGACTTCTTACTTCATAATCATAAATCACGACAGTATTATTTAATTATGCTTCCACTTTCGTTTTCTTTGTAGTTTCTAGTAGCCTTGCTCTTATTATATTCTTTGTGGCAAAGTCAAAAGGCACTAGCCTCTCCTCTCCTGTGTTGCGTGAATTTAATAGCAGTTAAGTGTCCAAAGTCTGCAAAGTGCTCACTTACTTGCCGGCCATTGTTGCTAGCCACCAGTGACTGCAGTCTACAGTCTACAGTCTGTATGTAACTGCTGATCCATGTAATTCATAGCAGATTATAAAGTCAAGTGCAATATAATTCGGTGTGCAAACAGGTATACTCCGGTTTTTGTGCCAATGGGTACTTGGGTCTTTATGAATATTATGTAGTCACCAGCGCAACCGCTGCATGAGTCCAACACTACTTGGTGTTGTTGCTGTTTTTGTTGTTGTACTTAAGACCCGCATTTTGTTAATGAAATGCAACACATTTGAAGTGTTGGCTTCACACCAGCGAAAAACACTCGAAAGGTGCCCGCAGTCAAAGAAGTGGTGCATGCAACCATGCAATCATGTGGCAGCAATATGATAGACAACCAGCCAGCCAACCAACCAACCAACCAACCAACCAGTACACACAAACACACATACATGCAAACACATTATACAGCAGGTGACTTTTAAGCCTGGCTGGCGAAATGACTGAGTGAATGCCTGACTGTTGCCACTAGCAGCAGCCGCAGTGGCAGAGGCCGTCTCACCGCCTGGCAGCGAGCGCATTTTGCCACATTGCCATAATGCATTTTAATGAAATTATTATGTTAAACAGCATGTCAAACGTGTAAAATGCGCTCGGCTGCGCTTTGATGTCGTTAGAGCGCGATAATAATTGAAATGAATGCAGCAGCAGCAGCCATTACCGTTATTGCTGTTGTTGATATTGCTGCTATTGTTGCTGTTGGCATTGCCGACATTCAGTGCCACCACCAGCACCGCAACCAACACCCGCCTTACCTGCTCCTTAGTGCAGCTCCACTTTGCCACACAGCTATTTGCTGCACGCTCGTGCCACGCCTCCCATTCGTGTTTTGTTTTAATACTCACTGAATGTGCGCTTTATTTATATAATTTTTCGAGTGGTCTTTTATGTCACAGCATGAACGCAGCAGTCACCGTTGCTGTGGCTGTGCGAAACCCTGTGCCGGTGGGTGGTGGGGTGTTGGGGTTTTTGTGTCTGGCGGCCAAATTGTTTGTGTAACTCGGTGAAACGTACAAATTTTGCAACTCCATTGTTGCTGTTAATTTCATTTATCCGTTACTTTTGCACCGACGAAATCGATTGATTGTGTAATGTTATTATGTAATAAATGGATTACCGTTCGCTGACAACATGCGTCGCACCACAACCTTTCACATGCCACATGCAACCTGGTCGCGCCCGTTCTGTTGCTATTTTGCGGTTTTTGTGCGTTTCGCTGCATAAATTTTTAATCTTTTATTTGCCTGAGTTAATTTTGTTTACATAATGAGACAGCTGTGGCACTGTGAAATTTCGACCTTTATACCACATAACTGTAAATGTGCTTGCATTGGAGTTGTACTTTATAAAAAAAAACATATTAAGTTAATTATAATAATTAATTAGCAGAAGATATGGCAAGGTGGAGTAACCAAACAAATAAACCTGTTCGTTACTAGAATGATATACAGGGTGACCTATGTAGGTGGTGTTGTATTTTACTTAAAATTTAAATTAAAGATCCAAAAAATTGTTTAGTGTATTCTTGTTATTTTTATTTTTTTTTATTTTTTTAACAATGAAGATCTGCAAAAAAGAGTTGTGACTTTCGTAAAGTAATAATATGTATATAATTTAATTTTATGATGAAGAATTTAGCTTCATGATGAAGAAATTAGCTTCGTCGTTGTCATTATGTTCTGCGAATGATTTCAGTCAAGCAACCGCCGCGGCTGGCTCGGATAAATTCTGGCAAATAGGCCAAATTTATCGGACACTTTTTGTAGAAAATGGCATCCTATGTCAGCAATAATGTGCCAAATGTTCCTTCGCCTTCTATCAATCGCCTCGTGCTTTTCTGTGTAAACAAGCGGCTTCACATAATCCCAAAAAATAGTCCAGCGCTGTTGAATCGCACGATTTTTGATCTAACGCCACAGCTTCCTTCAATAAATTCATTGTTTCATAGACTGTATGGCATATACCGACATATTATTGGAACCACAGGCCGTTTACGTCAAAATTTTCCCATTCAGGTACAATAAAATCATTAATCATGACTCTATAGCGATTATCGTGACTAACATTTAGGCAGGATTCAATTTTGGAAAATATGGATCAGATTCCATCTGGCCACAGAGTACAACAAACAATAATTTTTGAGGATATATTAACGTCTCAACAATAACCTGTAGATTATCAGCACTCAATTCAAACAAATGTGAGTTTCTGCATTGCGGAAAAAAAATTTCTTGTGATAATTGGGCTTTCTTGTGGCTATCTCGTTTTGTGTCCACTCACCGAACAATCAACGCGACCAACAAGGTCGTTCGGCTTCAGTTCTTCCACGGGTTGAATTTTGTCAGCCCACAAACTAAGATCCGCAAAACCTTTCATAAACTGGATGAGTACAGCCCCAGTTCTTGCGCGCGTTGTTGGTTGGACTAATTCGGGTCTTCGTCCATGCTCTGCTCCACAGCAGCAATATCGTCTTCGGTGTGCACTGGACAGCGTTTCCGATCCAGAGTTGCTCGAATTAACGATCCTGCCGGGCGATTATGTCGACCGAATATTAAAGACTGCGCGCGATATGTCGCTCGTGTCGAACCCTTATTTTAGCCTAATTGAAAACCACACCTGTTGCTATTATGAAGACACAGCTCTAATTGTTCTTAGATATTCTGCTCAACAGCTCTGAGATTATGCATAAAAGCGCAACCGATCCATGGTTCTTGAATTACCGACTCTGCTGGATGAATATATCGACCAATGCGTTGTGCAATCCGAACCATTAGTTAAGTAATAAATTTGCACGATTTGCAAACACTGTGCCGGAGTAAGTCTGTTTATTATGATGTACTGAGTATAAAGCAAGTTTAAGCTGTCAAAAAGATCTACTCTAAAGTAAAGTACTCCCACATTTAAGACTTCACGTCTAACAAAAACACACGTATATATTCTTCTTAAGAACCAAGTTCACTTATAGATGTGCTCAAACAGCGTTACTTCTACATAGCACCTTACAAAAAAGTCTTAATATTTCATATAAAACCCAAAAAGGCTAATGGGTGTAATCGAACTTACAAAAATATCGATTTGGGTAAAAGCAATATATGATATCCTGAAAGTAAGATTAATTCAAGTACATGTTTGCTATATGACACCCAGAAATGTATTTTGGCCGATGCTATAAGCCCCTAATTCCTTTCTCTCAATGTTTTAACAGAGCATTTAGAATGTCTAAAAATTCTGTTGTCTGCTATAAATATTATTATTATTTATCAAACTTAGTCTCCCACTCCCACAATTATTTTAAAAAGTTCTGAGACTTTAGATAAACTCCTTCTTCTACAGGTCGTTGATAATCTTGTATCGATGTTAGACTTTTCATCACTTAGTAGATGCTTTGGAACATATCTTCTTCTTCTTCTTTACTGGCATAGATACCGTTTACGCGATTATAGCCAAGTTAACAACAGCCGAGGCTTGTTGTTCCTTTTCATTGGTGTGCTTTTTTTACGTGGCGGGTCCTAAACCCAGCGCACAACCCTGCGGAGGGGATGTTCCGCCTTCTCACTTTAGCTCGCCTTCAAATGGATGTTCTTAGGCTACCCAGAGGATACTTGGTCAAAGACCGGAAGTCGTGAGCTGCTTGAGTCATATGTAAAAGAATCGTTTCTGGCCACTTCTAAGTGAATGGCGATCAGAGAACTTTCCTCAATTGCGTGAACTTCTACACATGACTCCATCCTCCATAACATATTCCAATATAAAATAATCCTTAAAATAACGAAATAAGCAACATACATATATCTAGTCATTTAGTATACGAAATATTTGAAAATTCGATTTGGTTGCTAGCTCCAACGACAACGATATAATAGCGTCAAGACCATAGAAAAATTGATTAATAATATTTGACTTCTTCCATTTTGCTCTATTGAAGTTTCATCTCGACAAAGACGTAAAGTATAATGTCATTTCTGACTGCCTACAGGGCGCCGAAGAAACCGTAACGAAAATAATTTGTACTCAATTTCGGAGTCAAAAACAAATAATTTTTGATGGAAAATGATAATCCTGCACCATTTCTGCAGATCATTAAGTCTTACAACTGGTTTTGCATCATTAAAATTAAAATCACTGAATCGAGGTCAATTTGAAATCTGCGCCAGCCTCGCAAATTCCTCTTCGTACTCGTCGCGGCACTAAAGAGGCATATTCAATTTAATATAAAGGCATTTATTTACAGGTCAGTAGCCGTAAATAATAACAATTTTTTATCATTCTCGGACATTTGTGTACTTTTGTGCGCTGCCTTAGCTACCAAAATGATAAACGAAGAAAGCCCCAAGCGAAATAAGCGTGTGAATAGACATTCGATGAGACGGTTGATGGATGATTAATTTTGTACGTTTTTCGAAACTTGCCTTCTCAAATTTTATTTTCTGCTTTGGTGGTTTGCTTACATCTTTATTGCCGCATAAAGTAAGATAAATAATGTAAAATCATGGGGAGATTAATGAAGTTCTTTTTGAAATGTGAGCAAAAGCTGTTATGGCTATTTTTAAATAATGATTAAAAGCCAAACAATTAATTAGGTTATTAATAGATCGTTTTAAACGCTGATAATACTGTATCCATAACTGTATACTAACTGTATTTTCGTTAGTAACAAAAAAAATAGTAAATTTTATGAGTCACAAGTAAAACAACACCAACACAGTTTAGGGTGAGTAGTTTTGAAGCAAAAAAGTCTTTAAGGAAACTTGGGAAATCACAGCGAACTCGGACTGTTTGGTCTGATTGGCCAATATACTTGTCCAAACTACTTTTCCTTTAGGATCATATACCTACAGTCTGTTCTATTTTCTGATCTACAGTTTGGCACATGACTTTTACAGTTTTGCCCCCAGATAGCTGGTTCCATCGTGTTTTGATTTTCTTCATCATGCTTCTGTCGAGAGCGTCGTATAGACAATGCATGGGTTTCCCTCTGTTGATCACATTTTTGGGTGTTAGCCGTACACCGTTCTTGACAATCTCATCCACTATTTCATTGCTATCGATGCCTTTGTAGCCTGGCATCCAGTATAAGTGAAGTTGCTAGCTTCTGGCAAGCACTGCTACCCTGCTTCCCTAGACACTTCTAGCCGATATGCGATACGAGGATACTGCCTTGATTGGTGTTTTGCTGTCTAAGTACCAGCTCTGCGGTTTTCGCAGTTGCAAAGACGTCAGCTTTAAAGACACTGCAGTGGTTCGGCACGTTAAAAGGCTGCCTTATGCCTAACTCTGGACATACTGTCCACGCACCAACTCCATCGTCCATTTTCGAGCTATCTTCTTACCCAGTTTAAAAGTGGAATCCTATAGTCGGTGTTTTCTAAACCGCCATAACCCACCGAGCTATGCCCTAAGGTTAACGTCCGGAGTGCTTTACGAGAGTACCTGCCGGCGACGACTTAACCTCACGGTGCTTTGTAGAAGCACATATACCAATACAATGCGTTGATCAGCGCCCCAAGATATAAATGTATTTAGCACCTACCTTGGTCGGGTACGAGGCCGACCTAAAACCGCTGCCGTACTTTGGGTCCAGCACCCGGCCGCAATGCGACTCCACATTGGACTGAAATTCAACCCTGCCTGCCTTTAGGTTCAAACCACAGCCACCACGAATTTCCACAAAAGGCCAAACCCAATGAGCAGATTGGAGTAAACTCCCAGGGCCAACTGCTCCCCGTGGTACCAGGTTAAAGTCTCTGCTCCGACCTTGTAGCTTTTGCTACTACCAGTTGAACCCCCAAAACTCAATAACTGGTGACATTTGTTGTTTGAACAGCAAATGTCTTTATTTTAGGAATAAATATAGAGCCTATAATATCATTTCAAGCTGAGTATTATAGCACTGTTTCTGACATAGACTATGCTGACATTTCAAGGCAAGCCCAGAATGAAAGATATAGTGCATATGGATTTTAGTCGCCTCTTACAACAGATATGCCTTACCACGGGTATATTCTTCCCCCCACCCGCATGGGTATGCCCTAAGGTTAGTAGTAGTAGTCATCCGCTTATTTTATAGGTGGCCGGTTTAGAACCAGTTCAAAAGCCGCCGTTGAAGTTGCTCTAAAAACTCACGTTATGCACAACGCAGCAAGTATCCGAACCCTTTCTCTTGGCATTCGGTAGGTGGATTTCCGTAGAGCAGAATTGGTCTTCAATAGTTGGAGTGAGACAGCCTCCAGCTTTTCTCACTTTTTCTTCCAACTTGTGCTTCCACAGCATTTTGTTGTTCATGACTATCACAAAGTACTTAGTGCAGTTCTTAAGAGAGTGTTATGTACCATTTTTCGAAGGGAACCTCCATAGAAGAATTTTGTGTTTTCTTGTGAACACAAGCAGATCCGTTTTCTTTGGATTCAGCCCCAGACCCGCTTACGATGCCCAATTCAGGTTTGTATTGAGAGTGGTGGTCATAACACTACTAATGTGTACTAACAATGTCGTCCGTAGTGGCCTTGTCCTCCAAGTTCCTTAGCAGTTTATTCACCACTAATGTCCATAGGTTCCGTTGAGACATTGTTGAACGCTCCAGAAATATCCAGAAATGCTTTAAGAGTGTATTCCACCCAGAAGGATATATACTCGGATTAGTCCTTTAGATTTTGAGATTTCGCTTTGAAATTTTGCACACATCCTTTTCTCACCAGAAAGTTGCTCATTTTTTTGGAACCGCCGATATCGCACCACTATAACATATAGCTGCCATACAAATTGAGCGATTCGAAGCAGTTCTTGAGCTTTTAACACTTGAAGTCACCGTGATTGCCTAAACGATATTTGGTGTGGCCTCACATTATCTACATTTTATAGCATGTCTAAACCAAGTGTTACCTTCTGAATTTGTTCAAAGCAGATATTTCTAAAACTACATTAAAAATGTATATGAAAAATATGACTGCGTCAAATTTTCAAAGTCCACCATCTTCATTATTGCGCATTTCCCCACACCTCTAGATTTTGAAAAATATTTTTGTGAATTTTAATTACTTCATACTTAAAAGCCTGCCCGCCTGAAGTTATACTTCTTTGTGCGGTTGGTTCCCTTATGCACTCTCCTCACGCTTTTCTAACTTTGTTGTTAAACATATTTTCTTTTAAATTAATTGGCTGTCAATGACGTTATTTATGTGTATGTATATATGTATAAATTTCTGCTCCACTTAATCTTATTTTTCATTCACTGCCAGGCCGCTTTTCAATATTCAAATCACATTTCCGTTTGTAATCTGAGATAACAGCAAAAACTTCGCACAACTAACTGCTTTTATGTAACTGTTCTCATAAATTTTAGTCACCCCACACTCGGCACTAAGTCAACAACAAAGTTCATTTGCTTTTTCTGCATCATCAACAAACATTTCATTTGCAATTATTTTCCAATTACGAAACAAAACTTTTTGCTCACTTCAAACTCACACAACCTCAACGATAGGCGTCGAATGACTCCAAACAGCACTGGTGTTGTTGGGTGGCATTGTTTTTTTTTTTTTTGTTTTGTGTTTCTTGCCATGCAAAACATTTGCAAGTATTATTGTTCGAACTTTTAATTTTGCCATTAAGAAACTTGTAAATTTTCCTATTATTTCGTAACATCTTGCTGCACGGAGAGTGTGAGAGGGAGTGTGAGAGCGTCGACGAAGCGAGGGTGAGTAAGTTCCAAATTTAGCAGAAAAGCCCAGAAGCATTGTGAGCTTTTGTTAACCGCAAGCTGAAGAATGTTGAACTCGAAACAGTGGTTGCTACGTTGGTGTGTGGCCAATTAGAGTAGGCTACCCTCACCCCGTAGCTGACCCCGTTTTGCACTCAGTCCCGCTTCAACCGTGGCTACCAGTGTTAAATGCTACCATTTTCTTATTTCTTATGAATGCCACTTTTTACAAGCTCCAAGCAGGCAATGCCCTCAATACTTCGCCGCCTGAGTAATTGATTCAATTGACCGCAAGTAGGCAATTAAACTCGTAATTGAATGAGATTTTGTGAAAATTGCATTTGTATACGAGAAAATATATATCTGCGAGCCAGTTGATTGCTTGCACAACAAAAACAATTGCCTTCGTCGGTGTTAATAAACTTTTTCTTAAATAATACGAAAAGGCAATGATGAATGTGGTTAAGACACGATTACGTAAGGATTGTGTGCCGTAGCAGAATAAGACATGGTAGTCTTAAGAGATTTTTTCTAATAGAAATTAAGTAAGTAATTGTAAAATAATCTGATTACTTATTCCACATTGAGATGACAGCAATAGTTGAATACAATAATTTGAAGTTAAGTTGTATTACCCACAAACTCTATAAAGTGCATCATCAGATCCTCACAAGTCGACGAAGAGCTTAATTTGAGGTTAGTTTAATAAATAAGTGATTGCTTGAACGAATATATGCTTACTTCTAAAGTAAAGCTGTTTCTTCACAACTGCCTCCAAATATGATCCACTTGCCGTGACTCTACACTCCGACCTAAGTCTTTTAATTCCTGTATCGACTATTCCAATCACTCACTCGCATATACTCGCATATAACGCATGATCCAAGTAAAGGTACTTTTTAAATAGCCTTGAATCCGATCGACCTTCCCAAGCAATACCGCTTCGCTCTTTGTTCTAAGAAGATACGACAAATTTTGTTCAACGATGAAGGCCAACCTAAAGAGATTCCAGAGCTGCCATTTCATCCAGAAATACAAATTTTTAGTGTAGTTTATGCGCCGTTGGAATCATCGATTCATATTTTTTGAAATATGATTTCAGTGAGAACGTAACCGTTATCGCGCCTTCATAACGGATTATTTCAAGCCCGAAATTAATGCTCGTGATCTCGGCGACATTTGGTTTCAACAAGACGGCCCCACTTCGAATACTTCGCTTCAATCAGTGAATTTATAGAGAGAACACTTCAATGAGCAGATGATTTCACGTTTTGGGCTGTCCGATTGACCATCAAGATCATGTCATGTCACACCGTTATACTTTTTCATGTGGGGATTTATAAAGTCTAAAGTAAATGTAAAGTAAATAATCTTCTAAAAATAAATGCTAAAGAACGTTCTAGCTATGTGATATAGTATTCCGATCTAAAAAAAGTTCGGAGATTGCCCCGCTGCCTTGAAGAATTACTCTATGTCCTTACAAAGACATGATTTTGATCAATAAGTTTTTATGGCAGCTAGTATATACCAGACTGGTTCGATATCGGTACCAACAAAGAAGCTGCTTCTTGAGAAGAAAAGGACGTGTACAAAATTTAAAACCAAAATCTCAACAATTGAAGGACTAGTCCGCGTATATACAGACAGACGGAGAAACAGTCGATAGCCATGTCCAAATCGAATCAGCTATCAACGTCTCCGACTTTTTTTTCAAGTGTTGTAAACGGCGTAGCAAACTTAACAGGGTATAAAAAAATTTTATAAATATTAAATGCTATTTATACGGTTTCTAGTTCGACAAGTAAAGGACTGCTAAATATTGTATATGAAATATAGCACACTGACTCCCTCGAATCTTTTTAAAGGGCTCAAAGCTCCGTTTAAAATTTTTGTATTTTCCTTTGAAATCGATCCACATTTATACTACTTTTATACTTTATGCTACTTTTGTATATATGTATATCATTTATATATACTTGGCTTGTCAAATTAAGCCAACTACCTTGCAAATTCGGACTGTTGCCCCCCGCTGGGTTGCTTTAGCAACAATCGAAGCGTTTAATTGCAAGCAAACACGTGAGCGTTTTACTTTGTAATGTGCGAAAAAAACGAAAAAATAAATGCGATAAATGTGTGTAAGAAGTCTGCAATTTTTCCGACTGCCATCTATTTGCTTTTCATCGATTCTTTCACGGTGCTTTATGCGCATTTTTTAATGCTTTTGAAGTATTTTCACATTAATTAAGTAATTAAACGCTTATCAATCGATGTTTTTGATGTCGAGCACCGACTGAGTGGATTGCTGTTTTTATTTTTATTTTTTTTTTGTTTTGTTTTTTTTTTTTTGTTTTTTTTAGTTTAATTTTTATATTTGCTTTACTATGCTTGGCTGGTTTTCAACTTATTTGGGTATCATATTAAGTATCATAGACGACTTTGGAAGCAAATTCGAAATATAAAAATATAATTTTTTTTTTTTTGAGTATGCAAGATGGCGTGCAGGAACTCTTTCTCCCGCCTTATATTTATATTTAATTATTTTAGTTATTATATTGTCATTTTTAATGTGAGATGCCGAAACTAGTTTTAAAAAAAGGTGGGGTCCATTAATATTAGGTTGGAAAATATCTTCCTTCCGCCTTTTTGTTTTTTTGAATTTCGGGACTATGTATAAAGCGGCACAGAGCTTGTATCTGGCAATACTATACATCTTTGAAAGGGCTTGACATAACCTACAAAACGACGTTTTGCATGATTAGTTTGGATATTGCGTTCAACAGTTATAGACGTGTAAACATGGAGGTCACTAACGCCGAAATTCGCGCTGTTTTAAAGTTTTCCTTCGTTAAAGGCAAATCCGCTAGAGGGGAGCATTATGAAGTTGCCGTCTAGATGGCTGTCGAACAAAATATATAATATATTTGAACTAAATCCGATCACTGCAACACTTTTTATAAAGCATTGAATAAAGAGCAAAGGGAGATATTTGACAACCTAATAAACTAGTGATGTTATTAATATAACCATGAAATTTTATTAGACATTATTTTACTCATCATTTATGTGAGTGCGATAGAGATTTATCTGCAAATTTGAAAGTATCTCCTAAATATATGCAATTATGTTTATTCATTGCGCCTAATTGTAGGCAACAACTAACTGTACTCACTATTACTTACACATTGCGCTTATGGTCCAGCTAAGTTCCATTCTACAACTCACTGAATTTAAGAGCAAACCAACCCATTATGTTTCGGAAAGCATGGCAGACGTTTCGTCTCTGTCAGCTCAGACCCAAAGTAATGCTCTAATTTTTCGTTATTCACAGTTTAAGCCAAGTAAAATCCCTGCTGTAAATACCAGCTTACAGAGAAGGCTTTTATTACATTGGCCAACTACTCTGCTCCAAAGTAGTTTGGCTGCTCCCCAAATTGTTTCATCATCTAAGGGATTCTTTCAGTATCCAATGCTTCAAACAAGATTTTAAGATTATCGGTTTTGTTCGGTTTACAGTGATCATATTCCGGGCACTATCCGTTTGGAACGATCTTTTCGATTCCTTTATGTAATATATTTTTGTGAATGAGAACTCAAATGGTGCACACTGAGCTTCCCAATAAACGTCTATTGACTGCTTCCAGAGCGTTGATGCAATGGTTAACCGCATTTTCGGTAAATTTGCTTACTATTTAAAACGCTTTATATAATATTATAACCATAAAATCAAAACTTTCGGCGTTTTTTAGACAAAAAATTTTATTATTAAAATTATAGTGTGGATGAGAACGATGAGATTTAAAAAGCTATTCGCTGACAAGTATTTAATTGATAGTATCTGCATCAATAATCTCTGAGTTGAGACCATATCTTCTGATAAGCCTTGAGCAATTAAAAAATTTAGAAAGAATCCATAATCGTCGAAAAATTCTATCAATTCTCAACTGTTCCGATCTCTCTTACTTTGCCTTGAAAATGGCTCCACATATGTTTAAATATGTGGACGATGTATGAAAATAAATCTCTCTTAGGTTAAAGAACTTTATCAACTCTCTTTCTTTACCTTGAAAAATTACTAATTATAGTCCTCGTTGGAAGAGTTTGTAGAGGGACCAGTCCATGCCTCTGTGCCATACATATAGCAGGACGAGGATGATGACTGACTTGCAGAATTTCGTCTCTTTATTCGTAGAGAGAGGACTTTACTTCTCAGTTGCCTACTCAGTCTAAAGGAGCACCTGTTGGTAAGAGTTATGCTACGTTCGATTTCAAGCCTGACGTTGTTGTTTGTTCCAAGATAGACGAAATTATCTATGACTTGAAGTTATGACTGTCAGCACTGGCTCCTACGCCAAGTCACGAGTGCGACAACTGTTTGTTTGATGATAGGAGATATGTTTGGTCAGTTGTTGATTTTCCAGACCGAAAGCTACACCGATAAAGTCCAAACAGTTTACCGTCAGGTGGGCTTTAATCTTTCGCACAGCGCGCTTAGTAGGCTTATCCTACAGTAGTTGGAGCAGATTGTACGATCTTCCTTTTGTAGCTTCGCCAGAGCTTACTTAAATTCCATATTCTACAAAGAAGGTGCATGCTCCTTATCAGTTTTTCAAATAGCTTGGCCGGCAAACCATCGGCCGCCGTCGCTTTTTTATTCTTTAGACGAGTAATCGCTACTCGAACTTCTACATGGTCGGGCAATGGAACGTCTGCATAGCCGATTAAATGCAAAAATACATTTTTTTACTTTGCTTGTGGCACAACTGAATTCACTTGAACGCTAAGCGCCACAAATTGCCTTGCAGCTTATTGCCACCTGATATGGCAACGTGTAGCAGCTTCAAAGAGTTGCGAAAAAATTTTCAAACCCAAGCATACAATCTACCAGCTATTTCTGTCTACATGTGTAGGTGCATAATTGAGCTTATGCATGCATTTTTCATAAGTGCAGGTTGTGTTGATAACTTATTTAGCATTTAATAAGATTTTGTTTGTCGCACAACAACAGCAACAACGCCGCGTTTATGCACATTTAAGTGGCATTTTGTCTGCGGCAATAAAATTTTATATTTATCACTTGCAACGCAACGCGCTTACAGTCGTCGCTTAGGCGAGTGCGTTGAGTGCAAATGGCAAAACACACACACACACGCCCACGCACGCAGGCGCACACGGCAGACACTCGCGAACGCGCTGGAATTATTATGACAATTTTTCTTTTTTAATTTTTCACTTTTTTTTTATTGAAATTGAGATTTAGTTACGACTCAGCGCCTGTTGAAAGCGATTTGCTTTCAGCGGCATGTATGTATGTGTATGTGTGCGTTTGCGCGCTAAAAGTGGGCGTGCTCATATCAATTGGTGTTTATGCGCTCAAATCGAACTGTCCCAATGAATGTGTGATATTTTCATGACTCGCATAAAATTGTGCAAATTATGTTGCATTCAACAGACAGCGCAATACACACACACACATTAAACTTTGCACCATTGTATATATGTTTGTATAAGTGTGACAGTAAACCTGCATTCGAGCGGTTCGACATTATTAGATGCAAATTGCTTGGCAAAGACACGCTCAAAGCGGTGTAATTGGCAAGTTGTGATCGCCTTTTCAATTGCCTTTAAATGCCATGTCAATAACCAGTTAATGGATTTAAAGGCGAACGGCTTGTCTGGCGCATAAATTATTTCTAGTCATAATTTACATTTTGTGCATTTGGAAATTTTAATACTTTAATAATCGTGTCGAGACAATGCTGTAAAATAAGATAATATTAGATAAAATTTGAGTAGCGCAACAGACAGAAAAATCTTTCTGAATACATTAGGGATGTCAGTGTTGGCATAGTAGTATTTTGTTAATTTTTCAATAACACTAATTTATACTATAACGTTTGAATTTACTTTGAAATTAACATTTAAAGAGATATAAATTATGTATCAGCTTTTGCCCGGGGTTAACTACTAAACAACTGAACCGACTTTAGTCAAATTTAACTTGATGTGTCCAGTTTGATCTAACTTAAAATATAGGATAGCTTTTATATCAAGTATATTAAAAGTAGAAAAAATCATTTCTAAACAGAAGCAATTGGAAAATTGTATCAATCCTTTACATTATTAAGCCTCAATTGTAATCCCTTGAATAATCTTAGCAGAAATAACGTTGTACGAGGGCTGCTATATATATTTCTGGCCTAATAATGAAAATAGGCTTATGTATCAACGAAAATGGTTTTTTTTTTCGTTGGATTTGGCTCGTCTTGGAAGACCCACACGGTCGATTGCTGTTTTGTTTCGGGCTCATACGCATTGATCCATGATTCGTCACCTGTGACGATTTTATAAACGTCTTTTGAAGCACCGCGATCGTATTTTTTCAGCATTTCTTTACACCAATCTACACGCGCCTTTTTTTGAGCGATTCCCAAATTGTGCGGGATCCAACGAGAACAAACCTTTTTTACGGCCAGGTGTTCATGCAATATCGAATGTATGCTGGTGGGAGAAATGCATAGGCATGCCTCTATCTGAAGGTATGTTACATGACGGTCTTGCATTATCAGTTCACGTACGGCATCGATGTTTTCTGGCACAACGGCTGTTTTTGGACGACCTTCATGGAATTCGTCTTTGAGCGAGCGTCGGCCACGATTGAATTCGTTGTAACAGTTTTTCACAGTGCTATAGGATGGTGCTTCATAGCCATACAAAGATTTTAGTTCATCGATGCACTCTTGTCGTGATAATCCACGTCGAAAGTTGTGAAAAATGATCGCACGAAAATGTTCACGAATTCATTCCATTTTTTGGCCGAGATGAATTTTTTAATTCCCTGTAAATAAAACAATTCACAATTAAATGACAAAACGTTCTGAGTGATGTTATGCTAAAAAATGTCAAACTTTCCAATGAAAATGCCAGATTGCACCAGGCAACACTTAGTGTTGCCTAGTCCAGAAATATATATAGCAACCTACGTATTCTATATAAAAAAATAAAATTGGTCTACACACCCGCGACTGACTTCGTGACTGATTCCAAAATTACTGTTTCAAATGATATGAGCAAGCAAAGCGCGTGTAGACCTATCCAATCATAGTTTTATTTGACGACAACAGCTTTTCAGAAGTCATATAAAGAGTAGTTGACGAGTTGAATGAACCTCGACTTGGAATCGGCTTTCTTGATAGACAGTTTTATTCGTTTAGAATTATATAGAGTAAATATAGAAGTTACATTAATATTTCTTTCATAGGCTGTACAGAATATATGGTTTCATTAACGCAATTATTATAGTGTATACATTACTCTAGTGTTTACTGTCATCAGCAAGATTTCAGCCTTAGATAAAGGAGGAATCTCGTTTTTTAACATAATTATCAAAAATTATTATACCATATGATCGCTTTTAGGGTGGTTAGATTAAAAACACTTTTGGTTTTTCTAAGCCGTGAAATAAGCTATTGGCTTTGGTATCTGGCCTTATCTTAAACTTCGCGTGAATAATTCATTCCCATGTATTTATACCCTGAACTTAATATACCCTAAGTTTGTCACGAAGTTTGTAACACTCAGACCCTATAAAGTATACATATAAGTGATAAGTATGTTGAGCTGAGTCGATTTAGCCATGTCCGTCTGTCTGTCCGTCTTTCCGTCCGTCCGTCCGTCTGTATATATACTAAGTAGTCCCTCCGTTTTTAAGATATCGTTTTGAAATTTTATAAACATCATTTTGCCTTCAAGAAGCTGCTCATTTGTCGGAACGGCCGACAACCTGAACGATCGGAATCAAGTTCTTGTATGGAAAACTTTCACATTTGAAAATGTATCTTCACAAAAGTTGGCACAGGTTATTTTCTAAGGTAATTATGTAATATCCGAAAAAGTTGTTCAGATCGGTTAACTATGTACGAGTATATCGTATAGCTGCCATACAAACCGAACGATCGGAACGTCGAACGTGACGTGATATCTTCACGAAATTTGGCATAGATTACTGCATAATCTCCAAAAAAAAATACTCAGAGCGGATTACTTTAGCATATAGCTTCCACACAACCTGGACACATAGTTACTAAAAGAAATACACCTGTGAAAGGTATATTAACTTCGGTGGAACCGAAAAAAAAAATTTATAGTAAAAAAAGGAAAAACTACTATTCTGAGCTTATAGAAAAGTGAAAAAGTTTTTTACTACCAAGGCCTATTCAATCGAAACATCGCCAACCGTTGATAGAAATTTGAAGAATCTAGAGGTATATGTAAAACACTATCTTAACGATCAGTAGAATTGGCCCAAATACGACTAAGTCTTTAGTTAAATTAAAGAATTAGCCGGATTAAAACCAACCAACTGTTTAGCGTACAATCATTAATATAGAAAACCTAAAGCGTCGAAAAATCAAGGAAAATCACATCTGAATGAACTACGCAAAGAAAAACGACTTCGATTCGCGGGAGAATACATGACGTGGACTGCTCAATCTGACACTCGACTTCAACTATCTTTACTAGTGAAAAACGTTTTAATTTAGAAGACCCTGGTGGCTTTCAATACCATTATCACGATTTACGGAAAGCTGAACTACGTTAAAGTCGCCATCACAACCGAGAAGATAAAGTTTTATGGAAGAATTGATTTGATTTTTAACGGTCAGAAGATGAACCGTATTTCCAAAATTAAGTGATCTCTTTATACCAATTCTTTGGATTTTTCAACAATGCCTCTATTCATAACGCTCGAGTAGTAAACTCATTTATTTCGAATCAATCATATTAGTGTAATGACCTGATCACCATATTCTACAGATCTTAATGTAATTTAAAATGTTTGATATTGGCTAACACGAAAGGTATGCGAAAGAGAGGAGCAATACGAAGATAAGGAAACATTAACGGCAGCTATTAAACGTGCTACACCTACACAGATGCCCTATATCATTCCATAAAGGACCATATATATGAAGTTATTACTAATGAAATGAGTGCAGTCTCGTTTGTGAAATTAAACTAAAAATATAAGTTAACAAAAATAATTTTCTTAAAAAAAATGTAAAAGCCTAAGTGTATCCCTTCTATTCTAATGACCAAGAAAAACGTTAAGTGTTAGTCATTTGAATATTATATTTAAAGTATCATTAAGTATTCAACGTCATTGCATATAAACTATTTTTGAATCATCATTTAATTAACATATATTAAACAATTGTAATGCAAGTAAACGTGCGTCTAACCTAATGACCAGCAGTGTATATGAGGTAACAATGGATTAAAAAAACATGAATGGCCCCACATTGCGTAGTACTTGAAACCTTACCTGGTTACCTTTTTTCATTCTAAAATCGATATCGATGGTGGCCCCTTGCTATTGAAAGAATCATATAAATTCATTGAAAATATATGCACTTTCTCGCTGTTTTCTTTTTTAAAATCCTTTCCTTTATTAGGATTTTGGGTCTTCTTGGAGGCCAAACAACTCAACTGCTTTTTTTTAGAAGAGCTTAATTCATCATATAAATCAAGTAAATAGTAAATATACGTAGTAAAATGTTAGCATTTAATTGATAGCTATTCCCTAACAATTTTTGTGAACAAATTTCAAGGTTCGTGTTCTATGATGTGCCTATGTGAAGATCATAATGGGTTGTCAAAAAAGTCTTGCGGTATTTTTATTGAATCAATTCGTGTGGCACCCATACATCGAGCTTCTTAGTGACTCCAAGCTTCTTCAAATGGTTTATAACGGTTTGATGACTACTATGCCGGTCTCTTTCGACCAATTCAGCGATTTTATCGCAATTTTCGACGACAGGCCTTCCGGAGCGTGGCGTATCTTCGACCACCTCTACACCAGAACGAAAACGTTGAAACCATCGTTGTGCGGTGGAAATGGAAACTGTATCGGGTCCATAAATTGCACAAATTTTATTGGCGGCTTGAGGTGCATTTTTGCCTTTATCGTATTAGTACTGTAAAATATGCCGTATTTTCTCTTTATTTTGCTCCATGTTTGCGACGCTATAACTCACGAACGACTTAAAAGAAACGACAATCAATCAAACACGTGTTAGCGCGTGAAATGAGCTTTCCAAAAAGGTATAGCATGACCCGATGCGACGAATAAAACTATAACAGTAAATAAGGAACGAATAGAACGACATAACTGAACTACCGAATTTTTCACAACACCTTCTTAGTTATCTTTCTCACGTAATGATCAAAAAAATAAAGTTTTTTCCAAAAATCTTTTTTTTTTAGAAGCTGCCTTTTTATCGGAAATTAGATTATGACCAGACCGTCGATCATTACCTGCACTCATGTGTGTAGTCACAATATTTTTTTTTAGTTTATGAAATAATTTAAGCAGAAAAAACTCCATCACCCCAAGTACCTTTTTTGGAGCTCCTCTTTATGAGTCGGCACCAAAGAAATCCAAATTAATCGTCGATCAATAAAATACACTAAATTCTGTAAATGTACATTTTTTAAATTATTACAAAGTTTGTAATGCTTATTCGAAAAAATTCACAAAAAACGTGTATTTTCTGACTTCCAAAGTGGCATAATATTCTCCTTATAATGGTTCCAGACATTAATTGGACTTACGAATATTAAAATAATATCAATTTTGTACATTTTATCCACTCTAACTGCATTTTAGATAGGGTGTTGTATGCCGAAACTTTTCATCACTTGAAAATCAGCAACAAGCCAATGAATTTTCCCTCCAACGAACGATATATTTGGAGTGGCAAATGACTTTTTAAAGCTGTCTAAGTAAATGATTTTACATAACATAACTACTCGTATAAAGTACATTTCATTTGTCTTGCCTTAGGATAATCGGTTTGACTCCACTTAGGATAATAGTCCAATTAAAAGGAAATACAAGCATTTGATAAAGCAGTTTTGGTAATTTTCCGCAAATATTGGGTAATTGCTTAGTTTTTCGTCGACAAAGAAGGTTGCCACCACAACAAATGCTTGAAATTTACGCCCGAATGCACATAAAAGGTACTCATAACTGCATAAATCACCGGCATGGGTGTGGTCATGGCCAAATCTGTGTGCGTGTGTATGTTTGTGTGGGTATAAAATAAAAGAAGAGAGAAGGAGTAACACTATTTAACTAAGTGGCAGCATCGTTAGCGAGCCACTTAAACGTTAAACCAGCAAAACAAATTTCTAAAATACGAGCCTTCACATAACTCACACGCGCAAGCAACAACCAACAAGCCAACAACTGCGCGGATGTAAAGAGCGGGAGTTAACCCCTTAAAACGCCGACTGTGTGGCACACTGTGTGTGTCTTCGAGTGCTGAAAGTGTTGAGTAAATAGCCGACAAGCAAAGCAAAGGTGAAAGGTAACAAAAGCGACATTGTTGTTGTACGTTGTTGCTAGCAATTGCTACACACACACACACCTGCGTTGCGGCAACAGTTAAACGGCGCTGCCTGCCTGCACAATTGAGCTAATAAATGTCTGCCATTTATTTAAGGCAACACCTTTGGACGGTGAGCGACCACACAGCGCTGAGCCCAACTCGTAGCGAGCTCAGCTGCGGCATGCAACGTGCCGGAGTTAAATGGCAAGGCGTTAAGCGGCGCACACTGCATTGGACAAAAACAAGCCGCGGGCGCTTTCAGCAGCAGCAGACGCCACTTCACAGCGGCTTTGGCTTTAACTTTGGCCTCGGCTGAGGTTTGTGGTGTTTGGCGTTGCCGCCACTCATTTGACGCATGAAAATCGCCAATTTATGGCCAAAATATATATGTGTGTGCACTACTATATATGCATATGCGTGTGTGTGTGCGTTCAAGTTGAGTTTGTTAAAAATAATTTTTAAGCGTGAATTCGCGCTTTTCTCCCGCATTTTTGTCGCTATGCGCCTCTGTTGCACGTCCCTGCCGCCGCAAAAGGCTAAAGGTAAAGCTAACGGCATCACCAACGCAAATAGCAGTTGCGGTAGTGAGTGGTGCCACCTTTAACGGCACACTTGATTTAATGCGACTTCGTTTATCTGCCCGCTGTTAATGTAATTGTTAGTAATTTATTGTGCCACAAAAACAAATGCAACACATTTTTTGCAAATTTTTGACTTTTCCAAACTTTAGTTCAGTTTACATATAATATGTATAAATGTAAACAAATTCGGTGGTTATTTTTCGGCAACCAAGCAAAAATACATCACATTTTTTATCTCTTTGAAGTTTAGTACTCGGCAGGTGCACGCTCTCGCCCAGCTTACTCCACTCGCTGTGGCAAGTCAATTCGTGTTGTACAACGCACTTGAAGTGTTTTATATAATAACTTGTTAGCTTTGTGCCTGTAACAAGGATCCCGGCCACAAGTGGTGAAGTGCAGAGTGAACTTACTTTGACTTGCTTAGTCATTGTTGTTGTTGTGATTTGTTGGTAGCCCAAGTAGGCAGTAAGCGTCGAAATGCGCAAACACTCGTAAATAATAAACGCATACAAATGGAATCTGCGCGAAAGTATACTATATAGTATTTAAAATTCGGTTATGTAGTCACTGAGCTAGATAAAAGATGGCAACGGTTTCGCCAGCAGCAAAATGATTGCAGGACATTTTTGTAATGATTTAATGCTTGCAGATAAAGTGAGTTTGGTTTTGAAATTGAAATACAGCTAACAAATTAATTTCGAACGCTTTAAGAACACCGTGCAACATAGACAAGTTAAGGGGCACACCTAGTGTAATGGCCTAAAAAAAGGTGATTTTTGGGAATTTTTATTAAAAAAAATACTTTCTCAATTATTTCAAAATTTTAAGAATATATTTATATATATTTCAAGATAAACAGTGAAATTTTTTAAGAAAAAAATTAAATATTTTTGAAGTTATAGTCGATCTCCAACGGCGCGAAAAAAGGTCCTTCACTGCTGCAGTGATTCCGACCTTCTCCGTGAATGAAATCTAAAAAAAAAAAAATTCTCGTTAAACTAGATAATATTGTCTGTACAATGACCTACGATAAAGAAAGAAAATCAAAAATTGACACTATAGCGGCGTTAAAAAAAAATAATCGAATTTTACCCGTTTTTGGCCTGCCAAAATTCGATTTTTTGATTTGATCAAAAATCGATAGGTCATTGTACGGAGAACTATATATAGAACAAGTAAAAAAATTCGATAATGATCGGATCTTTTTTTTTTTTGAGTAATCACTGCAGTAAATTCGGAAAATGCTTTTTCGAGAAAAACACGTTTAATGATAAAATGATCGTTATCTAACTGCCGAGCGGCTACTCTTTTAAATGGCTGTAACTCAAAAGCTGTTTCAGATATCGATTTGAAACTTTAGTATGTATTTTTAAATCGAAATATGAAAAAAATAAAAATCTATTTTTTGAAAATTTCACACTAGGTGTGCCCCATAAGGGTGTCAGCATACGATACTTTCTATAGAAAGAAGACACGCATGCTTAAAATGAAAAACAAATCTACTTATAGAATAACAACCGTATTGTGTATGGCGCCTAGGGCAAGTTTAGTAGCCACCGAGCAACCTTGAATAGGGTTTTACAATAAAAGTGATATGATAACTTACAAAAATAAAAAAAGCACTCATTGTTAAGGAAATTCAAATGTTGTTTATTTAGTATGAAGTACAATCGATACAATTAAGTTCTGTTTAAATGACCTCCGCTACTTCTTTAGCATCGATGAACACAATTTTCGAGTACTTTTTTCTCTAAATCAAGTGGTATGTCATGTATGGCACGTTCAATATTGATTTCTAAAGCTTGAAAGTAGTCTGGTTTGTTGCTACAGACCTATGACTTCAAATAGCCCTACAAGATGTAGTCTAATGGTGTTAAATGAAAACTTCTTGGACGTTACTCAATGTCACATTTTCTTGAAATGATTGATCCACCAAACTTTTCCCATAATAATTCCGTTGTTGCAAGTGCTGTATGGCACCAGATATTGTCAAGATTAACTTCTTCCAATTGCAGCCATAAAAACTTGGTTATCATTGAACTATACCATGCTCCATTGACAGAGTCACCAGATTCATTTTGAGAGTAGTACAGACCGATGATTCCACCAGACCATAAACCAAACTGTCAATTTAGATGACTGTAATGGTTGTTCATGAAATCCACAAGATTTCTTCGCACCAGAATCGACAGTTTTGTTTATACACAGAACCACTCACATAAAAGTGAGCCTCATCGGAGAAGTTGATTTTCTTAGAAAATTCGTTATCCTTTTCATATTATTCCAAGGCAAAATCAGCAAATTCATAACGTTTACTGTGGTTCAATGGAATTCAATTCCCAATACTTGAGAACGTCTTGGAATCGATCAATCGCGCTCTTTAGCAACACTTGCCTGAACGGCCGCAATATTTTCATTATATCAAGCAGTTCGCTCTCTTATTAGCACTTGAACACTATGTAAAGAAAATGTACTATTGTTATGATAATAGAGTTGAATAATTTGCAAACGCTTTCCTTGCGTTTATCTTTCCACGATGAAATTGTAAAAATTGCTGAATACAAAAAAAGACACTTAAACATTACACTATTCTTATTAGTTAACCCGGTACCAAAACTTGCATTATGCATGGCAACTTGCTACTGATCATAGGTAACTGAGTAAACAGTCGCAAATTTTTGGTATTATGTATTGCTACCAACTCTTGTTATAGTGTGCAAAAACATCAAAATTGGGCAACTGAGGAATTAATTAAAAAAAATGTTTTTGTTTAAAGGCAAATTTTGTAAGCAATATTTACTTCATTAAAGACACACAGTACGAGGGCTGCTATATATATTTCTGGCCTAATAATAAAAATAGGCATATTTATCAACGAAAATGTTTTTTTTTTCGTTGGATTTGGCTCATCTTGGAAGACCCACACGGTCGATGGCTGTTTTGTTTCGGGCTCATACGCATAGATCCATGATTCGTCACCTGTGACGATCTTATAAACGTCTTTTAAAGCACCGCGATCGTATTTTTTCAGCATTTCTTTACACCAATCCACACGAGCGTTTTTTTGAGCGATTGTCAAATTGTGCGGGATCCAACGAGAACAAACCTTTTTTACGGCCAAGTGTTCATGCAATATCGAATGTATGCTGGTGGGAGAAATGCAAGGCATGCCTCTATCTGAGGGTATGTTACATGACGGTCTTGCATTATCAGTTCACGTACGGCATCGATGTTTTCTGGCACAACGGCTGTTTTTGGACGACCTTCACGGAATTCGTCTTTTAACGTGCGTCGGCCACGATTGAATTCGTTGTAACAGTTTTTCACAGTGCTATAGGATGGTGCTTCATAGCCATACAAAGATTTTAGTTCATCGATGCACTCTTGTCGTGATAATCCACATCGAAAGTTGTGAAAAATGATCGCACAAAAATGTTCACGAGTTAATTCCATTTTTTGGCCGAGATGAATTTTTTAATTCCCTGTAAATAAAACAATTCACGATTAAATGACAAAACGTTCTGAGTGATGTTATGCTAATAAATGTCAAACTTTCCAATGGAAATATCAGATTGCACCTGGCAACACTTAGTGTTGCCTAGGTCAGAAATATATATAGCAGCCTCCGTATTACTTCGTGAAGTGTTTACTTCACAATAGGGTTGTGAGTTTAAATTTTTAAATCCAATACTAGAAATTAAGTCAAAAAGTGTAAGTGGTTTTTTCCTATCCGATATTTGGAAGCTGGTTTAGGTTAGATCGTAAAGTTGATGCTAATTGATTGCTCTCACTTAGGCAGATATATGTCTTTAGTATCACCCATAAGCGGATCCCTAGATTCTCATAGATCGACGAAGAGTTTGAGCTTTCCACAAATTCATTTAAGAGATTTACGTCAATCTTAGTCACTTTGATAAGTTCGGCAAAGGTGTAACTACGGAGATGTTTAAATATCAGTCCGGAAAAATATCGAAGAAAGTGACGAGATGATTCCAACTCGCTTTCCTCTATACAATTTTGGCAAAGAGAGGACGACATAATATTTAGCCACACACTGAACTTATTGGACTGCGTCCAGTCAGAATACCTACAATTACGGTTTGTTCTGGACCAGAAGAATTTCGCTGTCACTCTAGCTCCGGTTGTTGGACAGCGCTTGAAGAGCTGATTGAAGGTCTATAGGTTCCGCATTAGAATGCAAGAGAAGAGCTTCGGAAAATCAACACGCTTCCAAACGAAAGAATCGATCACAGCTATTCATGCTGTAGTTAAAATACAGCGTTCTCACTGCGTGGCTAATTTTTCAAATATTTCTATCGAAACATTTAATGTTAGTTAAATTTCGAGATCATTACAAATAAATTTTTTATCGCAATTAAGGAGGTCTAGTACTGATTCAATAAGTATTAGACCAGTTAGAGAGTCTTATAAATGAAATCTAGACCAATGTGCCTTTACTGATCTATCGAAAGCAATGGGTACATCAATTAACTGATTATAATGTGAAATTTAAGCTGAAATAAGGCTTCTTAACTTGATTACCATATATTAACTGTATGTAGAAGTGAACGATTCTACCAGAAATGTCTTTCAAACCTTCACTCAACACAAAAGGCAGCAAGAACACTTTTCAGCAATAAAAAAAAAACACTGAGTCACAATGAACACAAACAAAAAATAATGAAAAAAAGTAAACATTTGACGCGCAAGTGAGCAAACTAGACACAAGGTACGAACTGCCAGCAGACGGTCAAGCAGTCAAGATCATTGATCTGCAGTTCAAACTTCCGCATTACTGAACGATGTGTAAGCGCAAATACTACAGCAACAAAGATAAACCCAATAACTTAAGTTAAAGTCGAAGCAAAAACAAAAAAGCCATGCAGCGAAAGCGCAGTTGCAGTTGCAATTGCCATGACCGATCATGTTGCGCTTGCGCATGCGCACAACCATTGCTGGCGATCTTGATGACTTTATAGCTGCCAACAAATATAAATTGTCTACGAAAGCAAAGCAAAACTGAAATGCAATGAGAAACACAAACAACAAAGTAGTAAAAAAAATCACAGCAGCGCCGTGGACTAGATGATCGTGATTGCGATTTCGCGAAGCACAGTGAAAGAGCAAAAACTGAAAACGTGGAAGTAGCGGATCGCGATGAATTAATACCGCAAATATTTGTGTAAACATAAATGCGATATTCGTTTATTGATATGCCACAAATTGGCTGTACATATTGGAGTTATGGCCTGCATGAAAGTACCTGAATGCACTTGTGTGTGTGTGTGTGTGTGTCTAAGACTGTGTAGGTGTGTGCGCGAAATTCGTGCCACTTAACGGTCAATGGAAAATTCGCAGAGAAAGCAGGAAATCGAACACTCATATATTTGCCACATTAAACGGTTTTGCGAGTGCCACAAATTGGCTGATCGCGCACACAAACAACAAAAAATCTGTGGCAAGATCAGCTGCAGTTGTTGGCGTATGTTGCAAGCAAACATATGAGTATGTCGCAGCAATATCATATATTATTTATGTGTGAGTGTAAATGTGTGTGTTTGTGTTTGTGAAAGTGGAGCAGCGCGGCAATTTACTGTTCACTTTTTGGGGCTCACAAAACGATCGACCAAATTGAGTTTCCCAGATAAGCGGCAAATGAACGTATAATTTACCGTTTGCCAGTTGCAATAAATGACTGGTTTCATATGCGATTTGGAATGTGCATTAAATTGGCTAATGATCACGAGCAACACTGTGCCACACTGCGACGTGCTCGCATATCTACAACCGCGAACATAGAAAAATGTGTACATTTGTATATTATAGTATAGGTTTATATGATTGCTATGGCCACTCCATTTATAGCCTTGCGTCGCGCAGTCATAAAACACAAATGCATTGCGCATGTCAGTTGACGTGTTGAAACTCGTAAATTTTCGCTCATTTACAAGCTTATGACAAGGTGATTATCAGGGTTGGCAGAAACATGTGGCACGAACTGCATTATTGAGAAAAATGTTTTTTTTTAATGCAAAAAAATATTAGAAAGGTTTTATCGTTGGAATTTCGATAAGTAAACCTCAATAGTTTCACAGTGGGTCACACCTATAGAAAAAATTTGTGAATGCGACTAGAAGAGCGTATAATATTTTTTTATTTATTTTGTGTATAAAGAAAAATTATTATAATTTTTAGGCTATATTTGAGTTTACAAATAAATGTTTTCGATAAAATGGCAGCTATAGGGCCAATCTGGAGAATCCCCTCTTCCAGAAGGGCTTCAAGGGGTGTCGGATTGGCGGCAGCACTTTCGAGTGCTGCATATTTTTCTACACGTATCAGCCTCTTGGATATCTTGCTGCTGTTTCATTGTCACATTCCTTAGCAACTGGCTGATGTCGTCAACCTCTTCTGTGTAATCTTCATTAGCTAATTTTATTATCGACCTTCGATACAACTTCAATCGACTCATCACTTTGTTGGGTTGCTCCTCAGCTGACACATGTCTTAGACTTTTTTTGTGGCTTTATGCATCCCAGAAACTTTTCAACTGACCTCTCTAGAGAGAGCCAAATGCGAGCACGAGGTTTCCGTAAAAAAATCCAAGAAGGTTTAGTCCGCTCACTTGATTAACCTTTAGCTCATAAGAGTTTCCGCATAGTCAAACTCCAGCAGGGCACCCATCAGATTGTCGGGTATAAAACTTAAAATTAGACTCGACAATCTGACGACAATCTCCATACATCGCTCCTGTATGGTGCTGGTACTCCTGGTGAGGAGGAGTTCCCGCCTAAAACAGCCAACTGCAGGCCGTCTCTGATCACATCATTGAATTGCCTTGCTTTTGCTCTACTGTTTTGCTCTGTTTACCCTTGCTTAGGCTTTTTGGACAGTGTTGCTGTCGCTTCGTTCTGTGAGCAATTCGTTTTCTGGTAACCGCTGTGCCTCTTGGTTTTGACGAAAGATTCCGATTGTTTCATTTTCAAGAAATTTTTATACTCGTCCATTATTGTATGTTGCCACATTGTTTCCTCTTCGTCAACTGAGATATTGACAGCCTGAACTTTGCCAATCGTATCTAGTATAAAGACTGGTACCGGCTTTTTCTCACCTGATGTCGGGATTTCTTCATTCTTTTAAGCTGATCCTCAAAAGCAAAACGTGGAGAGTTCCATATTTGCATTTTGGGCAGCTTGGTTGCTACCCGCGGTACATCCAGTAGCACACTTAATCGTCTCCTGGGTAGAGGCAAGAAAGTGCGACTTCGTTGGGGGTCCTAGAGTCCTATTCGACCTATTAGAAACCAGTGATCGTCTATATATTACAAGTTGTCTAGAACTAGAACAATCTATTAGACTAAAATAGACTATTAATTAAACATTATGATAGCACTATTTAAACTCTTAAGTTTTTTTTTTTAATATTCATAATTTTAACTTTGGTTTAACCAAATAAAGCGCAAAGAGTTAGACACATATAGTCTATATATGCTTACTAGCAAAAACATCCCATTCCATCGTACCTAACTATAGGTTTTTCCCTAACAAGCAAAACCCAGCAAGCCCTACTAATCTCCCGCACTTTGGATATCTTTAATCATCGCAATGACCTTTGCGGCTATTGGATTAAGCTTAATGGTTGAATAACAAATTATAATATATCCCAAAATTAATTGTTCTTTTCGCCATTTATCTTCATTCGTCATATTCATATTTTGATCACAACCAATAGCCACTCAAACGATCGATCACACAATGTGATACCAGATCAACGCCCTCAATTGTTGGCCGCGCTTTGTTCAAGTTATTCCACAGCTCTCACGCTGCTCACAACTATTCGGATTCCTGAGTGTGTGTGTCTGACTTGCTTTTGTTGATTATGTCATTTGCAAATGATGATTTCAGAAAACCGCTAAACGGCTACTGCTTGCAGTTGCCTTATTTAGGTTACGTTTTGTTAACTTATTTATTCGGCGCAGACATTTCATTGTGTTTTCATTCAATTATTGCCTTTGTCTAAGTTTGCCAAAATTCTTTAGAGATGAAAACTTGATGGATAGACCCAAATAATGGAAGATGGGGAAATATAATCCTCTTTATGGATCATCGATTATCCAACGGGTGGCGTAATGCCTCCAATGAAATCCCAGAAGTCAGTCGAATAATACATAAATGTTTGAATGTAGACCATTGCGTATTCGACAAAGTTAACGACGGCTGGCAATACCATTTCATTGAGGTCGAATTCTCTAAGTTCCAAATATATTCCTTCCATGTTTAATGTTTTTTTTTTGTTTTGTGTTTTTTTTTTTTATTGTTTTTTTTTTTTTTTTTTTTTTTTTTTTTTTGTTTTTTTTACACAACCTTTTTTATGCCCGTGTCAAGTTTGATCTTCACATTTATTAGTGTGTATTCAACAATACTTTGTTTTTGATGCCAAAAGTTTGTCTGGTAACATTTATATACCACTGCGTTAGTGAAGTCATATATGATCTTGAGTTAATAATATTCTCAAGAGGGCGAAAATCTCTGTTTTCGCTCTTTCTCTTCCTCAATGTTTCGATTATTACTAAAAAGAGAGCACTGGGTGTTGATCGTATGGATGTTTTACAGAAAAATAATGAAAGCGCTGTATTTATTTATCGAACAAAGCTCGAAGGAGTGATTTTGTTGTTGGCTTATTAAAAATGGGTATTGATTAATTCATGAATCATTAACCGTTAGTGAACGCTTTTACAAGCGAATATAGAATTGAATACGTTTCTAGTGTTCATTCATTCATTTGTGCTGTGTCTATTGGCATGCCAGCTGCTGTGGATTGAGTTATTTCCTCTCACGCAAACGTGTTTATCGTACGCCTCCGAATAATGATTTTTCTAATTAACGACTTTGTTGGGTTTTATATTGACTTTTCGCATTTTTATTTAGATTTGGGATGGCTCATTTAATATACATATTCATAAGCATAAGATTGCGTTTAGGGCAAGCATTTTGTTTATAATTTGCGATGTTTTCCTAATTCTTAAACGCAGTGGGCCCTAAGTTAAAGAAGCTGGTTTAACCAAGCGCAACAACTTGGCCTGTGGCATTAAACTTTTTTCTATTTAAATTTGTTGAAACATTTCGACTTATTTACAGAATGGAAAAACTCACCCGTGATTGATTGGATATCATTTAAATTGGTTCTTCACGTTTGGCGGTTTCACCAACGTCATTGGGATCGTCACCTAATGACAGCATTCTGCCGATTATTGCAAAAAAATTGTCAACTAGAAAGTTATAAAAAAAATGTTAACAAATTCTATATTTTCGAAATACTTTCTTTCTATTTACTTCGATATATCATTATTAAAAAACACCTATTTTGTTTCATTATTTCTGATTTGTTTTATATAAAGTGAAAAAGAAATCTTACATTTATTTATAGTTTTTTTTTTGTTGTATTTTGAGGACATAAAACCATCTGTAGATTACCTGGTTAAAACTTGTGAAAAATAAATCGAAACTTATTTGGCAAATACTTATATTAATTCTTGTCTTCTTTATTGGCGTAGACACCGCTTACGTGGTTATAACATCCGAGGCTGTGGTTTCTTTTTCATTGGGGTCGTTCTTTTACTTAGCGGGTCCCACACCCAGCGCACAAACCTAGATATTGATGATTCGCCTTCAAACGCATGTTCCTTGGCTACCCAAAGGTTATTTCGCCTAAGACCGGAACTCATAAGTCATGTGCAAAAGAATCGTTTCTGGTCCACTTCCAAGTGAATGGTGCTTAGAGAACTTTTCTCACTTGCGTGAACTTCTACACATCCTCGATCCTACTCTGTCTGTCTAAGTAACTAAAAATACCTATTAAACAAGAAAAAACGTTAACTTCGGTTGCACCGAGGCTAAATACCCTTCACAGGTGCATTTCAGTTAGTAACTCTGTGTTCAGTTTGTATAGAAGCTATATTCTATAGTAATTCCTTGTGAACAATTTTTTGAAGATTATATTTTTACCTTAAACAGTAATTCATATCAAATTTCGTGAAGATACCACATCAAATGCGAAAGTTTGCCATACAAGCCCTTGATTCCGATTGTTCAGTTTGTATGGCAGCTATATGTTATAATGGTCCGATATCGGCAGTTCCGACAAATGAACAGCTTTTTGAAGAGAAAATGACGTTTGCAAAATTTCAAAACGATATCTTAAAAACTGAGGGACTAGTTCGTATATACATATATGTACAGACAGACGGACAGACAGATTATTTATATACATTAAAAATTAAAATTAAACCACACAGTCGTTATGGTGTACAAATTCATAAATGTTGAATTTTATTGATAAATCGAAAAAAAAGTTTCACAAATTTAAAATAAATTGCTTAAACTTTATTGTATTCCTAGTTTTTTAAAGCTAAATTTTAATTTAAAATCAAAAATCTTTTTTCTTCTTCATTGGTATGTATTTTCCGTGCTCTTATAATTAAGCCACCCGCAAAAATATTCTTTCGGATAAAAGAGTTCGATGTTTTGTTCAAAAAAACTTACCTTATTTAGACTAATATTTTATTAGGAACCTCGTTTCTAAAATTACTTCCCTGCAGGGTTGGCTCACTGTACAAATAAATGTGTTACATTGGTCCAGAGTAATTTTGCTCCATTCTTCCTATAAAAGTTGCCACAATGTAGCCATATTGGAAGGTTTTCTCGGCGCAACTGCCCTTTTAATAATCCCCCATAGATTCTCTATAGGGTTTATATCCGAGCTTTGGGCACGCCACTCAAGACACTTGATGCTGTTCGTCGCAAGCCAGTCCTTAACGATCCTGGAGCAGTGCTTTGGGTCGTTATCCTGGAATTTTCCTTTAAATGTTCTACTAAAATGTATTTGTACATACTGCCACTCATTTTGTCCTCTACTTGTAAAATGGTCCTACTCCGCATGAAGTAAAACACCCCCATACCATGACTGACGATCCACCATATTTGACAGTTTCTTTAGTATACCGTGGGTTCATTTCTTGTAGCGGTGGTCACCTGACATAGGGTCTACCATCGTTTCCAAAGGCATTAAATTTGGATTCATCACTCCATTCGACAAAATCCCAGAATTTTGAGTCCTTTTGTTGGTGCTCCCTCGCAGACGATAGCCTTCGCTGGATGTTCTTCTTTGTAATCGGTTTCCTTCGTGCAATTCGCCCATTTAAGGAATTTTTCTGTAAACTATGGCGGACTGTCTGTGTTGATACCCGTACACCATGCCTTAACTCCATTTGGACTCTAATTTGTCGAAGTCAAAAAAGGACCCTCCTTGCTCATCCGTAGTATCTGCCTGTTGTCGTTTCTGGGTTTTTACGGGACAGATTTTCAAAAGACTCATGTGTTTTAAAATATTGTAAAGCATTTTTAACCTTTTCCATAGAAAATGTTAAATATTCCACTATTTTCGCAATATTTTTGAACTTTTGGTAACATTTCCATATGCCTCTTCTCTCACATGGAACTGAACTCTTATTCTTACCCATGGTTTAGAAAACTTTCAGAAAGCGCTTTTAAATTAAATTTAATCAATAAACTTTTCACTTTTTTTAACAATTTTTTTACACAGATCGTGATTGGTAAGATTTCGTTACACCGGTTTAATTATATGAGCACACTCCACTAGATCACCTGCGAATTTATTTTAGTTTTTTCGCGATACTTATTTTTCTGATTATGATCTTAGTAACTTCCGAACATATAACGGAACTCTTTTCCATACCATTATACAAATTCAGAACTAATTCAATGAATTTATTTTCTGAAACGTAATTTTGCTAGGCAGTGGCTTAATTATGTGAGCTCAAGTGTATATACTTTATAGGGCCCCTTCCTTATGGGTGTTACAAACTGCGTGACAAACTTAATATACCCTGTTCAGGGTATAAATATACATTTGTAACAGAAAAATATTAAGTTCTAATAAAAACTAATGCAAAGTAATTCTAATAATTGAATAGATTTTAAAGGCAGCACTGCTAAACGACCGCCTAAGCGCGCCTTTTTCGCATTTCATATACGAGTATCTCCATATGAAACCAACCTTTAGCTAAAAAAAAATGTATTCGCTTTCGGAGAAATCTGCTGAAATTCGGTTAAATCAGCGGTACCTTACAATTTTTATTTATAAACCGTTACGAATTCACGCACGAACTTAGTTTATGCTTACTTTGCAAATATTAGTTTAAATTTATTTGTGAATTTCTAATTAACTGCTGCGCTGCTGAAGGGCCTTTGAAGTTGAATATTGTAATTTGCTTGGCATTTAGCTACGCCATCAAAGACCACATTAAAATTCAAATTAAATTGCTTTATTAAACGCGCCTAAATTATTTGCTCACATTGCTGTTGAAAGCAACAGACAATAACACTGGAATAAGAGTGAAAAGAAGCTGTGAACGAGGTGACCAAATTAACATTTAGACATTTGTATTACACAAAATATTTGGTTTTAAATGAGGTGTTCAATGAATGCTTGTCATTGTGTGAATTTGGAGGCAATTTGCATTTATTTTGTTTTTGTAATGAAGTCGAGTATCCAACAGCAAAATTGCCTGTAATATCATCAAGAAGCTTAACAAGCTATATTTAACCCCAAAAGGCTGTGCCTTATCTGCGCCCAAAAGCCCATGCGGTCGCATATTTCCCGAACTTCTGCATATTTTACCGAAGCTAGCACCATTTTTTGTTTTTTGGTTTTTTATTTTTGTCCACTAAAACATGTTATTCACATGCCCGACAATTAAAATACCAACAAGTCCAGTAATTGTGCACTTACAAGTACCCGCAAATAACTTAGGCTCGAAACCGCTCGCAGGCAGCATGACAATATATGGCAAGCCGCACCAACGCACTGCTGCAGCGCGTCCTTAAGCAGCCAATAGCAGCAACAAGAAGCACAAAAATAGCGCTAACTTTGTGGCAGCGGACTGCAGGCGACTTAATTGCTTGATTATCTCATCCAATTGTGGTCAATTGGCAACACTAGCTGCTGTCCCTTTGGCAAAAACATGTCACACATTCTACACATGCACACAGCTCTTTATGTGAGTACGTGTGTTGCAGTTTGCCCAAATATGCGACATGCGTGTTCTTTTGCATAGTATGCGCCGCAGTTTTACATGCAAAAACAAACCCTTTCTGCGCTTGGCTTTACCGTTGCTGCCTGTCTTTGCCTGCCGTTGTAGTAAATTCCTTTGTTGCCTTGCTTTTTTGTTTCTCATTTACAACCTTTTAATATTGGCACTAAAGTCGGCGATAAACCGGGTAAATACAAAGTACATGCCATTTGACTCCGCGTCGTATTTTGTTGCATGCAACATTGTTTGCAGACTGGCTGTTGTGAATTTTACGTCTCTGAACTTTCCAACTCTATTAAGCATTAGCATCTTTGTTCGGATCAGTGCTTTCGCGTTTGAATTCGTTTTTCGTTTAATGCGCAAAACCATTGTGTTGTTTTATTTAAAATCGATAGATATACAGTTTGAATGCTGAGCGAGTTGCCTCTAGACATGACACGTGATTAGTGATTGATTAATGTTTTTATGGTCTAAATAGCGAAATAATTTCTTCTTAAAATTAGGTTAGGTTAATCTGGTAGGCAAAAAAAAGCCACACATGGTTCGTTGCGATACCAGATGGAGTTCAGTTTCTAGGTCCAAGAGGAGAAATCATACTTTATGATGCCTGCGCTTGACCCGAATTTTAACAGACTCTTCAACCTCAGTAACGATAGTTCCTACAGTATATCCCACCGTGGGGTCTCCCGAGGCTTTCAGCGTAGTCTTGCCAAAGCGGGACAAGTTCACAAGAGATGCTCCACTGTTTCCCTGGTGCCCTGCTCTAAACATTTCCTCCAGTCTTCTCGATCTGTCAGCCCCATTCTTCGGGCGTTTGTCGCCACTAGACAGTGACCAGTTAGTATTCCCATTATGTTTCTACAGTCTCTTCTATCAAGTGTCAATAGGAATTTTATGTACTTCCGATCTACCGTTTTCCACATGATTTCTGCGCTTTTGCACCCAGGCAGCTCGTTCTATTGGGTTTTGGTTTTCTTTACCATGCTTCTGTCCAGATCGTCGTATAGACAATGAATGAGTTTCGCAATGTTGATTACGTATTTGGATGTTAGCCATACGCCATTCTTGGTAATCTCGTCCACTATCTGATTGCCATCGATTTCCACTCCTGTCCTGCTTCCCAAGACACTTCTGGCCGATAGGCGAGACGAGGATACTGCCTTGATTGTTGCTTGGCTATCTACGTAAATGTTGGCTGAGGAATTAAATGTTCTATGTTTAATTTGAACCTTCTTTCCTAGTTGAAAAGTAGGGTCATTTAGTCTATCTTTGCCCAGCCGCCATTACCTATCCAGACATGCTCGAAGGTTCTATATGTAAATTCTCCTGCAGCCAGTAGTCGTCCCGTCGATTTTGCTGCACAGTTTGCGACCACGTTACCTGATGAAATCATTGGTTCCTGGACTAAAGCCACGTCGTAGCCGCCCTTCTCTAAATTGAGAAGAAGCTCCGCAGAGATCGTACTTTTGTGGAGGTTCACTTGGGGTTTGAACCATCAGACTGTTGACTGGGTTCTTTCTCCATCTTCTGTAGGACAAGTGAATTCAATGCTAGCGGCAATATATCCTTTTCCGTCCAATCATTTTGACCATCCTTCTAAAATGTGAGAGAGAAGTTGGCTTACATCACTACACGGTGATTTCGAGAAAGGATCCTATTGAAACAGACAGAGTAGAGTTGAATTAGCATGGGTTGCGTGTAGTGCTCCCACATGTCGAATTACATGGATTCTTCGTGAATATGGGGTAGATCTCTGTCCCCAATAAATTATGAGACAAAAAATCGTAGGTATATATTTTTACATGTCTGAACCAGTCCGTTACCTAAAATGTCTAAAACGAGTTTTCAGAAAAGATTCCGCAGTTCCGTTCTCCGTTCGGTAACTTGTGGATAGGTCCCAAAGTACAGAGAGCACGTTCAGTTGTCAGCGATGAATTGATGAGCGGTAACACCGCTTGTTAAATACCTTACTTATGCTGTTGCAGAAACAACACCAACAACAAATAACACTATCAACTGTGCAACTGCCATAAAAGAGGAAATATGTGCTAATGCCAAACAAAAGAGCAAGTGGCAACTGGCAAGTGACGATGAGTCGCAAGTAGTGGCACCACACAAATCCAAGTAAGGGCAATTGGCTAAGCTGCAACGGTATATGCAACATCAGCATCAGCTATATAAATGGCAGCAACATTTGTTCCACAGCGACAACGACATGACAGCCTTGTAAGTACTGTACACAAAAAGCGGTTGACTTACACACGTAACACTCTAAATAAATGTAAATGTTTGTGTATGTTTGTTTGCGCGCTGGGCATTAGCGATCGTGCCGCGATAAAATAATTGAGCATACACACGCATTATACTGGGAGCGGCTGCAGCGCTTTAGTGCCGCGCTAAGGTGAAAGCTGCAACCTCAGCCAAGCGCTTAAATTGTGGAGCGCGCGCAATACGCGGTGGCATCTATGCTCGTCGGGAATTTGTTGAGATTGCGCAGTCGAAATGTTTCAACCGCCATTTATGGCGTTGGTAATTCAATTGGACTTACCTGCCTTCCGCGACAATGTGCAGCGCAAGCTGAACGCTGCGCATTATCTTAACTGCGATCGTACCAAAAGCGATGCCAAACACTTGCCCATCAGGCGGCATGAGAACGTCGCCTTGTCGACTACGCTAAGATACGAGTACGAGAATAAGGAAAACTATTTTATTGCCTTGCCGCTAAGTGAGCGCGCCAGTTGTTGCCGCTGTTGCGCAAAGTGTAAATGAAGCGCGCATGAAAAGTGCCGCAGTTTGCGAGGTTGCGGTGCCGCGCGCCTGACTTTATTTCGCACTGCGCTGTTATTATACACCGTCCGGCTGACTGTCTAACGCGCAGATTTAAAGCGCTTAGTCTAGACGCTCACCTGTTTAGCGGCGCGCGCATCGTGGTCAAACGAGTCGAACGCGCAGGGAAATCTAAATGGTTTCGTAAAAGGGTTTCCACATCTTGCCGCTATCGGCGATTGTTGTCGCCGCGCCATATCTTCTGCAATACGGAGCCGCCTTGGCCGATATGGCATTGAGTAACGCGCACATTTTTAGCTCTTTCATCGCGCTCTAATGGCATGCCAGTAATGCTCTTGTGTATTAACAGCTGCAATCGCCTTTAATGACCCAACACGCTCTACAGCTTGGCTGCAGCTAAAGCCTTCTCTGGCAGGTTGTTGGCTGAATAAAGTAATTTTGCTTTAGGCCGCTTTGCATACACAGATAATGTTGCTGATTTCCTGCCGTTTTATTATCGAGCTGTTAGTCGGCTAGCTACCGCTGGGCGTGTTGTCTTTCATATGGTCTTCTTAGTGTTACAGCTCTGGCATAAAGTAATTTTAGTTATTTGATAGGCAAGGCATAATCCGACTAAACGCGCTAAGTGAAATCACGAAAGCGAAAACGACTCTGTTTGTTGCAGCTAAAAAAATTGTTAAAAAAGCTTACTTAACCTCAAAAATATGTATCTTACGCTAAAATAAATTTGATAGATCTGTAATCAATAATTTGGGCACGCGGTTTGAAATTGATTAAATAAAAAAAATCATAAAATGTATAATTGTTTGAAAATCTTTAAACCTGTGTTTATTCGAAAGTGTGTTGCCACATAGCTGCAAATATTATCTAAACTTTCTTAAATTAATGAATACAGTCAAAAAGGCAACAGCAATACTAAAATATGCAACAGAAGTACGCCCAAAACGTTTTATTTTTTCAAAGGGTTGCCACCTAATTAAAATTTTAAATTTATCTTAAATGAATGAAGATGCTCAAAAAGGCAACATCAGCACCAAATAAGCAAGACAAATATGCCCAAAACGTTAAGTATTTTCATAGGGTTGCCACCTAATTAAATTTTTAATTCCCCAAAATTATATAGTAATTAAAAAAAATAATAGTTTATCTTCGCAAACCAATTGCAACTTATCTATTTGGTACTTAGCTGCATACAGCGTTGCCACAGTAAAAAAAAACTTATTCGCTTCGAAAAGGTATATAAAATTGTTTTAAAAATTATAAATCAGCGTAAATAATGCATAATATGCTGAGTAATCAGCTAAAGAAATTTTGAAGAAACTTTAAAACTGACATAAGTAGGAAATGTGTTGCCACATATCTGCAAAAGCTTTGAAAAGTAAATAAAAAGGCTATGAACTATAACCAACAAACGATTTGTAAGCCTTAGATGCTATATAAATTTCATATGGTTGCCACCTATTTCAAAAATTGAGATCAATTTGGCAAAACGCGCATATATGTATTTTCTTTAAAATATTTAGGTAACATAACAATATACAGTTTTATACAGAGATGCCATATTCGCACAAAAAAGATAAATTCCCAAATTTAAATCAGCAATTTATATAAAAAGTACTATATTTTCGTCAAATTAAAGTCAGTGTATGACAGCATGTGGTTGCCACCTATTTATTTTATAAAAATTATATTTTACATATACAATATTACATAACAAAACATAACTGGCAAAACCAATTTAATATTTTTGTTATGCTATTTTTTTAAGCGAGGATTCCCCATGCCAGCATTTCTTTTTAGTATTCTTTAATATTTCTTTTTTTGGTAAGAACATGTTCACGCGCTTTCAACAATGTTAAAAAGTTTTCAAAAGCTAAAAGACACTATGTTTACATATATACACACAACTCAAGTAGGTACCCTCGTATGCGTACATTTTTACACACATATGCATATTATTAGCAAGGCAAGTGCTAAAAGTTTCAAAATTCACATTCAAAATTGTGTAGCAAACAACGCGCTGCCACTGCAGCCAACACCAAAAGTGTTGCATTTGCAATAGTAGAAATATGCGTACTAATGTTGCATGATGCTCGCACCACTTGAGCTTTGAAAAGTTGCAAACTTTGTCAGTCGCAAATGCAAGCAAATACAGCTACGTGCGCGCGAAACTCGCAAGAAATTGTAAACATTACTTGCTACTCATCATGCAACATGCAAATACAACGAGGTTTCTGCAGCATATGCCACTTGAGCGAATTATTCGAATTTCAAATTACATTTTCGCATGTTGTTGCCACCCGTGACGCACATTTGCTAACACTGCTTGAAGCTAACTCTTCTTATAACTGTTCGTAACTTTAGCTTGCGTTTTGCCGCTTCTTGCATATTTGAAGTAGCTCGTCGATTGTTGTGGCTCCTGGTAGTGACTGGCGCGTTGACTCGCTCTGAACGGATTGCCGCTGTCAACGACGTTGCCATGTGCTACGTTGCTTCAATTTTCTGTGTTACCCTTTCACTAGTATGTACATATATACATAGGTGTGTCAATAAGCTACAGCAGGCAACAGAAAGTCCTGCTTTGAGCTGGTACATGCGCATCTACAACATCTGCAGGGTTTTGTCGTGGCAACAGGCACTAGCAGACATCCCCCTCTGCGAACGTTTCTTCTGGGTTAAAGCAATTAAAATTAATGCAGAAATTTGATTTTAAGTTCACCCTAATGAAGTTTCAGCCAATGCGGGTTACTACTCTTTAAGCATTAAGTAAGTGGCAGCGGACACACGGAGGTCACTGATTTCGTGAGCAAAGTTGAAAAATATCTCAAATATACTTAATTTATTTAAATTACACTGCCAAAGGATAAGATGGTGTGTGCACGGTGTATTTACACTTGTAATGTCTTTGCATAAAAATCGGGTTTCCATAATCACGTTTTTAATAACTTCTGACTTTAATTTCATTAAACACCTCTAGTGTTGGCTCCTTTCCTGTTAGATCGCAAAGATGATTTCTAAATCTTTAACGGGAATGGTATTTAGATAATTTTGCCAAAACTTGAATATAATTTAATTTGTAGCTTATCTTTTTTACCTCACATCTGTAGTACTCAATACCAGAAATTTAAGGCATCCGGAAGTCCTTTCTAGTTAAAGCGACTTGTTTATAATACTTTGTAATATTAGTGAAAATGGTGTCAGCTATATTTAATACATACCGATACTGTGAGACACAGAGGCGGTCCGTGGTCTTTAGTTTGCTGCTTAATTTATTAGAAAGTGCACCTGCATTGAACAGCTTAAAGGAAGCTGGTTCATAACTAAATAATACTTTGCTTATATTCTCAAGAAAGACCTAGTCTACAGCATTTCGAAATACCAACTCAATATCAACTTTCCTTCATTCGCTAATATTTATAGAAACAGTTTTACCGACAAAGTTGTAGTAATTGAATTAACCACCTATGAGAGTTACCGAAGTAAGTTTCATTACCATCGATATCGGCAGCTTTGGCAGACTTCTCAATTGGGAAGGAAACGAGTTTAGTTTTATTTTTAATAAATACTAAAAAGAATAAATTTAGAAATTTTAATTGAGATTGATAACACCGGTCTTCTGAATATTCTTTTATGTAAAAAAAATGCTTTTTCGTATAAATAATAGTAAATTCTATTATTTTAATGCGATGTCAATAACTTTGCTGCATTTTTTAACAGATTTAAATATCTTATTAAATCTTTGAAACCTTCAGAGTTGATGAGATGTTGATTTTTGGTTCAGGTTCTCTTTTCTTCTCGGTACCAGCTTACCATAAAAAATAACATGTCATAAACTAATTAATGTTATCAAAATAATAAATAATTATGGTGCCCATCTTATGTCCTGATTTTTAACAAACCGATAGAAGTAGATTTGAAAAAAACTACAAATGTATTGACCTTTGTAATCAACGATTAATTTTGAAAAGTTTTTGAAGCCCCGATTAGGCAGCCAACCTCTAAGAGGGCTTTTGAAAAGAAATGTCTAGCGGAACTAAAGATTTTTTGCGTAAAATTATCTCAAACCTAAAAAGAAAATAAATGTAGTATTACTAACAAGTCAAATGAAAGTTCTCGGCTTACCATAGTGAAATACAATTTTTGGCAAAATTGCGACCGTTAAACTGGTCGATACCATTTTTCTAGTGCGATTTGTCCTTTTCTTCAAAATAGGCCTCAGTTTCATCTAACAAGCACTCTTTTGAGATCTGATAACAGGAAATAGTCGCTGGGGCTAGATTTGTAGAATACGGTGGATGCGAAAGCAATTTGAAGTCCAATTCATGGATTTTTGCCAATGTTTTCTTTGACTTGTGGCACCGTGCATTGTCTTGATGAAACAGCATTTTTTCGGCGATTTCGTCTTTCGAACGGTCAATAAGGCTGTGTAAAAATCGCTGTTTATGGTCCTTTATTTTTCAAGGTAGTCAATAAAAAGTATTCCATTCGTATCCCAAAGTACAAACACCATAACCATGTCAGCCGTCTGTTGCGTTTTTCCACGCTTTCGAGCGGGTTCATCATATGTAGTTCACTCGGGTGACTGTCGATTGGACTTCGGAGTGAAATGATGGAACCATGTTTCATCCATTGTCAAAGTGGACTCAAAAACTCGATTTACTGCGCTAAACGCATCCAAACATTGCTCCGAATCGTCGTTGGCTTTGGTCAAAAGTGAGCTGCCGCGGCATCCACTTTACGCAGAGCTTTCTCGCACTGAAATATTCATGAATGATATGATGTTCACATTCAATTGATATCTTTAGAGTGCCAGCTATCTCGATTGATTGGACTGCATTGGTTCTTTGCGATCTTTGTCGACTCATATCGTTTCACAACCATATCGTATTCCTTTGATTTATTACCGTGCGACTTCTGAACTTTAAAGGCCAATGCCGAAGCATGATTAAGGAGACAAAAATAGAAGAAGGTCTTGAAGAATATTCCGACTATTTCGAGGATTGGTAAAAGCATTGGCTAAAGTGCTTTTGTCGGACGGGGATTTCTTTCAAGCACATAAATTTGATTTGAAAAAATAAGTGAAGAAATAACATTTTATAAACAAATCCACTTTACTTTTTGATCACAGTAATTTGTTGAATATCGTTTGTGATTATTCCTTACTATATTTATTAGTTGTATGAGTAGTTATTCTCATTTCAAGGGTAAAGACTAACACATTAAATCAGTGTGTCGAACAGTACTTAAAAAAAAAAAACAGAACAAATGGTTTTTTCGGCAAAATCAATTTATTTTATTCAAAATAGTCTCCTTCTGCTTCAATACAGCTTTTTGCATGGCCCAAAAGCATGTCGAACTAGTATTTTAGCTCGTTGGCCGGTGAAGAACGCTTTCCTTTCATGGGCAAATGGATTTTTTCCGAAAAGGAAGAAGTCGCACGGTGCCATATCGGATGAATGCGGGGAGTGGTTAGTGGTTAAAATGTGATTTTTGGTCAAATAATCGTTCTTGGAATGTTGGATTCTGAGCAATTTTTGGTCGTCAGTTAATTTGTGCGGAACAAACCGAGCACACACCTTTCTTAAGCCCAAATGTTCTGTCAAAATGCGATAAATCGATGATTTGGAGATGTTCAATTCTATTTCCATAAATTTCAATGATGACTTCGTTTGATTTTTGATGAATTCACGCACAGTTTCGATGGAATTTCCGGTGATCACTGATTTTGATTGGCCCACATGTTGATCGTCATTTATGTCCTCACGACCACTTTGAAAACGTTGAAACCACTCGTGCACTCTGTTACAGGATAGGCAATCATCACCATAAACTTGTTTCATCAACTGAAACGTTTCGGTAAAAGTTTTACCAATTTTAAAACAAAATTTAATGTTGGCTCTTTGTTCGAAGCTCATTTTCGCACCGATAACACAAACATACTGACATTTAAACGCAATAACTTCACTTCCAATCGATGAAATGTCATGAAATTCTCACCGGACAATCAATAAAGATAGCAGATTCTAACGCATCAGTCGACATGTAGATGGCGCCAACAGGGGGCGCTAAATTCAAAAAGTCCTGTTTACTGTGGATCGCACCTTATATACATGTACTCTTTTAATAATTTATATACATAGAACAACGTGTATAAGTGAAGCTTTTCAGAATACTTTCTATTTAACTTTGAAGGAATTTTTATTAAAATTTTGTTCGAAAATAGTTTAGTCTCTCGGAAACTATATTTATATCCAGAGCACTGTGGAAACTCAACAATTATTCATGGTATATGGGAGCCTCTTTCAGAAAAGGAATTTTTCTCAACTCTAATTCACATCATTAATTTACTGTTGCACGTTTTCATAACAAATTCATAAAACATCGTCCACTCAGTGACATAAAACCGAAGAAAGTTGGTTAAATGTCAATCCTAAGTTCATGCGATCTTTCATTAAATAAGTTTAAGTATCTTTGAAATCATAACCTACAAACTGGTGATTTTTTTACGTAACACATTCTGTCCCACAAAAAATAAACTTGTTACAACAGCAGCTTGCAACCTAATACGTACGATTTTAACATTCTCCAATTAAAATTTTTATAATTTCTCAGACAAAAAAATGCGAAAAAACGTCAAAAATCAAATTACAAATTAACAAAGTGAGTTTGGCGAAATATGCAAATGAGTTGTAACTCGGCACGTCACCCATTGCTGCTCGCAGAAAACAATTTTTTTGTCTACTCCGGCGTTACTCATGCGCCTTTGTTGTGTTTAACGAAGTGTATTTTTTGTTGTTTTTGTTAAACAATTTATGCACATTTGCGTTTCTTCTTATTTGCACTGCTTCCTGGCGCTTACGTCTGTTTTTCCGCTCGTTTGCTACGTCACATTTGGTAAATGTATTATACATTTTGTTGCTCCTGTTGTTGTTGCAGACACTTTTGTACTTTATTACTTGACGCTCAACGCTTTTACAGCAAATAAATTATAGTCACTACAAATACACACACACACACACCCAAATGGACAGACTTTCATATGCAGCACCCACAACGGTGTTTAGTACGTGCAATTGGCTGTTGCACGTAGCGCGAACGTCCGACAGCAGTTGTTGCAACGTGCGCCACATCCACCACATACACACAGATGTGCATATACGAACGTACAAATATAGCGCCAGCTAGACAATGAAATGTTTAAACAATAGACAAGAATGAATATTTGCATGTTTGTAATGTGGCACGTTGCAAGTTGAGTGGCCATTCTTCATCAAGTCGCAGAGCACTTGCACTTTCCCTGCTGGTGCTAAATTAGTTGGCGTGTATAGATGTAAGTTTGTATGTATGTATATATAATTCGTTTTTGTTGTTGTTGTTGTCTATCACTTTCTTGGTCATTTGCATTTTTCGTCCAATTTCACAGCGGCGAAAGTTTGCGAGATTTCCTTTTAATACCTAAGTTAACAGCTTCCACTGCAACAGCAGTAACCACAACAACAACAACAAACACTAAGTTTGCAGTTTTACAGCTCCACTGGCGCTATCAGCATCGCTGACACGCCTCCGACTACCGTTTTGCATTTATTCGCATGATTTAGTAGTTTTCTCCACTCGAGAGTGTTGATGTAATGATATAAAGGGGATCCACGAGATTTTCATTGCAGCGTAATAACTGTTCACTAACTGATTGCATACTTGCCCCTCCTTGCCGCAGCAAACTTTCGCAGTGCAAACCATCACCTGCCTCACTCGCCAATCACTCATTCTTACGGGGATTTTAACTGTTCTTCTTCAAAGAGTTGGAATTTAACGCAAACAACGGCAGCTGCATACAGTGGTGAGTAATATGGTGGATTCTACTCAAATTTATTTTTGAAATACATAAAGTTAAAGTGCTAAGAAATTCAGTTCCACAACTGTCCGAAGAATTGAAGAAAAAAAGCTTTCTATGAAGAAGTCCAACAGAGGATCAAATGTTTCTCACAAAAACTGGCAATCTATTGGCTATATATCTTTCTTCTCTCTTTCCGACAGTACGGTGTTTGTGATTTGGATAAACCGGATGAAATGGTAGCCAAGCCAAAAGGTGCAAAGTATGGGCTTTAAGGCGAATGAAGAAAACCTCCCTAGTCGGATATTCCATTGGTTTAGTTGGTTAGCTAGAAGGTACATATAATTTTTTTTTTTTTTTTTTGAGTGTTCGTAATATTTTTGCTCACCAGTCACAAAATAAATTTATTTTTATGTGTTGAACCGACACTTCCGACATGCCAAATCGACTTACCACATATATTGGCTTCAACTCATACGATATGTCTTTATTTCAAGCTTGTGTTTTATGTTATCCAAAATTGTGAGTGGTTTTATTTGAATTTGTTTTTTACTTTCAAAGTTTTTTATTTTATTCTCCTAATAAGGCGCCGCCAATTTAAAAGACAGAGTCAGCAATGGACTTTCGAAATCGTTTGAGAAGTTCGAGCGATATTTGCTATACATCTGGCATTCTCTGTAGAAGCAATTCACCTTTCAAAGTCGTTCCGAAAAATTGTATCTCTCTCAGTTTTGCGGATTCTTATTTTGAGTTTTTGAGTATTAAAAAGTTGGATATGGATAAAGTTGATCCGAAAACAACAATAACTATATAGTTTCAATGCTATACCGGTAACAAGAGTGACGTGTTGTCAAAAAAAATGAAAATAAAACACTCAAATTTCGTCAATAGGAGTTTTTTTTTTTTTTTTTTTTTTAAGCAGCTAATTTTATTTTATCTACAAAATCAAATGGCCACCATGGCTCCGTTTGCGTCAAATTTCGCTATTCCAGTGCGCTATATGTTGTTTTAGCTCCTCGATTGATTAGCGTAGAACTTCGGTTTAACATACCCTCAGAGAAAATATTCTAGGAAATATCTTGAAATTTTCGAGTCGCCAAACTTTGCACGCCATGTGTCCATATTTAGACGTTAAAAGTAAAGCGCCGCAAGACGGTGTGTTAGAAATAGAGATCGTTCGCGTCGATTTCACTAAATTCCGGGAAAAAAGTCGGTTAATAACGGCATTTTCTGCTTCATTTTGAAATAAATAGGTACCGATGAGGCCGCCTTATCAGAATCCGCACCAAACGGTAAATTTTTGGGGATGCATTCGGGTTTTCTGAACCACTTGCGGATTTGACTCACTCCAGTGCCGACATTTTTGTTTGTTAACGAACCCATTAAGCTAGAAATGGACCCATCTGAGTCGATTTAGCACTGTTCGCTTGTCCATCTTTCCGTTTCTTCATCTGTCTTATTGTCTATGCGCAAACTAGTCTGTCAGTTTGTGATATAATAATGTCCGAAATTTTGCACACGTCCTGTTTTCTTTGGGTTTTCCCACGCAAACACCTCAATATGGCCAAATAGAGCTCCTTATTGTCAGTACGTCCTCCCGAAACATATTCATAATGCACTAAATCACGAATGTCGAAAAATTAATGAGCATCACCTTGATTTTTAAGCGGCTTTAGCGTGATTTTTTTGGTTTCGACTCTTTTTTTTTTTCTCTATTCCAATGATTATTGACCTGTTTGCATGCCAAACCATAAACCCATGTCTCAGCGGTAGTTATAATACTTTTCATGAATGTGAATTAAGCACGTTCACAGAAGCGTACACTTTTTGAAAAAAATTCAACTTCATCAAGCAAGAACGCATTTCATACACAAATATCCACCAAAATTATTTGAACGGACTCGCGAGAGATTTCTAGCTTTCTTGCCAACTTTCTAATTTTTCGATTTCCAAGTATCATATCCTTCACTGTTTTAATATTTTCATCTTGACTTAATTTAACTATCTTATCATTTTATATAATAACTTTCAATAGGCCATAAATTTTGTCTTAAATGATCTTCCATTATTCGCAAATTATTTTCACTCCTTTGATGAAACTCTTTCTCCAGTACTACAACAAACCACTGTACTATCCATCCTCACCCCTCTTCTACACCTTCCTCAACAATTTTCTTGTTGGTTTTATGTGTCGCCCAACGCAAACCAGAGAGATTTATTGCTTTTGATGCCAGTGCTGTAAAGTGTTTAAAAGCTAATGAATTTAATTAAAGTTGTTTAGCGGCATCGTCGCTTTCAACCATCTTCAGCGTAACCAAAAACCAACAACCATATCTCCCACCATCAGCACAAAAGCAACAAAAACGCCAAATTATCACTTGGCTCGCTTGGAATTCAAAGAATAGTAAAGCGCCCGCCTTATGTTTGTATGTGTCCAAGTAATGTTTTGTGTTGTTGTGCGATTTTGCGATAAGTACTTAAGGATTTGAATTTATTTATGCCAGTGCGCGATAATACAATGGCGAATCTGCGGCACCCCTTCGCTTATTTGCATACCCCAAGCGTAAACTTGTATGGGTGTATCTGTATGTGTATGCGCGTGTTTGTTTGTTGCTGTGTGCTTGTATGTAATACCCAGCAGCGCCTACGCCTTGTTGCGCCGCTGACTTACAATCTAGCTGACAGCCCGTCTGACTTATTGGTTGTCTAAATAACTGACTCTTTAAACTGCGCTTACTTTGGCTTGACTAACTGCTACTGTTGTTGCTCTTGTTGTTGTTGTTGCAGTTGGCCTGCGTGACTGCGTTGCCGTCTTGGTTTCAGCGTTTGGTTGGCAGCACATAAATGTTTAATTTGTTTAAATTGCTACACTTTGCTTGCACGCCACTCGACTCCACTCGCCTCGCCACGCCTCACCTCCCACTTTGCATAGATAAAATCGGTGTTAGCGTTGTTTTGATTTACTTTTCATGGCACTTTTTAGTACTAATTCGTGTTGTTAAATATTTTATATGCCGTGTGTGCGCTGAATAATATATCAGCGCTTTTGTTTGGCTATTTGAGATTTTAATTAAGGCAGGAAATGTGAGGAATTTAAATTTCTAGAAATATGAGCTTTGGGTGATTGCAAGCCATTGGGGTTGTCGGGTGCTTGCTGAGTTATAAAAGAATTCAACTTTTTTTTTTTTTTTTATGCATTTCCTTACTTTTTTTTTTTAAGAAAAAATACAAAAACTTCAAATTGAATACGGAATGCTTATTATCATTCGAAAGAAGATTCTTTGGCATTTATTTTTTGAAGATTATCTCTTTCAAATGCTGTCCGCGGCTACGGCTCGGATGTTCCACCCGCAGAGTCCAATTTTCAATGACTCGTTCGAACATTTCGACTGGTAAATGGCAAATGACAGTGAGGTTTTGCTCCAAGGACCGAATCGAAGCAATATTGTCCGCTTAGACTTTTGTCCGTTAATTTTCCTGGGTGAAATGACAGCTCTTAAATCTTTTCATGTTGCTTTTCGTCCCATATGTGGCAATTTTGCATGTTCACATACCCATTGAGCCAGAAATGCGCTTCGTCACTAAAATTAGGATCGAAAATGTCGTATCGTTTTGGAACTTTTCAAGAACTCATTGAGCGAAGCGATGTCGCTTGGGAAGGCCGACCGACTTCAGTTCTTGCACACGGCTATTGAAAGAAGTACCTCTACTTCGATCAGCCTTTACTTAATTAAATCAAAAACCTATACATATAAAGATAATATTTCTATTACTAGACGCGCAACTAAGTTTTTTTAATGAAAACTAAATTTTATTGCAAGGAAATGGTTACAAATGAATTATTCGAAGTATTGCCCATCGTTGGTCAAACATTCTCCCATCTTTCTGGCGAATACCAATTTACTAAAACTGTGCATTTTGGGATGCCAACCAAAATTCAACACATTTTTCGTTGCCATCTTTTAGTGGAGCTGCCTCTGAGCCAGACCACGTGCCATACAACGGAAAACTTAGTAATATAAGGTGCGTTCCAAAGTAAACAGGATCCTTTTGAATCTAGCGCTCCCTGGTGGTGCCATCTATATGTCGAATAGTGCATTAGAATCTGCTCTTTCTCGATTTATTATTGCGATTTAAGTGTCAGTATGTTTGTGTTATCGGTGTGAAAATGAGCTTCGAACAAAGAGCCAACATTGGTAAAACTTTTACCGAAACGTTTCAATTGATGAAACAAGTTTAAGGCGATGGTTGCCTATTCCGTAGCAGAGTGCACGAGTGGTTTCAGCCTTTTCAAAGTGGTCGTGAGGACATAAAAGACGATCAATATATGGGCCAATCAAAATCCGTGATCACCGGAAATTCCATCGAAACTGTGCATCAATTCATCAAAAACCAGCCGAAATCATTATTGAAATCCATAGAAATGGAATTGAACATCTCTACAATATCGATTTATCGCATTTTAACCGAACATTTGGGCTTACGAAAGATGTGTGCACAGTTCGTTCCGCACAAATTGACTGACGACCAAAAATTGCTCAGAATCCAACATTCGAAGGACATCATTATAGAGGTCAAAAAAGACAAAAACTTCCTTAACAATATTATGACTGGTGACGAAACGTGGGGTTTCCAATATGATCCCGAAACGAAACGCCAAAGTGCTGGATGGAAGGCACCGGAGGAGCCGAAAACCAAAAAATTGCGCATGGAGAAGTGAAAAATGAAGACATTGCTGATTTGCTTTTATAATTCCGAGGGTATTGTCCACAAAGAATTTGTTCCACCCGGCCAAATCGTTAATGCGGTGTTCTACCTAGGAATTTTGAATCGTTTGGTGCGCCATATTCGACGTGTTCGGCCCGAATATCGCGAAGATGAAAGTTGGCGTTTGTTGCACGATAATGTGTCGATTATTTGACATAAAATCGCATTTTAACCATTAATCACATAAACTGTATTCACCTGATATGGCATCGTGCAATTTCTTCGTTTTCGAAAAATTTATTTCCCCATGAAAGGAAAGCGTTATGCAAATGTAGAGATCATTCAAAAGGCTAGCACCCGCATACTGGCGGCCATACCGGCCAACGAGCTAAAACACTCGTTTGACATGCTTTTGGACCGTGCAAAAAGCTGTATTAAAGCAGAAGGAGACTATTTTGAATAAAATAGATGGATTTTGCCGAAAAAAAACATGTGTTCTGTTTTTTTTTTTCCTGTTTACTTTGGAATGCACCTTGTAGGACGGTACATTATCTGGAGATGGGGTAGACTTTCTCATTTAAGCGTTTCCAATTAGGTTTTATTTAGACCGTTTTTCGCATGTAGTCGCTTCGGATCTGTGATGGTAAAGACACCAAAGCACATATTCCTGGATGGCCCCGCAATCGCCAGAAAAAGGAGACAGGCTATCGGACAATAAATCAGAGAACACATTACGTTCATTAATCTAAAAGTTTTGCAAAGCCTCATAGATTTGATTGGCTTTAACAAAGTGTTGAAACAAAAGGAAGGAACAATAAACCACAGGTCGTAGTATATTCCACAAATTTTATTTCATCTATCTATGTCAGTTATCTGTTCGATTCGCCAGTTTCCATATTTTAGCCAGTTGAGAGCAACTTATTTATGACTGAAATAAAGTATATATGAAATTAAAGTATACTTGTGTAAGATATTATATAGATATTAAAAAAATTAAAATTTGTAAGAAAATAATGTTTTATTTCTTTTTGAAAATAAAATTTATCCGTGAGTTTGGCAGATGAAAAATATATGAAAATTAGTTTATAAAAAACAACAAAATAATGCAGTTTTTACGAAAAGCAATGCTATTTTTAATGATTTAAATCAGGTGGTAATATTTTGACAACAAATTTTAGTAAATAACATAGATTTCATAATAATTTGCCAATATTTTGTTAAAAAAATTTTAAAACTTTAAAGGTGGCAACCTCGATAACTAATACTTAAGTCTTTGATATGTTTATAAAATATATAAACACATTATTTATAACATTTTTAAATAATTAATTATTTTCAAAGTAGGTGTCATAAGATTGTGAGATCGAATAAAGGTGGCAACACTGCTAACTCATAAACTCACTTAAAAGCTTCAATTGGTTTGCTGTTTGTGAGAAAATAAATATATTTCTTGATTATTTCAATAAAACGATCAATTACATTGTAAAATGACTTATTTCAAAACATCTAAATTTTAACTTAAATTCAAGTAAATATATAAAAAACTAATCCAAATCTGTTGATGACTGTAACTTGATGGCGGATAATTTCATTTATTTTCATTCTGCAATATTTTAATTAAATTGAAATAGCTTTGTGAGATGTTTTCAATTTTTTTTAATTTTTGGCTTGTGTCATTCTTCTCGTAAACCAGCAGTAAATAAGGCACTATTCCAACTACAGAAAATATATTAGTTTTACATTGAAATTTCGAAAACTACGTTTTTCAGCATTCAAGCTGAGTATAACCCACAGCTAACTGTAAAAATATCAGCTAATTAATGCAGCAATTTATTGCATTCCACCCACCTAATTTCCCATAAACTTCCCATGTTAAGAGAGTCTTGTTCAGCTGACGGAATGAAAACTAAATAATTTATTGCAGCCCGAACCCGTTACTAATTGTCAATAAAAATGCTTGAAGCAAATTACCGCATTCATTTAATCGCCGCGCCATTATGAAAATACCAATAAACTGTCAGCGAGCGAAGAGAATCGCAAAAGCAGCAGGAGAACTGACAATTAATTGAGTCGCGAATTGTCTGCGCGCGAGCGATTATTAATTAAATCACTAAACAGCTAATTATAATGCCAGTGGCACCGCAGCCACCGCGTGACCACGCCCGCCACCCGGGACAATGTGCCATTGCAAGTGTCACTTGAGAGACGTCGAAAGCGAGCGAGACATTAAAAATGTGGAGAGACAAATATTGACAGGTCCAGACGTGTATTCACACATATACACACACACACACACACACACTAGTCTGGCAGCGAGTTTGCATATGTGCCTGTATATGTATGCGTGTCATATAAATCAGCTTACAGCGCAGGCATGACAAAGCGATAAAGCATTACTGACGGATTTCCATTATTCATGCTGCACTTGTTGCCTTTTTGCACACCGCTGTTGTATGTTGTTGCAGTAGTGGCGGCATTGTACTTGCAATTCTAAGCGCCAATCAGGCACCGCATACGCCCCGTCACACCGCTGCCCAAGCCTCACTGCGTTAAGCTTGCAATTGTGTTTAATAGCTGGAATGAATGAATTACAACTTATTGGCGCCGACGATTATGACTGCAAATTGCCTGCAATAAAAACTCATTTATTTCTTATATTTTTAGAATAATACGCAATTAATATGCGCAACAAATTCGAAGTTCTATGCATACATTTTAGTATTGCCTATGTAAATATGCACGAATATACTTATATATAGTTGTGATAACATATACATTTATATAAATATAGATGTTTGTATATAAGGGCATATATATTTACGATTTAAACAGCGATAAACACTTTGGCCTCTACGTGCCACTTAAATCGCAGACCGAGCGCCGTCCACCGAAGTGCGCTCGCAGCTGTCAATTAAAGGCGAAACTTTCTATGCATTTGTATTAGGCGTGTTTTTATGTCTTTACTTACAAAATGAAACATTAATCGTTTATAAATAAATACTTTGATGTATTGTATATCTTAATCTATGTTTTAACTCGTAGTGGCTGTTAATAAAATTATGTCTTACTGAATACATATATTTTCGAACATAAATTCTGACTCTGGACTGTTGAGAACACAAAAGTATTTTGTTATTGGTTGGAAAAGGAATAAAACTATGCTTCTAAGCAAATTGAAAATTTTAAAATTCTGTATATATATACAAGTCTGTCGCACAAGAAACAGGACTGTTAAAAAAAACAACAAAAAATTAATATTTTTCAAAAGTTATATTTTTTTATTCAAAGTAGTTTCCTTGTGCTTTGATACAGCATTTAGCCCGGTCAATTAGCATTTCAAATGAGTGTTTAAGGTCATTTTTCAGAATGCTCTTGAGAATATCGATCGTCGCCTTTTGAATAGCTGAAATGTCCTAAAACCAGTGTCCTTTCATGGGCAAATGAAGTTTTCCAAATAGGTAAAAATCACAGGGTGCCAGATCAGGTGAGTAGGGTGAGTGATTAATGGTTAATACGGAGTTTTTTGTCAAAAAATCAGTGACAAGCGTCGACCGATGACACGGCGCATTATCGTGCAACAGGCGCCAGGACCCTGCCTCACGGTATTGTGGTCAAGCACGACGAATGCGTGACAAAAGACGCTTCAGAACACCAAGGTAAAACACAGCATTAATCGTTTGGCCAGGTGGGACGAACTCTCGGTGTACAATACCCTCGGAATCGTAAAAACAAATCAGCATTGTCTTTATTTTTGACTTCTGAAGACGACTTTTTTCCTGATCATCACAGAGGTCCTCACGACCTTCTTGGAATCGCTTAAACCACGCATGCACATTTCTACGGGATAGGCACTGATCACCATAAACTTTTTTCATCATTTACAATGTTTCAGTAAACATTTTCCCAAGTTTAAAAAAAAATGTGATATTTGTTCTTTGTTCAAAATGCATTTTACGACCGATGACCAAAAGCTGCTGTCACTTTTTGATCGATAACATCGATTGTAGTTATCCAATTGTCTTAAAATTTTTACGAAATGTCAACAAGAGATCAAACTTTTTATTTCATATACCCACCAATAGATGGGGACACCAGAAACAGTTATATTTAAATAGTTCGGTTTCTTTTGCGACAGACCTTGTACATAGTGAATCCCCTTTTGGTTCTCTCTGCTTAAAAACAAGCACAGAAACTTGAAATTGAATAAGCAATATTTATTATCATTCGAAGGAACATTCCTTAGCATTTACTTTTTGAAGATGATCTCCTTCAAATGTTGGCCGCGGCTAAGTCTCAGATGGTCCATCCGTTCAGTTCACATTTTCTACGACCCGTTCGATTATTTCGACTAGTAACTGGCGAATGATATGCGTGATGTTTTGCTCCAAAATCTGAATCGAACCGAGATTGTATGCATAGGCTTGAGATTTTACATAAGTATTCCCACAGAAAAAAGTCTAATGGCCAGATATCACACGATCTTGATGGCCAATCGACTCAAAACGTGAAATTATCTGCTCACCGAAGTATTCTCTCAACAAATTCATTGATTGATGCGATGTAGGGGAAGAGGCACCGTCTTGTTGAAACCAAATGTCGCTGAGATCTTGAGCTTCAATTTCAGGTATCAAATAGTCGGCTTTCAAGGCGCGATAACGGTCGCCATTGACAGTCCTCACCGGCATCATTTTTGAAGAAATATGGACAGATGATTCCATCGGCCCACCAACCACACCAAACCGTTGTTTTTTCTGGATGAACTGAGTGAGTGTGAGTCATTCAAATGTGGCAATTTTGCTTGTTTACATACCCGTTCTTCAAGAAGTGGGCCTCAATGCCGAACAAAATTTGGCTCGAAAACGTCGGATCTTCTAGGAATTTTTCAAGAGCCCATAGAATGAAGGGAAGGTCGAGCGGCTTCAGTTCTTGCGCAAGCTGAATTTTGAACGCTTTCAATTAAAGATCTCGACGTAAAATGCGCCAAGTCGTTCTATACGTCAATGCGAGTTTGCTGCGACCGGCACCGAATCGACTCTCCACGGTCTTCGTGTACACTCTAAACTGCGGCTGTTATCTCCACTGCTTGCTGGACGTGGTCTACATGGTCGAATATTATAAAATAGTGAATGTTGGGACTCTAGATGGGTGATGGTGTTGCGAATAGTACGCTCAGTAGGCCGTTTATGTTAACCATAAATTTTTGAAGCGCTCGAAATACATTATTTTAAGAACATTAATTTTCGTAATAAAGTTTACAGATTTGCAGACGTTGTTCAGACTTAAGCCTTTCCATGACGAAATGCCAAACAAAAATAACACGACAGCTCGACAGGACTTGCGCGTAATCTATCAAAACAAGGCTGTTGAAAAAAGTATCTCTACTTGGATTACCCATTATATGTACACACAAATACCATTTCCTCTTTGATTGTTGTTGTCATTTTTGTTTTTGTTCTTTTCTAATATCCAAATGTGGTCACCACTGCTGTGTTGCCTATTAATTAGCGGTTTCCATGCTTTTCAATTTTTGTAATTTTTTATTTCCACTTTTATTTATGCTTTAAACTTTTATTCGAATGAGAAAAAATTAAAACTGATTTATTTTTTTTAATTTTTCCTTTGTATATGAGTTAGGACAATGGTCAATAAAGCCACATTCCTGAAATGCTAATAACTAGAGACGCATTGAGTTTATTTTTAATTGCTTTGTAATTAATTATTTTAATTATATGCCCCAACTCAAGCTGTGAAATGTGTTCAAGTTTGCAAACTCGAAATTTAAGTTGCGATGATTGGTGCCATATATGTAAACTAATTGTTTTGCGAAAACACGAATGTAATTAACAACGAAAGTGTAAACTGAATTTGGATCGACAGTTATGTGCTGAGCTTATAGCAAACTCCAGTGGTTCCGACCTTCTTCGTTAATGAAACCTAACAACAAAAATTCTCTCTAGAAGATATTGTTTGTATAAGAACTTGCAGTTGTGCGACCAAAAGTTCAGTTTATACACAATTTTGGTAATTTTTGTCCTGCCAAAATTCGACTATTGAACAGGTCAAGGAACTGGTCAATGTATGAAGAACTATATACAGAATACAAAAATATATGATCGTGATCGGATCAATTGCCTTCCAGTAATTCAAAATGCACCTCATTGTAGGCAATGTTTCACCCCACTTTTTATACTCTCGCAACAAAGTTGCTAAAGAGAGTATTATAGTTTTGTTCACATAACGGTTGTTTGTAAGTCCTAAATCTAAATGAGTCAGATATAGGGTTATATATACCAAAGTGATCAGGGTGACGAGTAGAGTTGAAATCCGGATGTCTGTCTGTCCGTCCGTCCGTGCAAGCTGTAACTTGAGTAAAAATTGAGATATCATGATGAAACTTGGAACACGTATTTCTTGGCTCCATAAGAAGGTTAAGTTCGAAGATGGGCAAAATCGGCCCACTGCCACGCCCACAAAATGGCGGAAACCGAAAACCTATAAAGTGTCATAACAAAGCCATAAATAAAGATATTAAAGTGAAATTTGGTACAAAGGATCGCATTAGGGAGGGGCGTATTTTTTTTGGAAAAGTGGGCGTGGCCCCGCCCCCTAAAAAGTTTTTTGTACATATCTCGGAAACTACTATAGCTATGTCAACCAAACTCTATAGAGTCATTTCCTTCAAGCATTTCCATATACAGTTCAAAAATGGAAGAAATCGGATAATAACCACACCCACCTCCCATACAAAGGTTATGTTGAAAATCACTAAAAGTGCGTTAACTGACTAACAAAAAACATCAGAAACACTAAATTTTACGGAAGAAATGGCAGAAGGAAGCTGCACCTAGGCTTTTTTTAAAAATTGAAAATGGGCGTGGCGTCGCCCACTTATGGACCAAAAACCATATCTCAGGAACTACTCGACCGATTTCAATGAAATTCGGTATATAAGATTTCCTTAACACCCTGTTGACATGTACGAAATATGGGTGAAATCGGTTTACAATCACGCATTCTACGCCAATATAACACTATTTTGACTTCCTTCTGATGCCTTCTCTGTATAATATGTACATTAGGAACCAATGATGATAAAATAAATGAAATGTACGTAGGATACATTTTGCTATTTGTAAAAACATACCTTTAGAATTTAAAAATATAACATTTAATTATTAAAATACATAATATTTATTACTTCTAATTCAAACCTGTATAATCTTATTCATGTAAGAAATGAAATGTGCACTAACTTTGAAAAACGATTGTTTTTGTTTTTTACATAGTCCTCAATACAGTTAAAATAAATGAAAATACAATTCAATACTCAAAGAACACAAATTAATCTAATCTAATTAATTTTACAGCAAAATAAAAATATTTGTAAATAACGGATAATGAAATCTCGATTATCACTTTATCATGTGAGAGTATAAAATGTTCGGTGACACCCGAACTTAGCCCTTCCTTACTTGTTATTTAAGAAGAATCTCATCTCAAGTATCATTTTCATGAATTTTTTTTCTGACTTCAATCGATTCATATCAGACATCTTAAATATACCTGAGATGGGTTGGTGGCAGCAATAAAATATACTGAGTCGATCCATCGGCCTTGTGAGTGGACAAATGAAAAGCAAGGTTCTCTCTCTACGAACAAAGGCCAAATTCTACAGGTCACTTATCATCTCCGTCCTGCTATAGCATTCGAGAGAAAGGGTTTGTGGAAGATTTATGGCCTTTTGTGGCTATGCTAGCTAGGTCATGTTATCCGGATAACCAGCTTTAGAAGTTTTCGATTCAGTACCCTCCAGTGGAAGCAGAGAAAAGACCTCCACTTCACTGAACAGATCAGATAGAGAAGCACCTTGGCTGCACTTGGTATCCTGAATTGGCGGCAAATAGCGAAAAGAAGAAAGTGCGCTATCGTTAACTCAGCTGTAACTGCGTAAACGGTTCCTACGCGTAATTAGTTCTTACCCTGAAAGAAGAATAAAAAGAAGGTCCACCCGTGAAGTTGGGCGTGGCTGCTGTAAACGATTTCCAGCGCTATTTTGTTTCAATGTTTTTCTGGATTCAAGAGTGAACTAATGAGGCAAAACCCTACCTTTGGCTGCATATGCCTTCCTATCATTATCACAAGAAAAGAACAGTGAAATATGGTGTTTGATTAATGTTTTTTGTTTGTATTAGTTTTTTACCGCCGTAATGCCATTGCTTCAACGAAAAGTTGTTTAACCTTTTCGCTAGTTTTTGTTGTTTTCGTTTTTTCTTTACCTTCGCGAAAGTTGTTGAATTTCACGGTGACCCCGAAAGGTCTGCGCATTGCATCGCAATGTGTGCGCAAAAGCCACCTACCCACTATACAATTCTTCAGCGCTCACTTTTCCCCCTTTCTACTTCCACTCTATTGCGCTTCATCACACCCACTTTAGCATGCTGATTGCTGTGCTTTGCGCGGTTGCCATTATTTTTCACTCAGTGCGCTGCATTTCCTTTGACAATCAAAGTTCGCCAATGTGACAGCGAAAGCATGGTGACCTCGCCTTTACCCTCTTCCGCCACCACCCTCAAAACTGAAAAACTGAGTTACTTTTCGCTTTACATAAAGCTGCACTTGGAGCTTGTGGCAACTTGCAACTGCAGTCATTTGCCATTTGGCACTAAACCATTTACGAATGGGGGAGCAGGAAAGAATTGAAATCGGTTTTCTAGTTCGGTCAGTGGATTTTTTCTTGGGGGCAGCGATGAAGGTGCCGGCTGGCAATCGCTTAAAGTGTGCTATCGGCGCGAACGTGTTGGGGAACAAATGCACTCAAGTTCGCTGAGCTCATCATGGTTGAATTGTGTTTGCGGTAGTTTTTGTTGTTTTTAGAAGTTTGCTTGTTTTATAAACTAACCATTCCTCTTGGTGCTCAAATTCTAACTGTAATCGCGAAGTAACCGCCAGCGACAAAACGCGCCAGCACACTTCTTGAATGCTTTCGCATTTTTATTATTTTTTTTTACTTTTTTTTACTTTTATTCACGCTCTCCCGTTCTACTAGCGCGACCTTTAGTAAATAATTTCAGTTTGCTTGATTCACGCACTCTACAAACCCCCACCCGCATACACACAAACATACTTACTAAAGCGGATCGGCACCAGTTTCGGCAAAAGTTTGTAAAAACGGAAAAATAGGTGTTTGCTGTGGGAGTGGAAATGTAATTTAACTGCAAGCAAGCTGGCTTGTGCTCACTTCAAGTCAGCCGACAGGCCAACTGTCGGCAGAGGAGGCAAACGAGCGAAGCCAAATCGAATTCAGCGCGTAACTGCAATTTGCTTTCGCATTTCTTTTCAAACTGAATTTGTACGTGCACTGAAATCATTTATTTATTTTTTCATCTTTTTCTGCGATTTTAATTTGTGCCTTTTGCAAGGAACGGTGATTTATGGAAATCTGCAATGGCATTTTGTGTATATACCTAGACATATATACTTACATTAACATATATACTTGAAGTTTCATAACTACTTTTCAATTACTGAGCGAGTGAGAGGCGGCGTTGCCTTTGCTCTGTGCCAAAGTTGAATAAACGCAGAGAAAAGCTCATTAGCATGGAGAAGCACCGTGAATCTTTGAAAAATCACATTGATTTCTGGGAACGCGCTCAAACGCCAACAAGAAAAAATTTCAAGTAATTAGAGCACAAGAAGTTGAAGTGCAAAGTCTATTAAAAATTAATAAGGTAGAGAATAAACAAAGGAAGCACACTTCAAATGAAGAAGTAATTCTGCTTAATTAAAGAAAAAGTCTTTAAATTCGTATCAACGTACGTATTAATATTAATTGCCTTTCGAAAATGGTGAATCGAGAAAACAAGTGACACAAATCAAACGTAGTGTCCTTGTTAATATAAAAAAAGTTTTGAATTACATTTTTCTTTGTTTATTTCCATTTAAGCGGTTCCATGGGTTTCCTTGGATAAAAAACAGTTTTTTCAAAAAATTGTTTTTCATATAAGAAATAAAATAAATAATATAAAAATATATAAATGAATTTTTTTATTGTTAAAAACATACACTATTAACAAAGAAATTCCGAAATTTTTGGAAAAAACTACTTTAAAATCGACCATTGCAATGCGATTCTTGGTGATCCCTTGGAAGAAAGATGCACCCGCGTTGGCAGGATAACTTTCTAGAGGATCACCTAAAGAGTAAAAATATTTGTTTTAGTTAAAACCTCAACTCAAAACTGAAAACTAAATTTTTGGCAGATACTTTAAAAAAAAAAAAATTAAAATTTCAGCAAAAATTTCGACATATTTCTTTTTCAAAGAGTTGTAATCGAAAAAAAAATTCTTTGTCCAAGACTTTAAATATTGTATCTCAAAGACCTGTGTAAAATTTCATGAATACCGGTAGGGTAGTTCTCGAAAAATCTTGCCAACCGACTTTAAAACCACAGTTTCGAGCAAAACGCGTCTAAAGACGGCGCACTTAGCTTAGCTAGCCTCGAGCGCATAACTTCTCATAACTGTATCTCCGAAACTCTTACTCGGATCAACTTGAAAATTTAAGACAATACTCTACAGGTGTTGTATAGTTAATTAAGACAATAAATAGACAATAAAAATTCGATTGTTTGAAACCCATAAACCCATGTAACCCCTTAATAAAGTTGTTTTTCTGAGACTCTCGGGAACATTTGTTGTAAACGAACCATAATTTTTTTCTATTTGGTTGGCATAACATCTCTCAAACTTATTCAATAATCTTACAGTCATTGCACAAAAAACATATATTTTCAATGTGTTGAAAATATCAAATTTTCTGCCGAGAAGTGATGATTTACGGAAAGCATTAATTTTTTGTTTCCTTTGGAAGAAAAGTGCTGCGGAGTCGCATTGAATGCTTGTCGCGGCATATGCTGATCATGCTCTATCAATAGCAACATGCAAAAGATAGCTTCAACGCTTGAGAGATAATGATTTTGGTATGAGAAATAAAGAGCGTGGAAGACCTTCAAATAGGTGTGAAGACGTCGAATTGCAGGCAATATTTTCATCGAATATTGATGATACTTTTAGTCAAAAGCAAATGGCAGCCGTGGCAAATGTTGCACAACAAACAATTTCAGACCGTTTGAAAGCTAAGGGAATGATCCCTAAGTGGGAAAATTTGGTGGCACATGATTTGTATGAAAGACAAATGGAAAACCGAAAAAATACTTGGGAAATTTTGCTTCAAAGACGTGAAAGAAAATCAGTATAACATCGAACTGTCACGGGTGATGAAAAATGGATTTACTTTAAGAATCCTAAGCGGAGAAACTCATGGTTTAACCCAGGACAACCATCAACAGCGATTGCAAAAACAGACCCATTCGGTAAAAAAGCAATGCTCTTTATTTGATGGGATCAGAAAGGCGTGGTATATCATGAGCTTCTAAAACCTGTTGAAATTGTTAATACTAGTCGCTACATTGATTGAAAAACGACCAGAATGGGTCAAAAGATACGCCTTTTTTGTTACACAACAATGCATGTGCATACTTTTTTCGCTCTTCGTTTGGCATTAGTTTTCGTCGATGGGTTCCTCATTGGCTGAACAGCACTTCGATGTCTAAACAGAAGTCGAAAATTAGGTGTCTGATTGCGTTGCTTGGAAAGACGACCATTTCTATTGGCATGGTATCCAAAAATTTTACAGAAAGGTAGTCAAAATGTGTACAAAGCTATGGTCAATACTGTGAATATTTTTTTTTTTTTTTTTACTTTCCTATTCAAAATTAGTATCTCATTCACAAAACAAAAAAAGCTAAGTTTCTAACTGGTATCCTAGAATATCCATATATATATTTTGTAGGGACGTTTCTTTCTAGCGGACACAAACTTAGTGGCAAACTTAAAATAATAAATCCGGCAGATCTTTTTGAGAAGAGAAGTGGAATGGTTTCTCGTTCCTGATGATGACATAATGCCAAATTCTCGTAAATCAATACCGACCTTAAGTCTACAACTTGGTCTTGTATGTGTGCAAAATATCGCTGCTTTACATCTTCTTTGCATTTTTTTCCCGAAATTTTGTTATTTGTCTCTCGTTTGTTGTGAAACATTCGCTGTTCTTATTTGCATTTATATACGACCAGTATCATATTTCATTCACATTTACGAAACGCCGTAGAAGATCGTCTTTAACGCCGCCTAGCATCCTAAAACCGCGGTTTGATATAAGGGAAGCCGTTGAAATACTTTTCAAAATTACGAAAATTGGGTAGGAATGCCCGGATGACTCATTATACGCGAATCGGTAGCGCTTGCTGAAATTGAATAGTAATTTTTTGTTGTCGCCGATAAGATGGTCCCACATTGAATACAAGCAAGCGAATACGTCCGCGTCTTATTCACAAACCATAATTATATAGACAGCTTTCATAGAAATCCAAAGCACTGTTTTTCGCTCTCCTTCCAGCTTTGCTTTTCTAGTAAATCTTTTGTTTAGCTTCTCGACGCCTTTGCTGCTGTCAAATGCAAGTGATTAGTCCGGCAATCAAGCTGCTGTCAATGTACACAGTATATACATACACTTGGAATTGAAAATCTCTCTTCAGTAAGTTCACATCAATGTCTTTACCGACTATCCCTCCACTCCGCTTCACTTCCAGCCAGCGACTCATATCTATTTATTATTCACGTTTTCGCAAAATCATATTTTCTTCGTTTTGGCGCAAGCTAATTTACCTTTTGTCTGCAATATATAGTATGTTTCCACCTCCGCTCGTCAAGCGTGTATTTCCATAGCTCGCATATCTTCAGGCGCCCACATCCACTTGCCACTCACACATAATAACTAATTTTCCCTGTGCATAACTTTCATTTAATTTTCTTTGTATTCTTCTTCTATTATTGCAGGTTCCTAATATGCCACTGAAAATGCCAACGCACGACGAAAACGGCTGCAACAGCACTACCGCCGCAAACACGAATGCCAACACACCCGCCTCAACGACGAATACATTTCGTTCGACGCCAACATCTGTTGCAACAAGCTCAGCATTGACGGCGTCTCTCTCGCCGTTCTATTCCTCATCAACGTCTTCGCAGTCCTCACAGTCGTCGTCGTCGTCGTCGTCGTCATCATCATCGTCGACGTCTGCATCGTCAGCGTTGGGGTCGTTGTCATCATCCTTGGCATGTTTGCATCAGCAACGTTTTCTCGAATCGCGGCAATTACATGCACAACCGGTGGATGTGTCCTCGGCGCAAACAAAAGGTAAGCTTTAGTTTATTACGCTGATTTTTCTTCGTCGAAATTTATAAGTGACATACGAGTATATTCTGTATATATGAAAAAATATTTTTAGTAAGCACACGGCGATGGTTATCGCTGAGAAATCAATTAACCATTTGTATATATAAACAAATCGAATGCTAGAAATTTATAGTTAAGAAACCTATAAAACGTAAAACGTCTATTAAAGTTTCGAGGTTAGAGGATACCTACCTCCAGACCAGTGGTTCGATTCTCTAACCCGGCTCTTAAATGTATTGATATTACTGCGTTTTCACAATAACTTGCTTCATGGCATACGTTCTAAGCATCTTTATGTTTTCTGGCATAACCTCTCAAGTCCATATACATCACTTTATAATATTGCCCGGTGAAAAACTAGTTTCGTTCTCACTCATTTTCATGTAAATTCGAAAGAATTTTGCTCTAGCATACATGTTCTTCTTCATAACTTATTAATTCAGAGCCTTACATACTGGATTGAGAACCCTTATAGATTTCCGAAAGTGTTGTGAGTCCTCAATAGTAATATTTTTTGCGCTGACTTTTGGTATATTAAGCAAAAAAGTTTTAGCACTGCATTATTGTAAGAACTGTGTTCTTCCACTATTTGTGAGAATATGGAAAGAGCTTTACACAGGTTACACCTATTAGCCTCGAGAGCCTCGAGTAACGGACAACGGGTTAACCCTAGTAAGCCGGTAGAACTACAATTTCTCTATCCCTCACAGCAAAATATCTAGGGATCGAGATCGATACCAAACTAAATTGGAAAATGAGTATTGAGGAACATATTAGATGAGCTTAAAATCAAATATAGCCATGATGATGTAGGCGGCAGCCATTAATTTTTGAGATATGGAAGTATAATAATTGAATACAGAGGATTTTCTGTACAGTATTTACCGGTGCTATTAAGTTATCTACAATTGATACGCTTAATATCCTCCTGCATCAACTGTCCATATATTTTTACATGCGAACTGTGTCAACATTTTCTACTAATTAAGAAGATTGTGAGAAAATTAACCAGACTACATACGCCCAAGGTTGGGTTTCAATAGTTACTACCAAGGGAGAATACCCGCTAGACGTGAATTGGGAAGATATTTAGTAGAGGGAAGGATTCTATCTCAATCTATACTGACGTATGCGAAGATCTTGATGTACTACTGTGCCCAAAAAATAAGGGGACATTTGAAATTAAACTGCACGCGTCGAAGGATTTGGAGAATTATTTTTTTTTTTTAGGTTGGTAGTACTGTCAGTCATATTTATGTCAAATTTCATGTCAAAATATTCATTAGTGTTTGAGATACGTGCCGTTTTGTGAGCTGCTAAAAGTGAGTTTTTCGTTTTTTGCGATGTCGAAATTTGTTGAGCAAAGAATTTGCATTAAATTTTGTTTACGGAATCAATTTTCTGCTGCGGATACGTTGAGGATGGTGCTAAAAGCCTTTGGTGATGAGGCTATGTCTACAAAAAATATTTACAAGTGGTATAGTGATTTCCAAGCCGGCCGTGAGCGGGTCGAAGACGAAGAGCGTCCGGGGCGACCATCAACCTCAACCGACGAAGCTCACGTTCAACAAATCAAAGATTTGGTGTTGAAAAACCGTCGATTAACAATTAGAGACCTTGCTGATGAAGTTGGCATATCGAAAGGCTCAGCTAATACCATGTTGAAGGATGTATTGGGCCTCAAGCGCGTCAAATCTCGACTGGTACCGAAAATATTGAATTTTTTGGAAAAAGGTGTGTGAAACGATGCTTTCCGACTACCAGGGTGTCATGAAACGCATTATAACTGGCAATGAGACTTGGATCTATGCTTACGACCCCGAGACCAAAAAAATCGCGCCAAAGTCGCTTAAAAATCATGGTAATGTTGACTGTTTTCTTCGATTATCGTGGTGATGTGCATTATGAATTCCTTCCAACCGGTCAAACAGTCAACAAGAAATATTATTTGAACGTTATGGGTCGTTTGCGTAACGCTATCCGCCTAAAAAGGCCGGAATCGTGGAAAGACAATTCTTGGTTTTTACACCACGATAATGCACCATCCGATACTGCCCTCGTAATTCGTGATCAGATCGCCAAAAACTCAACAATTACGTTCCGCAACCACCGTATTCACCTGATCTGACGCCGTGCGACTTCTGGCTGTTCACCCAGCTCAAAAGACCGATAGATAGAGGAGATTCGAGCCGCCGTGAAGACGGAACTGAAGGCCATCCTGGAAAGTGACTACAACCAGTGTTTCGAAGATTGGAAAATCTTCGTTGGCATAAGTGCATTGCATCGGGAGGGGATTACTTTGAAGGGGATGAAATTGATTTGGAAGAATAAATAAAAAAATTTCAAAATAAATACAATGTCACCTTATTTTTTGGGCACAGTCTCTCTATCCGTCTACCAAACTGAGCAAGCGTCATCCAAGTTGAAGTACTTGGAATATAATAACTACGGTAAAATATCGAAAACTACCATTTACACAGAGGGCCAGACGCTATTGGTAGCTTTGTCGTCGACAAAAAATAATGCCAGTTTAGTCAACAAATATAGGAAGGATTTAAGCTCACTGGTAGCTCAACTCAACTTGTCCATTATTTGGGTTTCCGATTTCGCATCGAATATACAGACAAGCCTCCCTAGATGAATCTGAAGCAGAAGCAATACCCTGCACACTAGGAACGATCAAGAACAGAACACAGATGGAAATCTACCTGTTAGCACAAGAGATATGGGTAAAATATGACAACACAAAAAGTAAGAACTTAGTAAATAGGTCCAGGAAAAGTATATGCAGACTTATAACTACCATAACGGAACACTTACCTTTTGCAGAATATGCGTTAAAAATGGGAATGCGCTATAACAGTACTTGCCACACTAAGCAAATGATTCTACGAGTACACTTCCGCTGTGAGTACATAGATCATCAGGTAGTAAACCTCGTATGAATATCCGAACATTTTACGCTGCTGAGCAGTCTTCTATCAAATTTTTCGCTTCTTTGGACGAGTTATAGAATAAAAATATTTGTAATAAATACGAAATTATTCTTCTAGGTCTAACGATTTAATTACAGTCGATTCGTTCCTTACGCACACCCATTTTCGCCACTTTTAAGTGCCTTCCATCTACAGACTAGCCCCTAGCGCGCGCCCCTTGGAAGTATACAGCAAGCTTTAAGTTCACTTTTTACGCTTCAATAAAGCGTTAAAATGCGTGCAAGCATAAATTTCATGAACTTGTTGTGGTCGTACGTCTTCCTTATTGCCCGCTAACATAAATCTTTATCGCCATGCATCGTACATATCTACTTTATATATACACATTCATTTTCTTGTTGTATTACACACATTCTCGCCGTTGCTCCACTGGGCGCAGCAAACGGAGAGCGCGAGTATGCCTTATCAGCACGAAGGCACGCAGAGAGCAAACACGCATACTTCCATAGACCACTGCTGTGTGTGGATGTGTCGAGGCTCACACACTTGAACTACGTGATGAATACGCCGGAAAGTATGCTAGCCATTCGTGTAGAAAACGCAAGCAGACAAGACAGCCCGACTGGAGATTGCGTGATTTTTATTATTTTGTATTTTTGTTGTTACTTTTGTATAGTTGCTTGCAACTGCAACTTTGTTGTGGTCTTGAGTTGTGTGCATCTGCCAAGTTTTTCGCTGTTGTTTGCTTTTTATTTTGCTTCCGTTGGCTTTGCTCGTTCTGTTTTGCACCCCGTGTCTGTGCTGCACACGAAAACACATTTGTCTTGCCACACGCCTTTCCATGCGTGTGTGTCTGTGTGCGCTATACCGCTACTATTTACCTTTTCTTCGCCGCTCTTCCGCCACATTCGTTCGCTTCAGCCAACAATGATTTATCATTTTCAAGCGCTATTGTTGATTTTTTGTTGTTGTTTCTTAGTTTGTATTTATTTTGCGTCTCCTCGTATCTTCAAGAAATTTATATTGTATTTTGTTGCATCCTCTGCACTCGCACCACTCGCAAGCGCCGTTCAGTTTGCTGCGAAAAGACACGTATTATGATGTTGGGCTATGCTTTTCTACACATGTGTCACTGCTCCTAAAAGTATGCATTGCTTGTGCAAGGCGTTACAGTCTCTGCAATGTGGAATATCTGAGTAACAGTGCGAAGAAAAAGTCGCAAAAGCAGGAAGAGCGTAAATAGAATGTATATACACAAACACATATGTATAATTGATAAGTAAAAAACACCAAAACGGAAGGAAAGAAAACAAAAACAATGTATTATAGAAAACTAGTCGCAGCTGATAACGAAATGGCATTGTACGAGTAGTTCTACTTTTGATCGAAGACTTGGTTTGGAAAATGTGCACAAAATAAATAATTCGCATACAGAAGACTTTCGTTTCATACAAAAGTTAGTCGAGCTCTAATTTTTGTTGCGCTGCTTGGCACGTCAATCAATATTCCGTGAGTTGAACTACGCTGAGTATGACAAATGCGATTTTTGATATTGTAAGCACGAATAGTTTCTGGAAATTTATTAGAATAGTTCGAACTAAGCAAATAAAAAATATGAAATTGATCATTACTAGGTTGCATTTACTGCAAGGTTCGCTTACAAAGCTATTTATATTGACACTACGAAGCCAATCTACAAACTAAATATTTTCAAGTTTGAATCGACGATCCTGGAGATCCAAGTAGTGGTACTTTTTTCGGTAGCCTGGTTTTGAAGGATCATGTTACTGTTGTTCAGTTGAATTCCTGTCAATCGATATTTCAAGTTACTAATTTTACTTCCCTTTTGGTGCCGAAAATTGTGACTAACTGCAACTTTAAATACACTCAGTTGCCAATCTGCCCTGATGAGTAATACTTGTAAAAATTATTTATTGAGTTAAATTAGGTTGGGTTAAGTGGTCGATCCCAACATGGATGCTTAAAACGCCAGTCCGTTGAGGGGTCTTAAACTTCTACAGGTATATAGTAGATCGAAAGACCATAACAAATCGACAAAGCGCTTTGAGACTAATTGAAAGTAATTTGTTTAAACGGCTAATGTAAGTTCCGGCTATGTCCCCCGGCCCGCGGAAGAAAGAATTGCCGAGACGTTTTGGCTTAAGTCTAGCAAAGACTAGACAATGGAGGAGAATGTGTCCGACTGTTTCCACTTCACCTTCTCCATACAACTTTGACAACGTGCGTCCGTCAAGATTTTTAGGCTTGCCACATGAATGCTTATTGGACAATTACGACAAGATGCACTTTGCTTAAGGCAAGTAGTTCAGAAGATATAATGCATTATACTCTAGGCTAAAAAGATCTTGCAGTCGCACAAGAGCAGTTCGTTGACCAACATCTGCTGAATGCACGTCAGGTTCATTGTCACAATACTAGCATACAAGATGACATTGAAGACCCAACTCGTTGCCATTCCGATGCGAGCGGAGCAACCTTTCGCTAGATCTTTGAATTTGCAGTTACAAGCCGCATTCCGCTAAGACCAGCGATTCCGCTATATCCGGCACCCAAACTAATCTGATGATAAACCAAGTTGATACTGTTTCTAAGGAGGGCAGACACTCTGTGACTTGCTTTGAGCATACGGTTAGCGGGCGCAGCCACTCTGCTGTCGAAGTGAATGCTTATCTTCCTGAAAGCTGCACTTCGTAGCAGTATGGCTACTGCCACCACAATAGCAGTAAAAAACACTACAGTGGTGCGGTACCTAAAATTATGTATAGAGTAGAATCGGTGAATTTTTAACTTAAGTAAAGTTACTCCTTAAAGTGAAGATTCAACACAGTTTATCCCGGTCAGAGAGAGGAAATGTAAAAGTTTTAAAATTCCACTTAATTTCAAATTTCAAAGAGAATATCTCATCCAGGCTTCATTCTGCTAACAATTTACACAAAAATTGGCTCGGGATTTCAAAAGTCAGTCATATCTGAAAAGAGAATTCGAGGTTTTAAAAGTTGCACGAAACATGAACCAGCGCAATGTAATATTTTCTTTTCACAAAGTATCCACTGCAATGCCAGAGACCTTTTATTTGACTTTACCGACGATGGCACTGAACAAAGCAAAATGCTGAAAAATGCGCAAATCTATTGGCTCGAACGCACCAAAGTATATGCATAAACAAAACGCTATCGACACACTAAGCACTTCGTTTTAAATCACATTTCCCGACCGTATTCTCTTTTCTTCACACACACTCTCTCTCTCTCTCCTCCACCTCTCCAATGCGACATTTACAGCAAAGCGCAGTTCGAGAGTCGCAAAAAAATGCGAAACTACTGCAGCTGCTCGGGGAGAGTGTAAATATTGACTGCAATGAAAAAGAAATTGAGAAGCTCCACTCCCGACGAGGATATGTTTTGATTGCTAAGTGAAAGGATTAGTTAAGCTGCACCTTGTGCACACAGGCACACTCTCGCACAAGCATCAAGCATACAGGCATGGTGGCTAAGGCAGTGCTGCATCGAATATCCAACGGAGTTGAACTATCGCAGTTTACACACCTGCTGTTTGCTCGCTCTTCCTCCACTCTCTACTTTTATCCATGTTTGCTTAGCTAAAAGCTGCAGTTAGCAAAGTGCCGTGCATTATTTAGACTTCTCTGTATCTGCGTGTGTGTGGGGGTGTATCTCATGAGAGAGCAGTGTGCGAGTGTGTCTGTCAGCATTTCGAGTGTGTTTTTTTTTTTTTTTTTAAAATATATATCTATTTGAGTATTCGCTATGCTCTATCATTTGTAAAGAGTATTTATATATATATTTGAGACTTGATGAGCTTAAGGTCTGAAATATACTGAAATTTTACTTAAATCATATCTAAAAGACAGCGCTGTAAGGCTTAGTGGAAATTGATATTGGAAAGACATTTCGAAAGTAATTTTGTAATGTCACTCTCATAGGAACCTCGTGCTTATAAGCAAAGAGCTGAGATGGTCGATTTTCATAAGCTCGCCTTGAGAGCGTTTTTCGCCAGCATAATCATTCGCCTCAGAGTAGAACAGGTAGTAAACAGTAGACGCCAAATCTGGATAGTAACATACATGCATAAGAATATCCACCCAAGCTGGGGAAGTTTTTGGTGAGTCACTAACGTTGTGTGAACCCTCCTGACGGAACAAATTTCCTCTCCTATATGTCAAATATGTTCATGTTCATTTGTCGGAACCGCCGATATCGGACCACTATGGCACATAGTTGCCATTGAAATTGAACTATCGATATTAAGTTCTTGTACGAAGAACTTTTTTGTTTCTCAGCATATCCTCACGAATTTGGACATGTACAAGGTCTGTCGCAAAAAAAAACAGAACTTTTTAAATAGTTATATACGTAACTGTTTCTGGTGGCGCCACCTATTGGTGGGTATATGAAATAAAAAGTTTGATCTCTTGTTGACATTTCGTAAAAATTTTAAGATAATTGGATAACTACAATCGATGTTATCGATCAAAAAGTGACAGCAGCTTTTGGTCATCGGTCGTAAAATGCATTTTGAACAAAGAGCAAATATTAAATTTTGTTATAAACTTGGGAAAACGTTTACTGAAACATTTAAAATGATGAAAAAAGTTTATGGTGATCAGTGCCTATCCCGTAGTAATGTGCATGAGTGGTTTAAGCGATTCCAAGAAGGTCGTGAGGACTTCTGTGACGATCAGAAGTCACCGAGAAAAAGTCGTCTTCAGAAGTCAAAAATAAAGACAATGCTGATGTTTTTTTACGATTCCGAGGGTGTTGTACACCGAGAGTTCATCCCACCTGGCCTGCTGTGTTTTACCTTTGTATTATAAAGCGTCTTTTGTCACGCATTCGTCGTGCTCGACCACAATACCGTGAGGTAGGGTCCTGGTGTTATCGGTCGACACTTGTCACTGATTTTTTAACAAAAAACTCCGTATTAACCATTAATCACTCACCCTACTCACCTGATCTGGCACCCTGTGATTTTTACCTATTTCGAAAACTTCATTTGCCCAGGAAAGGACACTGGTTTCAGGACATTTCAGCTATCCAAAAGGCGACGACCGAAATTCTCAAGAGCATTGCGAAGAATGACCTTAAACACTCATTTGAAATGCTAATTGACCGGGCTAAACGCTGTATCGAAGCACAAGGAAACTACTTTAAATAATAAAATATAACTTTTGAAAAATATTAATTTTTTGTCTTTTTTTTAATAGTCCTGTTTCTTTTGCCACAGACCTTGTATTACGTTCACTGTCCTGTCATACAAACAGGACATTCAAAATCAAGTTCGTGTATGGAAACTTCTTTAATTGTGAAGGATATTTTATTGATAATATTATCATATAGTTTTGATATATAGCTACATCACCATATTGTTATACCATAATGACGATGCTATTAAATAAATATATATAAATGGTATACCATATACATATATAATTACTAACCACAACTATTATTGGCAAAGCCTTCTTTATCAAGTTATGCCAAGAAAAAATTGACCAAAATACAAGTAGGAGACATTATATAGATAGCATTGTTCACAGGGAAATACATTACACAAACAAAAACATGCCTTAGTTATTTCCTGTGGCGAACATGCCAGATATAAATCAGTGATATATGGCATGTGAGATTGCACGGTTTGCCACCAACGAACCAGCTGATAACTTAACTATAACTTTATTTTAAAATTTTCGTTTGATTTATTTATCATTTTAGATCTTGATAATAGAATATTTCGATTAATATTTTGACGTTTGCCGGAAAAACCATAACAACTACTTTCAGCTTTATATAATTGAATGCATTTCTTTCAGTTGTAAGATTTTTGTTTTCGATCAATGTTTGAAACACGTACAACACTACTTTGATAATAGAAAAATATTGATCCTCTGGAGGTTTAATTTCCTTTTACCTAGGAGGCTATGGACGAGATTAAAACTGATATTGATCAGAGAACAGAGTTCTATGAGATTTGATTTTAAATATTAAGAATTGATATTCGAGAACCTAAGTAAAAAATCGGTAGGACAGACCGAGACTCCTAATTCTAATTATTTTCATATACATAATGCTACATCTATATCAAATAATTCTAAGTATAAAAAAAGTTGAGTTAAGAATAGGTTGCCTTTTATATTCTGATCTATCCATTATGATCTAGACACTTTTGCTTGTGTTGGAACCAATTGTCGAAGCACTTTTGCCACTCTGATTGAGGTGCCTTCAAATACATGCCTTTTGAACGCATTAACCGGCTCTTCAGGTATCGAATAACGTTGACCTCTTAGTTTATTTCTTACAAACAAGAATAAGTTTTGAGTGCACAAAAATGATGTTGTTTCAGTCTATATGCGAGAGCTCGAATTGTCGTCCAGAAAGTGATCCACTTTCGGTGGATGGTTTCCTGACCTCAATACGGCCAAATGAAACTCATTGTTGATCGTCTGTCCTTCATGATGGACAAAAAACCACGAATGTCGAAAAAAATAATGAGATAATGATCTTGATTTGACTTGAGCGGCTAACTTGTTTGCATGTCAACCTCATGAATCCATAATGCTTTCAATGAAAGTTGGAACGGAATTCGCACGATCAAGCATGTCGGCAAAGTCCTGTTTACGGTACTCTTTTTGAAAAAAATTCAGCTTTATCGGGACGAATTGAGCAACAACGCGTTTCATGCCCAAAATATCCACCAAATTCATTCGAACGAACTCGTGGAAGAGCCTCTTGTTATCTCTTTAGCACTTGCCTGACGATTTTCGAGCACCAGGTTGTCCTACCAACAAAGCAATATTATATTAGAAATTATTTTGAATTTTGAATTTTTTTTTTTTTGATGTTGACTTGGTTCTTACTCGGGTTATGCGACGTAAGGAATTTTTAACTCGGATTAGTTTTCTAAAACATTCAGCTGGTACACTTTCGCCACAGTTTTAACCCCTTTTTCACAAAAGTGAAGAGGTGTAACGTCTTCACAGAAAGTCCATCAAATCATTGCAGCAGCTGGTCCTTACATAACTTTGTATATAAATAACTATATGTATAGTTATCAATTTAGTCCTTTTGTGCTTTGTGCCTTGTACTACTAACTCCGTTAAAAAAATCTAAGCCTAAGAAAACGATCAACAATTAAAATTACGATTAATGAAACATTTTGCCGTGAAATTTTTATATGCCCCATGCAGAGTATTTCTAGTTTCTTATCTTTTTAATAATATAGAGCTTTGTCATAGAAATGCGAACATTAATAAATTTAATTTTATATTTTATCAACGTCATGACATAGTTATCACTTTCAATTTTTTATAACTTTGCCAAAGCCCATTTGTATTATTTGTTGCATTTCCAAAGTAACTCAGGCTCCCACTTAACATATAAATGGGTCTGCATTCATTCAAGAATTATTAGTGTTTCCCCCCGAGTTTGCAATGAAAGTCGTGATAATTTTAGCAATCTGTGCGCTGACCGCAGGTAATCCACCGTTAGTTGTAATCAGTCGCATGAAAATTCACTAACTTTATCCTTAGTCACTGCCGTACCCCTTCCTGAGGAAGAACGTGTCAGCGGTGAGAATGGTTGGTATATTCCTCAAGCTGATGGCTCATTAGTTTGGGTCTCAACTGAAGAGGGTGAGCAACTGTTGGCCGATTTAGAGCAGCAGGAAGAAATGGAGAGTCGTCTGTCGCTAGTGCCAGTGAAATTCTACCTCTACACAAATACCAACCCGTCTAAAGCACAAAAGATTACCGAAACTGTCGAATCCATCACCGCTTCCAACTTCGATGCTAGCAATCCAACGAGGTATGATTTAAACAGATTGAAAAGTGTTTTAAATATCTAGGGCTACTACATAAGTGTAACCACCAAATTCCACAGATTCGTTATACACGGTTGGACCCAAAGCTACACCTCTGGTATGAATACGGATATCCGTGCATCTTGGTTGGCACGTGGAAAATACAATGTGATCATTGTCGATTGGGCACGCGCACGTTCCGTCGACTATGCCTCCTCTGTTATTGCGGTACCAAAGACCGGCGAAAAGGTGGCCAGTATGATTGACTTCCTGGTCGAGAACTTTGGTATGAATTTGGATGAAACCGAAGTGATCGGTCACAGTTTGGGTGCTCATGTAGCCGGTTATGCTGGTAAGAACACTAAAAATGGATTGCTTCACGCCATAGTCGGTTTGGACCCCGCCCTGCCACTCTTCAGTTACGATAAGCCCGACAAACGTTTGAATGCCAACGATGCTAATTATGTCGAGTCCATTCAGACCAACGGCGGTCAACTCGGTTTTCTCAAACCAATTGGTAAGGGCGCCTTCTACGCGAATGGTGGTAAGACTCAACCTGGTTGTATTTTGGATTTAACTGGCGCCTGCAGTCATGCACGCTCCACCGCCTACTACGCTGAGGCTGTGGCTAGTGATAGCTTCCCCAGCATACGTTGTGGGGACTATGAGGAAGCAGTGAAAAATGACTGTGGCACTTCTTATAGTGGTGTCAAAATGGGTGCGGCGACCAATGCTTATGTGGTGTCGGGCGATTACTATGTGCCCGTACGTAGTTCGTCACCTTATGGCTACGGTGCCTAAAATAATTTCACATGAAATGATGACTATAAACGATTTAATAAAAGCATATTGATGTAAAAACATGTAGTATTTTACTTTCTAATCCAGTTGATCACACTTGTCTACTTGTATATTAAGAAACATTTGCAGACTAATATTATACTGGCATTATCTTGTTCAAGCTTAGAGAAGGCCTTGCTAATAATCCGTTTCACAAACCTTTATAGGATATTATAGCTTCGCTGCAACCGGAGTTAACTTTTTTTTCTTTTTGTTTTTTTTTTTTAGACACTATTTTATGAACACTTGAAATTCTAAAAAAAAGTGAAAAAACACAATGAAGTTTTTAAGCGAATAGCAGCTATACCTAGCCTACTTCCAACTCATGTTTCTCCCATGGAACCACTAGATTAAGTACTACTTCTAAGGAGAGAGAAAGACTTTAAGTCTCATTTGTTATCCGAAGTACCTGAAGTCTACTATACTGTATATGCCTTAGTGTTGTCATGATTAGAGCTGACGCTTCGCTGACAGCTTTCCATTTACCAGATAGCTTACTCGTAGACATAAGCGCTATTAAATTTTCCTCTGCAAAACTGTTGCTAAGTGAAGTTTTAAACTTTTCACGTACATTTGAAAAGGAGGGCTTTGGAAAAGTCTTCTATGCACTCGGTACATGTCGAACAGTACGGACTAACCTTGTGATGGAAGCGGAACAGATAGCTTCAAAAGCATCCATGTTCACTCAGTATTTGGATTAGGCGGAAGTGTAGGTCCGAAGTTATCTATCTATCCACGAATGGATGTCCGGGACTAGTCTGTGGGTCCACCGTCACTCAAGGTTTACCACCATTGCTGCCACATTGTGAAGCGTTTGGTTCTCTCCTCTTTTTTTACGCCTACAAACGGCTCTGATGGCTGGTGCAATGACGCGAATTCGTCTCCCTGGATGTCAGTAGGCGCCATACTAGCTAGAACTTCACCAGTTTCGCTCGATGTCGTTTGGAAAACACTTGTTAATCGCCTTGAATTATGTAGTGATATGAATAAGCATTTGGAATTCTACGGTAAATCACACATTTCAGACTTTTTCCAAAATATTTAATTTTTTTTTACAATTTTTAGTTTAAATCCATAAATATCTTCATTTATTTATATATATGTATACATATATGTACCTTTACTACGTTTTCGAATGTTTAGTTTTTGTATTTACCTTTGATTTAAAATCAAACACCGAGCGGTTGTTTGTATACTTTTGTATCTATTCCAATATCTAGTTGTATTTGTATTTGTGCAGCAAATTGTGCATGTCAAAGTACACACACTTGAAGTGAAATGAAAGAAAAATCAAGAAAATTATATATACCTAAATAAAACGGTTATCCGCAGACGCAATTTTCAGCTAACAAAGCGCCGCACAGCCGACAAGTGAAGCGAAGGCATAAAATTGCCGAAACACTTGCCAAGAAAAATAAACACAACTTACAGGTTTAGTACTGGGCTAGTGAAGAGGGGAGTGAGGTTATGGCTGTGCACGATGTGGACGCCACATTTTGACTAAGAATTATATTTTAAAGCAGTCAAATCTGAAAGAAATGAAAGGAGCGCTACTGTAATGGATATGTGCGGCATTGTTGTTATTGTTGGTTTTTTACTTTTAACGCAATTTTTGAGTGTTTATATTTTTATTTCAATTTAATTTTATTGTTCTAATTATTTTCGAGACAGCGCACAAAAACCTTTGCTTCCCGTAAATTGCAGCGCCCTCTTTTACCTTTTACATTTATTCACCTCCATTTGTCCTCCAACGCTTTAAACAAATTTTATTTACCGTTAACATCAAATACGCTTCGATCTTCAGCGTTTTTCACTTTATCCACCGATACATTCCTACCCAATTCTGTCAATGAGTCCCACACAGAGGAGGAGACTGTCATTCGAGTTTAGCGTTAAGAAATTTCTCTAACGTCTGTGTCTTTTCAAGCGTTACGTCACGTTCACAGCGCGTACTCCATTTGAAGTTCTCCATACCGAATTCGCCAAATTCCCCAGCGCGCTACGACAGTATACAAAACCAGTAGAAAGCAGGAAATAGCAACAAATAATTAATACAAATCGAGTGTGAATGTAGAAGAAAAAGGAATTCCCGGCGGACGCCTTTCGCATTGTGCATTAAGTGTCCATTATTTTGATGACACGCTGCTGGTCTGCCAATCACGCTGTCTGCATACATTATTTTATTGGCTTTTTTCTATGCTTTTATCTCCGTGGCTCTCACATTCCATTTTGTCCACACTTATTTTTTATTGACAAACTGAATGGCAATTGAGGCCTTTGAATCTTTAGATATTTTTCGCCGTTTTGTTGGTCGAGCAACCAATTTCCATTGAATCCTAAATGTAAGCAACAACACTTGGCACGTCCATAAAAATTAAATGCCGTGCGTTCAACTTGAGCTAGTAGTACATAAAAGATTTAATGCCGATAATTGTATATCCACTGATAATTTTACATCGCTTAGGTATTGAGTAAAGTTAGGTTAGATAATAAATGTTTCTTCAACTTTCAATCGTAAGCATCGCTTTCTTGATAAAAGCGCCACCAAGCCCATAAATGGATAACTGAGTTTTGATGGCATGTTGAAGTACTTCTTTATATTAAATATCGCATCTTTATACTATATAGCCCCAAATAATATTAGCCACAATAGCAGTATTAAGTTTAATGAATAATTGGTCATAGTGAACCGCTTATCACCCATTTTGTAATGGCCCAGAAACATGCTTTCGAATTCAGAAAATATTACCGGCCATATATAGTATGTACATTTGAATATGTTGAGCAGAGTTAAGTAGACGCGGTTTTTATCTAAGATGGCAACTGACTTTATTGTAATGTAAAAAGAAAATTAAATTTAGTTATGGCAGATTTATATTATTTCATGACGAACTAATTGCTTTCTGGACATAAAAGTTCCGCAACTATTTGTAGGAGCAATCTCAATTACTTTGTAAGCACATTAGCCATCTTTGACTCGGCATTTGTCTATTTTCTACATTTTGTGCTGATCTCCATGCAATAATACGGTGGTTTGATAAGTTGATAAGCTACTTTATCTTAGTTTTACTTTCTTGTCTTCACTAAAGTCTCCGCAGAAGAATAATTGAGTATATTCAAAGTTATTGTAGAAGTCGATTGCCACTTGAATATACGCTCATCCTAATATTTAATCCGAATATAGAGAGTGCAGTGAGATTTATAACTCAGAGCCAAAGATCAATTAGAAAAGAAGTAATTTAATAATTGAAAAGCTAATCGGATATGTGTATTTAAATCGATAACTGAACTTATGAAACTCATGATTTACGGTAGCAATAAGCGCATAATACCATCCCATGGGCTACAATCAGAACTTAAGATTGATATTCAAGCTCTAGACCGTATTTTTAGAACCGCTCCCATCCTTAAACTCATGTTGTAACCACTAAAACGTCGAGTGAGAATTAATTAATTAATGAACGATGAGCTGTACGAGATATACGACGACATTGACGTAGTTCAGCGAATTAAAAGACAGCGGCTACGCTGGCTAGGTCCTGTTGTCCGGATGGACGAAAACACTCCAGCTCTGAAAGTATTCGACGCAGTACCTGTCGGGGGAAGCAGAGGAAGAGGAAGACCTCCACTCCGTTGGAGGGACCAAGTGGAGGAGTACCTGGCTTCGCTTGGGATATCCGATTGGCGCCACTTGTTTGGCGAAAAGAAGAAACGACTGGCGCGCGGTTGTTAACTCGGCTATAATCGCATATTAAGATCGCCAATTAAGAAGAGGAAGAAATTTATTGAGCCTATTGCTTCTAAGCTTACTGCTGTTCCGTTTCTGTAAAATCAAGACTCAAACGCTCTGGATTACACCTTCAACCATGCAAGGGAACTAAATGGAGTAGAAATTAGATATTAATATAATATTTGTACCCTGTACAGGGTATATTAAGTTTACAACCAAGTTTGTTCGTACGTTGCCTTTCGTTTTTAGAAATTTGGCAATCCCAGTGTTGCAATCTGGCGACTTTATCGTAAATTTTTACATTTTTTATGTTATACGTGCTCAGAATGTTTTGACATACGAGCGCTATTTGTGTTGCTTACAGTAACTCAAAATATTACACACGGTCAAACATTTTACCGCGATAATTTTTTTACATCTTTCGAGGTAACTCAATTGTTGGCGATGAAGCTCCATTTAAGACCAGTGTTTATTGATGGTATGCTGAATTCAATTGAGATCGTAGATTACTCCAAGACGAATATCGTGAAGTTCGCTCAAAAACCGTTGTTGTTCCGGATCCTATTGATTCTGTGCCCAAAAGAGTATTGCAAGATAGTCAAACGACTTATCGTGAGATTGAGACAACTGTAGACATTAGTGGGAGCAGCATAAATTCAATATTGCATGAAAATTTGATCACAGAAACATTTTTTCACGTGGGATCAATTTGTTGTACGCTGAAAAAATGCTCGTGCCGTTTGTTCGAGAGAAATGTTTAAAAAATTTCCAGACAAAAGGTTGTCTGTTGTTCTGGAAAAATGAAATCAATACAGAATAATAAATTTAAAGTGGTACACAATCATTTGCTTGCGAGTTGGCTTCAAAAAAAATGCGGAAAACTAACCACCGAAAATGAAGCACTCATACATCGACTGAAACAACTGCATTTTTGAGCACTCAAAAAATCAATCTGATAGTTATCCTACTTATAGTTCTGACTTGGAATCGAATGATTTCTTTTTATTACATAAAATGTAAACTACGTGGTCAAAATTTTTCGACTCCTCAAGAGATAGTTGATGCGTTCAGAACGCATGTTTTGGAGATATCTCAACCAATGTGGCAAAGGTGCTTCGGGAACTGGTTCAAACGCTATTCAAAGTGTATAGATCTCCTTGGAAAATATTTTGAAATACAATAAAGCGATTTTCGATGATTAACGTTTGTTTTTCTGATCTAATCCTGAAATTTAAAAGGTAAACTAATACTATACGTTTGATCATCGTGACGAGCTGAGTCAATTAAGCCACGTCCGTCCGCTGCCCAGCTGTCCGTCTGTATATACGCGAACTAGTTTCTCAATTTTTGAGATATCGGTCCAGAAATTTGGCAAACCTCCTTTTTCCCCTAAGAAGCTGAACATTTAACGGCGATATCGCACCACTAAAGCATGCAGCTGTTATATAAACTGTTGAATTAAAGTCAAGTTCTTGTGTGGAAAATTTTTAACTTGACAATATATCCGAAGAGCTTTTCCAGATCAGACCACTGAATCAGATAGCTGACATGAAAGCTTAACTACCAAAATAAAGCTATAATGGAAACGAATGTGAATGGTATTAGAGCTTCAGAGCAAACGAAGTTAACTGTATTGTATTCTCATCAGACTCTGTTCTCCTGATGCGTTATCCTTACAGAATCCTTCTTATTCATATTTTTATGTGCGACAATCTCAAACTATTTGCCAAGTGTCGTAGGCGTTTATCCCTCTAGCAACTAATTAAATTTGCTATTTCTCTAAAAATTTAAACAATTCTATTAATTTTTATATTATTTAAAAATCTCTTTTGAAAGCAATTCCTTATCAAGCCTCTACAAACAGTTTCAGCTCTTCAATGTATTTGCTAAACAAGTAACACGCCTAAAGTGCTCTAAACTTTCCCCTTCCAAGTATTTAAACTAGCTATTAGCTAATAAAACAACATCGTTCAGCCAAAATAAACACATTTACCATATACCGACCCACTCAACGAACTACAGCCTAAATAATACCCCTCATACGCCTTCATCAATTCCATTTATTTCTGAAAATAAAAGAAACGTGCAAAAGTTATTTTGCCTCCAACCCGTTTTATCAGGCGCTCGCATTTCTAGCATTTCTTTCAATTTCTATGCGCTCATTCTAATCTAAACAATTTGTGTGCCCGCTATCCACTCTGGCGCATAACTGGCAACAGTTGAAACTAACTATTGAAAGCGCAACTCAAAGGCCTCCGGCATTCATTGCCCCCTTCTCTACTCGTCTTACTGCCGTTTTCCGGCCCGAAAAGATTTTTTATTTTTCTAACTTGTTTGCTGCCATTGCATGCAATGCTTTGCATACAACTAGGCGCGCATACACAGTGGACGTACACTTTGCTATGTAGTGCAGTTGTGTGTGTATAAATGTGTGTGCGTGCGTACGCCACTCGATTGCTATTATATTTGTTCGTGCTATTGCTCCTGTAGTTGTTCATCCGCTTTGACTCTTCCGCTCGCTCCCCTCCGCCGCTTTTACTTCACTTGCACGCTCAGGCTTGTATTTGGCTTTATTTGCCCTTTTGACTGCTTGCGCTTTCGTATCCAATTTGACTTGTATATGCGCGATTTCAATTTCAGATAGTTTTCTTAACATTTCACCTCCTCTTTCCTGCCTGCCTGTTGCGCCATACCTTTGCATTTCTCTGCTACTGTGGCAGCGTTCACGGCAGCCTTTCAGGATATTTGCATTTGCAAGTCTAGCCAACCATACCTTTTAAACTCATTTCCTTTCGAAATGTTTTCTTCTCTCGTTTTTTTTTTTTTTGACTTTCTTGCTACGGTTTGCCTTCTTCAAATCCACATTCACCGTTTGACCGCTCCGCATGGCTCTTGACTGCATTGGTCAATTTATTTTTACTACTTCAAATATTACTACTACTTAAATCTGCAGTCGTCAGTCAGTCAGTCGCTGCTGCTGCAGCTCACTCGCTTCGTGCGTCTCACCCTCCCTCAAGCTTTACTTTTCTGCCACAATCGTTTACTCCGTTGCCACGTCTTTGGCATGCTTGCTTGCTTTACGTGTACATGGTAATTTGCCTAGTTGTATGCTTCAATAAGCTTTACTTTAAATTTTAACATCTCCGCCACCGCCGTCAACCCCTTGAGATGTTGCGCTCCATCGCCAGCAGCCAGCGTCTAGCTTGTATATTTTATTTTGTTTTATTTTTTCTTACTACAGCGAATTCTTGTGTACTCCAACGCGATACACTCGGCTTTGACTACAGCGCCATCTATGTGCAACCCAAACCCCCCGTGTTTTGCTCTCAAATGTGTGTTGCTTGCGGAAAAGCTCCTTTCCACACTATTCCTACGCCCAATGCGACTATGTGAATATGTGAAATGGCCTCTTGGGATTTCATGCTTGCTACTCAGCATATGTCCATCCACCCGCTTCACTTGTTTCGTCCTAATGCTTGTTTCTTGCTTTTAGCGCTCGCTGTAGTTACGGAAGCTAACATCTTGGTTAGTTCTGCTTCATTGCCTGCAGTCTTGTGCGATGTGTATTTACTACAGATCGGCCCGGCTACACTCCACTCTTGTATTCTGCACAACATTATATTTATTGATTGGAAAATTGTTGTCCTCAATCTTAGTCCGTGTGTCCTTTTGCTGTTTATTTGTCTGCACATCAATGTGTGTGTGTGTGTGTGGATAAATTCTCCGGACACCACTAACTATCTGCGCGTCCAGCTGCCTGTCTAAATTTATAAATATCTGTCTGGTCGTTTGTTTTTCTTCAACACACAACGAGACCGAGACTTTCCTACCATTCGCATCCCTCGGTACACTCATCGATGATGTTAAATTAGGACTTTATGTTATTTGTTTTATATTTGTGAAATTTATTTGTATGCACATTTACCCAACAATTGAATCTCGGCCCTTTTTTGCCCTTTCATCACTCTTTCTTACCGTCTACAAGACTTTCCACACCAACTAGAAAGAAAGCGAAGACCTTCACGGCAAATTTTCAAGTCGATTTATCATCTTCGAAATTTTGTTTGTCAAATTAATGGAAAACTTCTTACGACCCGTAATATTTGTGCTTGTGAGTTTTATTTGTCTTTGCTCAAGGGTGCTTTTGGCAGGCTTTTTAATTCAAATTTGATTGTCCTATTTGTTTTTGAAAGCCAGACACAAAAGTACAAATGGCCGATTGTAAGAACTTTGAATTCCGTCTTAGACTTACTTTTATTGACAAAAGTGTTTTGTTGGTTTTGTTTGTGGTGATTGAACGAAAAATTATGTGTGCAGAGAAAAAGGGTACACTAGTTTGGAGTGGAATGTCTAACGGAGTGCGAGGCACGAACAAGACGTCAAAGTTTGTTGCAAATAACTGAAGGAAGTTGCTTGTAATTATATGTGAATGGTATTTACTTTTCGTACATAAAGATTTATGTTTAAAGCAAGTAAGAAATAATTAAGGTAACAAGTCTTTAGTTAAAATTAAGAATAAAGTTGGAGACTACCCATTAATATTGCTGACAGATTACCAAAACGCTACGAAGGCTGTTTTTAGACTGAGTAAAGCTAATTGCTTAGGCGGGATCGGGCTTACAACTTGTGAAACTCTGGCGTACTTCTAGTCCATTCCAAATTATTCAAATCATTAATACATTGTTCAGTTAATTACTGCTAGTTTTTGCTTTGAGATCATATTACGAAGTATGTGTTTAGTGATTAGGAGTCATGAAGAAATTTGAGAAGAAAGACTGGTGATAAGAGTTTTGAACTGTCTTTATTAATTCGAAACTCACTGCATAATTTAATGGAGTGGTATTACTGATGGAAAGCCACTGCATTTTCAGACTTCAGGACCACTGTCTTCAAGCTGTGTTGAGTGCCATTGCGAAAGCGATAAGTGAAGCACCCTACTTTTAGAAACTTATTTTGTGAAAGTAACAATGGCAGTGCAGCGCTCTGAGTTCTCAGAATCATATGGGAGAGCGTGTCATAGTGTGCGATGCTTTTCTTTGGCACTCTGCTCTTTAGTGGTTACGTGTAATCAGATAAATTACAATTTTAAATAATTTTTTTTTTTGCCAGAAACTATTTTACTTTATAAAAGCAGAAATATCGCATCATCGGTAAGGATCGGACTTGACTTGACAGAAATTTGAAAAAAAAAAAGAATTAATGATTTTAAAAGTAATAGCTGTTTGCGCTGATTCAATTCCAACCGAAATTTCTTACGTTGACCATCAAATATTTTTGGCAATTTGACAAAAAAAAACTTAATTTTATTGGTAGATAATCTAGAGCCTGACTGAAGCTTCTTTTATAATTAATAAAATGACGACCTCAGAAATTTTTTTCAATATTTCCAGGTTTTTGAGAAAAAACCAAAATTTATTTGTTTAAAAATCAAAATTAAAAGAATAATAATTCGATCTCTTGATCTAGTTTCGGAAGCCTGTATAAATTTCAATGAAATCTATCGAGCGGTTTTCGAACTACATTGGTGATCAGTTCTTAAGAATTGGAACTGTCTCAAACCACAACCTGGCCCTGCCTTGGAACAACTTGAAAACGATAACGAAATTTTTAAGAAAATCATCTTCTCCGGTGAGGCTTACTTTCATCTGAGGGGTGCGGTAAATAAACAAAACTGTCGATTATGGTGCAAAGAAAATCCATAAATTATTCATGAACAAACCAAATCCGGGGAGTTTCAAATTTTAAAATTACCGTTATTTTCTGAACACACCACGTATAGACGAAGGCTAGGCGACAAGTCATTCCTGATTTCTACCGTTGTGGTTACCTTGAATGTAAAGTAAGGAATTCTACACTGTCTTCCACACAGCCTCAATTTTCCGAGACTAATCAAAACGCAGCATGGCCACAGTTACTCAGTCACTCGGGTGAATCACTGGATACTGAAATAAGTGGCCTCGGTGGAGGTTTTGTAGACCCATATTTTTAACCTTAGATTTTGGAAATTCCCATAACAAAGGTCTGGGTTAAGATGTTATATCCACTTGCGAGGCAAGAAAAACGCGTTTTTTTGTGAATTTTTTTCAAAGAGGCATTTTATTTTATACATTAATGGAAAAAATGTACTTAAACAGAATTTAATGTACTTTAACAATCAGCGATTTATTTAAAAAAATATTGGATCCCCTTGCTCCTGTAGATGATCTGCGGAGAGACGTCCAAAAAAAAGTGCTTGGCGGTAAGCAAGATATCTCTGGTCCAAATTATCTGAAAACCAAAAACCAAAAATATTTAGTTTTGTGATAAATAAATACAGGCAAAGGTTGAAGGTCTAGTCAAAATTTTGATTTTTGACAAAATGGCGGCTGTTCAAAAAAAAAAATCAGTTTTTCATGAAAATTTTTCAATTCAAAGTGGCTTAAAAAATCGAAATTATTGTCCAAAACCTTATTCCTTCCATCATTACCTGAAAAATACATCTGAGTAAGTCGTGTAAAAATTTTAGACTGATCGGTTCAGCCGTTTCTGAGAAATCTTGCTCACCGACTTTGAAAACACCGTTTCGAGAAAAACGAGTTTAAAGTTTTGAAAGCACTTTACATGTAGTCGGCGCGCCTTCACTAATGTGTCTATAACATCGAAAATATTCATCGGGTCGACTTGAAATTTTATGTGTATATACCCAGATATATATATATTAAGAAAACGCAAACAAAAAAATCGATTTTTTGAAAATTCTAACTGTATTTTACCTCTTAAAAAAACATCAGCCTAAACTATGAGTTAAGAGCAAAGGTATTTTACCATAATGTTTTCAACGATCTCTCGGCCGTCTTTGACCCCTCGTGGGCTTGTGTTTTTGATAAAACTGAATCACTGTAAGTCTTTTGGTTAAAAATACAAAATTTGAGACAAATTCTTTGTTCGATATTTTTCTCCATTGTAAAAAATCGAAACGCAGTACTGAGGTGTACCGACTTAAGCAGCTGCTGTAATCAAACTTGTTGACAGATCGCGACACATATTTGCCTTAGTAATTAAGGACAGTCCTACCAACTTAACAAAATACATGTTTTTAAAATTTCCCAGAGAATGTAATTTTGCACCAATACATTGCTAAAAATTTTATATAATTTTTTTTCTCCTTTCACTTCAAGAAAATATTTATTTGCTGAATACAACATTTAGTTGTCCACAAATCTACGCCTTGTACTTTTTCTATCGCTTGAAAAATCCAATTTCCTTTCAATTTGCTATTTCCAAATTATAGTTATATATTTTTTTTCGAGTGAAAAGTTCTCAAAACACTGTACAAGATTAAATTAAAATCATTTAAACTTTCACACCATCTGCCGGCGCACCGATTTTCAATTAACTCACTCCTCATTTCCGATAAGCGCACTATAACACATGCGCATCACATACACACGCTAACAAATCGCCACAACTTTCTATTTACTAACTGCGCATTTCTTGAATCCGTTCAGCTCTGCTCATATGCCCGCCCGAGTTTCCTTGACATTTCCGTCTACAAATTGTGCGGTCACTTAACTAGTCCCCCCTACGCCTACCGCAACAGCTACTAACACACTTCGATTTAAAAGTTTGAATTCCTCGCATTCCTCTTGAATGCCTTGGTGCTACATACTGTCGTCCCGTTGTCCTGCCTTCCTGCTGACAATCACTGTCGTCTGCACGTCGTTTTAGTTATTTCAACATCTTTTTAAATAAAGGGTGTGTACGCAACGACTTAGTCATGTGTGTAAGCACCTTTGACGCTTATGCTATCCATCTCTACACGTAAGCGTGTGTGTGTGTTTCCGGTGTATCTTGGCACATTCTTAAATCGAATTCTGTTTGTTTACCTTGGCAAAACTAATACACAATTTTTTTTTGCCCTTAGTCTTAATGGAAATTTACAAACACACATCAATGTTATGTATCCATTATACACACGTATTTAATATATATAAGGTATATAACCATACATGTGTGTGTTTGAAAATTATCTTGCCGTTTTATCACTGGTGCGTTGGTCCTTTTAAAAATGTCATTACTCGTTTGTGCACTTTTCAACTTTCTCTTATCGCTCCATTGTTGTTATTGTAATCCTGTGAAGGGACTGTGGCTAGCGTTCGCAAAGCCAGAAAGGGCAAAAGCTTACGCAATAACACTTTACTATGCAAGCATTGCCTCATACCAATGCACTCATATACTTATATACATACATATTTGTGTATATGTATTGTATGTATACATTCTTTAGTGTGTGTGTTGGCATACCCGCTTAAGTGTTAAAACCGTTTTCCTGCCATAGTGGTCAGTTCCCTTGATTTGCTGGACTTTTCCTCAATTTCTTTTCATGCGCTGCTCATTTGTGCGTTCATTGTTGTTGTTGTCACACATTGCGTTGCAAATGTCAAATCGCATTTGTTTTAAAGCTCTACACGCAGCTGTCACTTGAAATTTACGAATTTATTCAATTTGTGCAGAGATTACCATGGAACTTGTGGGAGCATTAATGTCAACTTTGCAAAGTAAATTACTATTTAGGGTAGTCCAATTTACTTTTTCGTCTTTTGAGGAAGTTATGTGGTAATATGCCATTTGGTGCGACATGTAAGCGCAGAGATTTCAGTAAACAAAAAGCTTACTGACTTAAAAAAAATTGATATTTTTTGCTACTGTCAGTCATACCAACACAAAAAATTTAAATAAAAAATTTAAATAAAAAAATATCTCGAGATTTGCTTTACCGGTTTCAACAAAATTTGATATGTGACATTTCCCCGACATTCTCACGTTACACTGTTAAAATGGACGAAATCGGACCACAGCCACGCCTACTTTCCATCTAACACAATTTTAAAATTCCATTTGATACTTTCTCTTACCAGTACAGCAGTATCTCGATAGACCGGACACCCTTTAGTCCGGACACCTCTGTAATCCGGACATTGCTATTATCCGGACAGTTTTATATTTTTTACTCTTTAATCCGGACGCTACAAAAAATGCAGACTTTTGTTTCTCTTTTCGCTTTGGTATTATGATTTTTACTTTGCGTTGTGAGATTTTGCTGCAGCATTTCGAAGAATATCGGTACTTTAATGAAAAAATGTGCATATATATTTACTACATACGTACTTAATGTATTGCTAATTATGGTGTATTTATTCCAAGAATGATATTATTCTCTACACGGCGGTGCACCGTTTGTTTATTCATAGTTCGTGAAGTGGCACAGTGACTGGACTTGCATTTAATTTCTTTGTTATTAAAATGAGCGGCAGACAAATAAATAAAAGAGCTCATAAAACCCTATCTATTCAGAAATATTAGATCGCCTTGATAAAGGAAAATCAATTAGATACGTTGCAGAACAATTTCGGGTAACAAAATCTACTGTATTTGACATAAAAAAGAAACGTGATGCTATTAGAAAGTATGCGTCCAACTGTGTGCAGAAACCAGGTTAGTTAAAGTGGAACCAATTTTGGTTTCCAAATTTAATAACTTAGTGGTATTTCTCAGAAAAAAGGCAGACAATGAGACTAGGAGAACATCCGGATATGGAGAAGACCTTAATGACGTGGTTTGTTCGACAGAGAAACCAGAATATTCCTATATCAACCGAAATGATTCAACACAAAGCAAAATATTTCTATAATCAAATAACTAGCAAAAATGATTTTGGGGCAAGTTTGGGGTGGATTTCAAATTTTAAAGCACGGCATGGCGTAAGGAAATTAAAAATTTGTGGTGAAGAAGTAAGCAGTGATGTTTCTGCAGTGGAACCATTCAGGCAAAAATTAAAATCTATTATAGAAGAAATGGACCTAGACCATGACCAGATTTATAATGCAGATGAATCGGCAACCTTTTGGAAAGTTATTCCTGCAAATACATTGGCGCACTCGCAAGAAAAATCTGCATCTGGTCGAAAAATTTTAAAGGATCGCGTAACTTTTATGCCTTGTTGCAATGCATCTGGCACACATAAGCTACCCCTTTTGGTAATAGGCAAATCAACTAATCCACGATCATTTAAAAATTGCAATGTGCCTGTAACTTATAAAGCAACTAAAAAAGGTTGGATGTCAACGTTCTTATTTACTGAATGGTACAGGAAATATTTTATACCGGATGTAAAAAAATTTTTGCAAGACAATAATAGGCCATTAAAAGCTATTTTACTAATCGACAATGCTCCATGCCACCCAAGATCAGAAGATATTGACATAGACACTAATTTTCGAATTGTCTTTCTTCCACCCAATTGCACAGTAATCATACAGCCTTTAGATCAAAATTTAATTCAAAATGTTAAAGTGCCTTACAGAAAACAACTTTTGAATTATCTTCTAATTGATAATACAGATATTGGAATTGCATTAAAAAACTTTACGCTACGAAATTGCGTCACACTTTTAAACAATGCGTGGTTAGGTATATCACAGCAGAATATTGTACGCAGTTGGAACCAGTTGTTGTGTAGTGACCGACAAGAATAGATGGAGGAAGGTTTGATACCTCTGGCTCAACTTACAGTCGCTAATTCAGACATGAATGAAATTCATACCATCATCGCTTCAATAAATCTGGGTGCTCAAGTTGATACTCAAACCATAAATGACTGGGCCACTGGAAGAGATGAATTCGAATACGATTTTTCTGATCGGGAAATTGTGCAGTCTGTGTTAGAAAACGATAATATTGAGGAAAATGGTTCTGACTCTGACTATAGCATAGTTGAAGTGGAAAATAAAATCAGTAGTAGTGAAGCAAAAAGTATTTTTTCCAAAGCGATTCAGTGGGCAGAACAAATTGACGGTTCGGCTATGGACATTTTAACTTTAAAACGCTTAAAGGAAACTGCAGATAAAATGTTTAGAGAAAACTCTAAACAGACCAAAATTGATACTTTTTTTCAAATGCATAAAAATTAAAAGTATCCATGTGTACATAAAATTTTAATAAAAACTGAATTTGAATTAAAAATGTATGTTAATTGTGTCAAATTTCTTTCCCACAAATAACCATTAAAAAAATATTTATAATCCGGACACCCCCGTTATCCGGACGACCCCCAACATCAAGGGTGTCCGATCTATCGAGATACTACTGTACACAAATCAAGAATGAATCAATATACCGTGATAAAACTTCCATCTTATGACTAAATATTGCGTAAATCGACAAAAAGTCCCTGGTTACTAAATATGTGAACCCAGTGCTTATAGGTGACTTTTTGTCGAAAATATCGTAAAATAGTAGTGAGTCTGTGTGCTACAAATGGGTTGAATCGGGTCAATACTTCCTTGCCTCCATATACCGAAAATAAAAATACTTTCGAACTTCCGGTTGACATTATACGGCTTATTGGAATGCATAAAATCGGGTGAAAACTCGTCCTAGAGGCCTTATAACTAACAAGCCGTATATATCTTTAGCAACTTCTCTGGCTTTAATCCTTAGAGCTTAGCTCTTCCTTACTTGTTTTTTTTTTTTTTTTTTTTTGTGCTTTCAGCACTTCTACACTATCTGTCTATATTTATAGTATTTAGTCTCAAGAAAATTCGTTACGAGTTGATTCATTTTTAAAGATTGATTCTTCAAATAATGAAAATAAATTTTGCATTGAGTTACTCTACATAAATACTCAAACGCCTCTCTCTCAGTTTTGTAACGAGTAATGATCTCTACTGATTTCTCTGACCATTTTTTATTTCGGGCACCTCGGTTCCAAATTAGTTGCTACTCTCTATTCTTATATTATTATTAACTTAGCAACACAGTTTATATCGGCAAAGGACTTAGAACAAATTTAGTCACTGAATCCCAAAAACTAGAAGATGAAATGCTAACTGCACTTCAAATTGTAGTATGACTACACAAATTGTACTTTTTACGATATATGGAGGTTAAAGTCAAAAAACCAGAAAGGGCAAATTCATTCGCCGTAACTGGCTTCTGATGTTAGGGTTTAAGGTCTAGTAGAGTGTTTCAGCATAAGTAACTCATTATCTTCAATAATTGCAAACCTCAGAGCATATTGCGTATTGGCTTCAAAAAGCTTCTCATAATATTTCTTTAAACTTTCATAAGCAGCCTAACTCGTGTTTAAGTTTTTTCATGCTGAGAATTTATGTTCGAAACAACGGCTTTTAAAATTAAATCAAGAATAATCAATTCAAGAGTGAGAGACATGCACTTTCAAAACCAAAAGTTGATACTTCTATGCTAAAGTTAGCTAAGTATTACATCCTTTGGTTAATGACGTCACGACACGCGATACATAGCGAATATGCCAATCAACATACTTCTAAAACAGTAATGGTATGAAATTGTCGCTATCTCAATTTCTATCTTTTGTGAATTTTACAAAACTTGGAATGAAATTGAAAATAGTTTAAATGAAAGCGGATATTGTCGAAATCACATGGAGCGTTGGCGCTTTTGAAACCATTATGGCTTATACACATGTAACTTTTGCTACACTTTACCATTATACATTTGCTTTGACGGATGATTTGCTTTGACATATGACGGTGGATGCCTGTATAAGTTCATTTAAATCGAGATGAGCAACGCAAAGCAAGGCGATGGGCAACTCTCATTTCTTGATGCTTTGTCAAGCACCATTCTTTATTTTTATTAGAGAGAAGCACGAAAAGCGAAGCCTCATATTCGTGCCTTCATCATGGCATTTCGCTTTCTTCGCTTCGTTGTTAAAGTATGAATTGTCAAGCAAAGCGAGAAAAGTGATGTAAGGGTGAGAGAGTATGTAAATCAACCATAATTATCTGCTTCGAGTACTTGACTTCCCTTTAGGATACACAATTTTCAAAATTTTTTTGATGCTAATAGAAGTTTTTCAAGGCACATAATACATAGTTTGCCAGGTTTTTATTAAGGGGGTATTCTACTCTAGAAATCAAATTTTGAGCATTTTTTTGAATATTATTTAAAAAAAAAACCAAAAATATTTTTATTATCCATTTTTTATGGTGTTTTTTTTTTTGATATCTTAAGAATACAGAAAAAAAAATTTACAAAAAAATACTAAAAATTAAAATAATAAGAGAGGGGAGAGGGACAGGTGTAAAAAAAATGTCTCATCCTGGTGACATTGATCCTGACTCTCCTGGTGGTCTGAAAAAAAAAAAATCAAAAGAAATTCTTAATCAGTAAGGATGCTGTTATAGTCCCTACCTCAGGGCACACGATTTTTTTTTTTTTTTTTTTGAAAAATGGCGACTGCCTGAAAATAAAAATCATTTTTTACGCTTTTCTTGAAATTCCTGAATTTTTTTAATATATTAATAATTTTGATCGCGATGCTGGTAGGAACGATAAAGGATTATATAAAGAAGATTCGCACAAAATTTCAAATAAATCGGTTGTATAGAACTTTAGATAATGCCGGTACCGTGTGGAAAAAAGTAGTTTCGAAAAAAACGCGTTTAAAGTTTAGGAGACAATTCTAGTGAACACGGACGCCACCCCACAAAATCGGATGTATCACCGAAAATAAGTCGAATTTTGAAAAATTCTTCCAAGGTCATACTTTTGAAAGTCTAAACTTTAAATATATGAAAAAAAATCGAATTTTTCAAAATTCTAAAGTAGAATACACCCTTAAACTTATGGAATATTTAGTGTTCTAAGCGATATTTATTCAATTTTCAGCTCTACTTATATTAATATGTTTCAATAATATTTAAAAATTTTTATATATACAATATTTTTCAATTATGCTAATTCTGACTTTTATTAGTTTAACTACTTTCTATGTGCATTCATTTAAATGTATATATTTTTTCAGACATATATTTTTTTGTTGTTAATGTGTTTTAAAGTCACTTTCTTGCTCTTATGTGGTACTGACTAATGTCAATTCGTCTGCCACGAGGTCAATCGGTTGGAAAAAACTCACTCAATTGTTTGACCAGCCGCCACATGACGTTTTCACTTTGGCAATTGGCAACGCAAAATCGAAAAGTTTTCCAATTAAAAATGGAAAGCCGCAAATAACCCAAAAAAAGCAGCGAAAGTTTTTCGCGTTTGCAACCAATTCGTTTATTTCGAAATCCTTTTCGCTGTCTAACAACAACAGAAAAGCGGCAGCTGTCAGTGGTTTTGTGTAAAACCTTTTCTGCTCTGGCTGTAATCAAATTTTAATTTTCATTATTGTGGGTACGAGTTGCGTGAGCGACTTGTGGCGCTTTGCGGTTGACCAGTACTTCAAGGGTCTGAGGTACAGAGTGACAGTTGCAATGGCTACAAATTATTATATATTTTTATTTTTTATTTTGAGCTTCGAATGCGAAAAAAGGAGGGTTGGAAGGAAGAAGGCAACAAAGCAAGAGAGAGGGTTTTTGCTAGCTAAAAGAAAGCTCTAGAAGAAGAGTTGGGCTGCGTGTCCCTCAAAGCAAAAAGTGCAACATTACTGGGGTTACATCGACAACGAAACACTGCATTCAAATTTAAAATATCCTCACTCACACTATTGTCAAATCGAACCGAGTGTTCTTTTGATTATTCACGCTTTCGATTTGGCAGCTCAATTCATATATATTTACATTTACTTAACCATTCATCGAGCTCTTTACATGCGCACAGCATACATCTGTTTGCATTATCTAGTACATCTATCATATCGACCTCTCGTTGAGTCAACCCTGTGGTGTTTGCGTGTTGCGCGCCTGGAAATCCACTCAGCAGCCGCAAAACCACAACATAAATGCACAATGTGTACATATGTGCATTACAGTTGAACGCTTTTTACGCTTCTCTGCCGCCAATGAATCGCAACAAGGCAAATACCGAGCACGCCACACACCCACTCGGCCACACACACGCACGTGTTTCCGACAAGCCGTAAACAAACACACATGCACAAGTATACAATCAAAATTGGTTGCGGGTACATATATACACACATACATACATGTGCTATGTACAGCTGAGACAGCTTATTTGACACACCCAACCCACACGCCTCTTCCGCCTACTCTCCTCTAAAACGCTCTTCGATTTCGTTGTTTCTGCACAAGCCTATTGTTGAATTTGCATGTTTTTGTCGTTGTTGTTGTTGTAAATTTGTCGTTATTCGCGCGCACCACATGTTCAATTAAAATTGTACATAAAATCTCATAACCATCAACACCATGCGCCAATTCAAATCGAAGCCCCGACCCCTCGACCACACGCGACACACACTCCCCCGCCTATCTGTGTGATCTGTGTCTTCTCAACTTGACGGCAAACAAAGCCGCGAGCTCAGTTGTTGACACTGCTGCTGCTGTTGCTGCTGCTGCACCGTTCACCATTTCAATCGATTGACGCGACAACAATTTTAATATTAACACCAACAACAATGATGATATTATAATGGAAAAACCGCAAATTCAACTGACAACATGAGGCGTTGTGGAGCCACACATTTATCCTAGTTAGCCAGACAATAAGCTATGGTCGGCCATGCACTGGCGACGGTAGGGTGTTGGCTCGTTTTATAGAATCGATTGTAATGGCTTCTTTAGAAATATCTTCCATTTATGACTCGCATTTTTATTTAGGAAATAATGATGTGACTAAATAACATATTTGCCATGCAGCGTCATAATTTTTTAAGCAGAATATAAGATGCAATAGATTCGTCATTTCTATGATCTGACAGCACTGTTATCTAATCGAACTCAATACAAGAAAGCTTGTTGGTAGCTCATTAAAGATTGTTAATACAAGCTTCTGCTTCTGTATTTCGTTACGATTGCATAAGATCTGCTAAAAAGAAATCTGCTATTTTTCCAATAGAATAGATAGACGTTTGACAATATCAAATCAACCGTCTGAAGGAAACAATCGCCCATAAGTGGCCAACTTTGGCAAATTAGAAAGAAAATGTGCTCCACCAGAACAAAGCCACGTCATACACAACGATAGTGACTCGCCAGAAGACCCGCGAGTTTGGATGGTAAGTCCTTATGCGCCAGTCTATGGCGAAGGATTCTGCTGTTGAAAAAATGTCCTCAGGAAAAGCTTATGGAAGTCATTTGTTCCAATTCTTTGGCAATAAGAACTATGATTTCTAAACGAGTGACATTATGAAATTATCTTCAAAACGGCGACAAGTTATCGAACAAAACGATGCCAAATAAACCAGATTATTCCAACTATGATAAATAAAACCTTAAATTTAGTGTCAAAGTAAGGGATTTCTATTTCCAATTTGCCATTCTAATAGGACTACGTATAACTAACTAATCGATGCCATTGGTATACTAGCTTGAGTTATCCATAAAAAACTTTATAGTTTTTAATTACATAATACAATACACTTGTGCCAACGTTTTTCCAATCCTCGAAACAATTGTTATAGTCTATTTCCGGAATAACATTCAATGCGATAACGATTCAGGTTTAATGTCTTCAAAACGGTTCCCTGAAGCAGTCGTTTGAGTTTGTTGAATAGCCAGAAGACTCACGAAGCTAAAGACGAATACAGTGATTGCGGCACGATATTGGTTGAAAATTTGGCGAAAAACTCTAGAAGAATAAATGCAGTATGCGACGATGCATTATCGTGGCGCAAAAACCGAGAGCCGTCGGCCCATACATCCGGCCTCATTTTACGAATAGCTTCGCGCAAACGACTCATAACACTCAAATGCTATTTCTTGTTAACAGTTTGGCCAGTCGGAAAGATTTCGGAGTGCACCACACCTCGATAATCAAAGTATACTGTCAAAATGATCAAATTGATCTTTAACCTGCCTTAACTTGGTCTTTTCAGCTTCGGCTCATCTTTGCCACGATCTTCGGCGGATTGATCATCTGTTTCCGGGTCGTAAGCATAGATCCAAGACTCATCGCCAGTAATAATGCGTTTCATGACATCCTGGTAGTCGGAAAGCATTGTTTCACAGACGTTAACGCTACGCTGTTTTCGAAAAAATTTAGTAATTTTGGGACCTATCGTGCTTTCACTTTTCTTAGGCCCTAAAAATCTTTCAAAATGGTTTTCACTGATTTTTCTGATATTTCAACGATACCATTGAGATCTCGGCCTCTAATCGTCGATTCTCAAGTGTTCAACTCTCCGAACTCTCTTTATCGACTTGGCCCAGAAACCCATCTATAGACAAATTCTAATCTACATTTGAGGTTAAATTCGCACTAGGAACATTAAGCTGAAGTAATTTAGGTCTAAATACTAAATGGTCTAAAGCTTTATAGTAGCCTTATCAGATCGATTACATTTGCGATAATATTTGTAGTCAACCATTAATATTGCTATAGCTCACGTAACATCCATACGAAATGAAATCTTGATAGACATATTCACTAGATAGTGCTAATTAAAACAGCATCTGTAATATAATACCTACATGTAACTAAATAAAATGAAATAAGTAGTCGTTTTCACCAGTAGGAAATTCATATGCTCAAGCAGTACCCGATATATCAGCAATGATACGAGAGTAAATACGAGAGTAAGATATAAAAATTTAAGAAATAGCAGTGTGGTAATGGAGAAACATCTTGTATGTAAAGCTGTTATGGAAAACGAGATGACTAATCAGCTGGCTAGTATAGCCTATAGGACCGAAGCCAACAGTAACAGAGAATAACTCCGGAAAGAAGAATATAATTAAAATTTGTCATTATCGGTAGTTCTGTCTGGAGTTTGTCAAAGGTTCCCTTTTCTATGATTATAAAAACCTACAAACTTCGTTAGCAGCCTAACGAGGTTAATTGAGCCTGCTTATGGTGTTGTCTTTTGGCTACTGCAAACTAAGGTATCACGGCATCAAACTGGGTATGTGATCGACCGAAATTTTTCAGTACTGTGAACTTCCTCAGACACATAGGTGCTGCTACGCCTTTAAGGCAAAATCTTTAGAATGCCATATACGCACAAAAAGAGCACATCTCCTCCATTGACCCAAAAGTGTTATTAGCCTTCCCTAATGCATTGAGGTCGGAGATTGTTTACTTATATCTATTACCCACTTAGAACAACCTGCTTAAATACGAAAGTTTTGATTAAAGCAATCAAGGTACAGAAATTTGTATGAATACACTTTCTCATGCCATCCATGTCCTACAGTGCCTGGATGCAGCACCCAAAATCACACACAACACAGGATATTTCATTTGCATGCCTTTTGCGCTCGCTTCCGTTCTGCGCTATTACACAAGCATGTTGTTACCACTCGGCCACAAACACATCTACCACAGTGTATACTTATGTGCTTGTGGGTGTGCGCATTAATGCCAATGTCGTTGCTGGTAGCATTAATTTGTGAAGAATGTTTTGTTGTTGCAGCTGGCAGTCGCTTTGAATGGCCATTGAATGGTGTCGCCGCCAATGGTGCATCCACGCCGGTTGCCCTGTTTTGATTGCGACCAACTTGTCGCGCCGCCAGTGTTCTTGATCCTCATTATACATTTCCGCTTGATTAGTGACGAAAGTGGCTGCGTTGATTGTGGCGGGAGGTAGGGAGACTACGCTTTAATGCCTGCAGCTAAATATATCGACAATCAAATTACATGAAATCGTAAGATTTTTTTATAGGTCTCCACCGCCGGTGTGCAAACACTCTTCATTATGGATATCAACTTGAGCTTTGCTTGAGTTTGCTTTGCAATTGAGCTGTAATTTACACGTTGCCCGCCGCGTGTTGCCATTAAAAAAGGTTCACGCCCAACGGCCAAGGCTATGTGTGTGCGCGTGTGTGTGTGTGTGTGCTGCTAAATCTGCATTCAAGTGGTGTTGTTGTGGTGTTGAAGTTTATGACTTTGATGTTTTCACAATTCAAAAGGGAATTAAAGCTTCATCCCGCACACACGCGCACTTGCCCAACCATGTGTGTGAAGCGTTTGTGGTTTCAGCGCGTCTCATTATCCTCATTAATATTACGAGTAATGCGAGTGTATGCAGTGCAGAGTGTAAGTTGCGTATATGTGTGCGCCGGTGTTTTATACACTGCCTCACTTTTGTTTGCGGTGATTTGGCTGTTGATGGGTTTTTGGTTGCGCTCGAATCGCTTTTCACAGCTGCTCCTACTATTTCACCGCTTTTGCAGTTTTATGCCTTTCGCACGCATTTATTCACACCGTACTTTGTGCCGTATTAATGTACTTAGTTTGAGGATTTTTAACTCGCTGCCTACTATGCCCTCAGCTGGTACTTATATGACAACTTGTGCGCTCATAAAATTCGTTATGCTCTTTGCATCGCCATTATTTTATACATGCCTGAACACAAACACACACACATCTGTATCTCTAACTGCGAGTGGCCATTATTATTAAGTGCGAAAGTTTGATCGTTTGCAGTTTGCTTTAGTAGCCATTTCAATGCTGGTTTTAGATTTTTCCGGATGAGGTCAATAAAATTTGTCTGGTAAGCTTAAAATTGAAAGTGTTTTATGGTTTTGTTTACAGTAATGGTAAAACCAATATATGATACAGTTATATCAAATAATAATCCACAACTTACTTCTTTATGTATACTCTTTCACTTTGGAATTTATTTTATTAAAAAATTTGATTATTTATTTTACCTTTAACATTAATTGGACTCAAGTAAAATTGATGAGTTCCTCAAAATATAGGGATGTTTCCTCGTTGGCTAAGCTCAGTAGATTTAAGATTAAAGGTCATTAAGCTTAAGAGTTGGAATATTTTTTTATTTACTTTATTTTAAGTCACTTTTTTCAAAATGGGTTTAAGTTTCTATAGAGCTTACCTCAATCACGATCCCCTTAACTATTAACAACTCACGGTTATAAACACCAGCTGCGAAAGTAGCATGTAGTTAATAAGTTCGAGTATTTTATATTCAGAACATTTGAAGTTAATTAGTTATGAGAACATGCTCGATACTCGCACAGTTAACTAAACAGAACAACAGAAACAGAAATTAGTCTGTCTTCGAAATACAGTATAACTATTCATCAGGATCACTTTGGCCCATTTAAATTACAGACAGAGTAAAATGTATCAATTTATCTTTTTGCTAATACAGCCTGGACTGTTACTTGCTTGATGTATGCTCAGGGTAATTATTATGTAAACTTAAATTGGGAAATTGTAGGAGTTTAGTAGTTATACCAATTAGAAGTGAATTTATCGAAAGCGAAATAATTTGCTCGGTGTTTAAGAGGCCACATCCACTTGTGAATTAAAAAAAAAAAGAAACTATTTTTTCTGCATATCTTTTGAAAAAAATATTTATTTATATCTTTTTGTAAAGAGGAAAAAGTCGCTCTAAGCTATGTCTAGCGAATAAAGAAGTTGGGACGTCGTTATAGTATTGTTGTTGGACATGAATTTACGAACAAGATGTTTATCATGTTTATTAAACGAAAAACGCCAAGCTTATAAAAACTCGTCTCACTTTAGCGGTTGCTGGAGATAAAGTAGGCAATGAATAAAGCTGGAAAATTTATTGTACTTGAGAGCCATATATTAAAAAATAAATTGGCAATTGGACTCTTCAAACCGCGAAATTTTCAAATATATTTGGGAATATTGTCCATAGACTCAAAGTTGAATAGTTGCGGAGATATGACCTTAAAGGCGTAATTCTCACCAAAAATTTGGTGAAAAAATTTCTCCGAAACGAAGCTGTTCTATTTAAAGTTTTCACACAACCATTTTAGATATATTTGCCGGGTAAATATCGGAAGATTACGATCTTATAAGTTACTCGGAAGTGTAAATACATCCCTAAAAATAAAACAACTTTTTTGGGAAGCCGCCAATTTTTTTTAATAAAAGTTTCTCCTAGTCTTTCATTCATTATCGGAAATTCATACATATATTAACGGTTCGCCAAACACCTGCTTTCTGAAGACGTTCTGGAAATCGGGATCAAGGGAATCCAAACATATTCGAATTGACTCCCCGAGAGTTTATTAATTTCTGGGAATATAAATTTTTTTATTAAATAAAATGCCTCTTAAAAAAAAAATCACCAAAAAAATCGTTTTTGCTAATCTGGAAGTGGATATAATTTTTTAAACAAAAAATTACTCGAGGAAAGCATTACACAATGCGTGAGAATATTAGATTGGATAAGCTATAAAAATAAGCATTTAAAGCTCATATTATCTTCTCTCTATATTAGCAATATAGCTTTCTACGTGGTGTATTCTTGTGAAGACCAGAATGTGCTGTTATAGAAATCGTCCTTAATCATTTATGAGTTTGATTATCTAATATTTAAGTGATTTTAATAATTATATCGGTCAAAGCAGCTTTCGTCACATATTTTTTCGTAAGCACATATTTATAATAAGTAATATTCATACCAATTATTATTCAGTACTAACAAAGGCTTTACTTTTTCTTTTGCAGGTAAATCCATTTCTAAATACCACATAGTAACTGGTTGTTTTATCGGTAAGGTTTGTAGCTTTATTACTTAGTATTATCAATACCTATTACCGTGTAGTCTTGACTTTATTACGGAATTTATTTTTCACCAAGAGTCATTGGGCAACAATCCATCTTAAGGTAGTAGTCTGGTAACTTATGCGTATTTTCATGACTTCTTTGGAGGGTGGTTTTTTATAGGAAAATAAAAACGAATTATCTTGAATATTTAGAGTGTTTTTATTTACATATTGAAAATATGAAAAAAAAAATGTTTTTGAAAAAATTTAATACTTTATTACTATTATTATTGTCACTCGAAGTAGGACTTCAAAAAAAAGGTACGTGGGTGGCCCAGGTGATTTTGGCTCTTGATGTTACGTGAAATCAAATATTCTTGACTATTCTTAATCTATAAACATGTGGTTAAATTTCAAGGGTAAATAACAAAATAGCGGGCTTTGAAAAAAAGTCCTTTTATTTTAGTAAAGAAAGGGTTGTAAAATAAAAAGTTAGAGATGAAAAAAATGCTCGTTAATTCCGACGAGAACTATAAGTATGTAGAACAGCCTGTTTATATTTGAAAACAATCGGTTCAGTAAAAAAAGTTAGGACCCGGGCCGACCAGAAAAACAATGTATTGAGAAAAGTGCGTTTAAAGTTCAAAAAACTGCGAGAGAGAGGACTCCGAGGCGCTCTAGGAAACTCGTTATAACTCCCAAAATATTGCGAATTCCTGTCTGAAATTTTCACAGTATATTCTCAAGACATTGTACTTTCAAATTAAGCAAAAAAAAATGTTTCGATTTTTTGAACCCAGGTTACCAGACTACTACCTTAAGTATTTCACAGCTTGATTCAAAGATTATCAAGCTTCGTCTCCCAGTAGATAATTTCTCCATCTTATTTTCATTTGTAACCGGTTTCGAAGTGAAAAAACAGGCTTCTCCTAGTTGTTTCCTCAATTATTTATATTTGTTTGAAAATTATTTCAACTTCTACTAATAAAATTTTCGTTTTGTTTTTGAAATCAATTTAGGTTAGGTTTTTAGGCATATGAATTCCCATGTTCTAATTTTTATGCTATTAAATTCCTACAAAATAAATAATTATGTTTACATTCAAAATTATTTTGTGATTATTTATGCAATTTTGTAAAGTTTTATTAATATGTACATTAGGGTGATTCAAAAAAAAATCATAGTAATTTTTTTTCATTGAGTTATAGAATTAATAAGAAATAAAAATTTTTCCAAAAATAATCAACTTTAACTGTTAATAAATTTTAAACGGTTAGGTTTACGAAAAAATCATAGGAGACCTTTTTTGTAGAGCATTCAATTTCCTATAAAATCTAAGGAACAAGATATTTTTTCAAGTAGTTGGAAGCGAGATATAAATTTTTCTATTTGATAATAAGAAAAAATAGAAAACTGTATGTAGGAGAACCTTCCCGTTACAATTAAAAACTCATATTTGAAGAGGCTTTCTTAGAGGTGTCTAGGAACTTATTTTTCCGAGTACCAATCGAAAAAAAAAAAAATTAATCACCCTAATGTACATGCAAACATTCTTTCATATGTATATACACTGGCATTTAGAGATATATATGCTTATTATTTATATTATTTATAAATATTTTTACATTGAGCGCTTAATTAAATTCTCAGTGACAGGCTGATTTAGCCTCTTCAATCCTCACGATATTATCCATATTAATCTATCCTTGTGTGTGTGCCTGTGAGTAATAATATTTCAGTTAAATCAAAAGCAGACGTAATGTAAACAGAAAACTTGAAATGCAGCATTAATTGAGTTGACAATCATAATTGACTACAGACAATGTCATGTTGTTTACTACTTTTGAATTATTTGCATTGCGTAAGCCATTCGAACATAAATTATTATTTGGTATACGGAGCACACTACAAGTATATTATAAAGTAATGTATTTTATTAAATAGCAATATGCAAGTATTTATCATACTTGTACACATCTATGAAACTGATTATAATATGAACGTGATGAACTAGTATAGGTAATATTAAATAAATAATGAAATTCGTAATAATTTCGATTAAGGCTACAAATATAATGTAATACAAATGAATGCCTTGAGCAAAGATTCATAGCATTTATGTAAAAAAAATATGTTCTCTGAAGTTGTATCTTGCTAGCAACTTTTCTTTAATGCCTTTGCATATTATTTTGCTTGCAAATAAGTCCAATGTCTTCCTTGAAATCAATTATTTTCATAAAATTAGTACAAAATGATTTTAGAGTGTTTTTTATTTAATAACTATAGTTTTTATAACCCAGCTCTAAATGACTCCATTAAAATCCCACTGTCTTTTTAAACACACTCCTGAACGGCTGACCAGTGTATCAGATCGTAACCAAGTGCAATTTATCTGGATATCCGGTCATAAAGGTACACATCATCCAACAAGCTAGGACCCGAACATTTCATTGCGGTTGGTCCCCTTACCATAAAGCAGCTGCCCCGCAAAGTTGAAGGAGTGGGTAGGGAGGGGTATTGGCCACAACTCCATAGCATGCCAAAGTTGCTAATAGGTGATTACATCCTCAAAAGGTTTAATTATGCAAGCAACCTTCCAAGGGACAAACCCAGACTACTTATCGCCTTCTACACTGACCGTTGTAAGTTAAAGAAGCACTTATAAAACATGGGCCTAGCTTCTTTTGCGAATTGTCGGTTCGGCGACATGGAGCCTAAAAATACAGAACACCTCCTAAATGACTGCACAGCTGTCTGTGGGCAGAGGATGAAGGCCCTTAAATTCATTTTTCCAAATAGAGATCACATCGCTTCAATGGCACCTAGCAGTTTGTTGAATTTTATCAACATGCTGGAGCTAACTGAGTCGTTTTGACTTAGGAAATGGCAACAATACACCTTAGATCGCAGTGCAATCCTTATTTATTTATATAATCTAAGTAGGGATGCAGCTCGCTAAAATAGCACTAGATGAGTTATTTCGACGCAATATCGAAAGACCTTTATAATCTTGCTCTATTTATGAAAATGACAGCCATTCAAGGTTTGTGCCTGAAGAGTTTTAAGTATTCTATATCGAATGTCTGGTAGAGCTGAGCAGTCACATAAAAAGTGAAAAACATGTTTCCTTACTAGTAACTACTAGTTGGCCAACTCGTCTGCGCTTTCGTTGCCGAAAATGTTCCTATGACCGTCCTACAATTGTTGGCTACGCTGACCATAATCATTCCGTATATATGATTTCTTTAGGTATCCCGCCGCAGTTATTCAATTTGTCTTTCGGATGGGGAAAGTCACTATTGAATTCTAGATATGGAATGATATAATCTAAATTACTTAAGTTTAGGCTAGCTTTATGTCCATAATCGTTCCGTTTCCAGACTGCAAATTCCTTTATTCTTAAAGCAGAATAAGCTGCTAATTTCCGAATAAAGATCTCTATGGTGATTTGGTGCGATATAATATTAAGCGCATCAGTCGGACATGACTTAATAACCGCGGGTACCCCCTCACAGGCTGTTTTCCATATTCCATTTAATCTGATTTTATATTGTTTCTTTAATAGTGGCCACCAAAACAGTGTTCCTTATGTCAGAATTGGTGTAATGACGGCCTCATGTAGATGTATGAGTATATTCGGTAGAATAACCCAGTTCCTAAGTAAGTGAGCTAAGTATTATTTTGCAGCTGTAATAGGCCAGGATAGCGTAATCGGTGTCTACGCCAATAATGAAGAAGAAGATTAGGTCCGGTAGATAACTTATGTAAAACTTTTGCAAGGCAACTTTTGTTGTTTTAATTATTATTTTTATTTGTCTCTTGCATTCATTCCATTCTATCTCCACAATATTAAATACCTGCAAAAATTTTATTCACCACGATTAGTCAGTGCAACCCCGTTGCTCGGATTGCAACCACAACCTTTTCAATTTCCACCTCTCTATTTACAATTATGTCCACATCAAATGAAATAGTATTTAGCAGATTAAGTCTGGCTGTATTTACACAGCGAAAATATATAGTTTTGTTGATTTTGTTGCTGTTCATTAGTCGCTAACTGACTTAGTGGCTAAAATATGCAAATCGAATTTGTCTGAACACACACATTTGCATTTAATATTCAACAAAATGGCGTCAATAAACGCTTTTATCATGCTTATCGTTAGACAAGCGCCCGCAGCAACAACAATCATGCGCCCGAAAAAATACTTAAAAGCAATTGTGACAATTTCATCCACCACCCCGAAATCAGTAATTTATCAATTAGCTAAAAACGCGCCGACTGGCAGAATCAAAAGCGACACAATTTTACTAACATAATTAAATTAGCCACATGAATGTGTGTGTGTGTGTGCGTGTGGGTTGTGGCATAGCATAGCATGGCATAGAACCGCACAACAGGTTTTGCCAAACAAATTTGCCTAAAAATGTTGGCCAACAGCCGCGTCGGCACGCTTGAACGCGCTTTAGAAAACTGCAAAAAGGATCTATTTAATAAGTCCGCCTGCTATCATGCCACGGCCGTCTGCGCGTTCGTTCGTCCAACTGGTGGACTGTGTGTCTAACAGCTTGCGGCAACTAACTGGCAGCACACCGTTTGAGCTCTTAATAAATTGCTGAGCCTTACCTTTTGGGGATTTGCATTTGAATAAGTTCGTCATGGCATTTTTATGTGTACACTAGGGCGGTACTAAAATTTTGTGAGCACAGTTTAACAATTTTTTTTTAACTAAAGTCGTCCATTAAATTATCATCCGCTAAAGATTTCGGTTAAAACGCGAAAAATATTTTTTTTTTTTTTTTTTTGTTTTTAATATATATTTTGTTGTTTATCATCTATAATATATAATATTATTAGCGAGAGCGGATGTGAGGGTAAAAAGACGTAAGGGAGAGTTCATAGCACTACGTGCCACTGAACTAAAACTCAGTTAAGGAACGAATTCAGTAAACTGAGGGATACGTATTTGGAATATTTGTTTAATTATTTGGACCTAAAAAATGGATATTCTTCTTCTTTATTGGCGCAGATACCGCGTTCTCGGTTATAGCCGAGTTTAAAACAGTGTGTCAGTCGTTCGTCTTTTTCGCTACTTGGCGCCAATTGGAGATTCCAAGTGTAGCCAGGTCCTTCTCCACTTGGTCTTTGCAACGGAGTGGAAATCTTCCTCTTTCTCTGCTTCCCCCGGCGGGTACTGCGTCGAATACTTTTAAAGCTGAAGTGTTTTCTTCCATTCAGATGGCATGACCTAGCCAGCGTAACCGCTGTCTCTTATGTCACAGAACTATTGTATGTCAATGTAGTCATATGTCATGTACAACTCATTGTTGAATCGAACTGCCAATACATAAAGGATTATAAATCTTGCGTAGAACATTTCGCACGAAAACTCTTACACTAGAATTCGCTCTTTGTTAATCGAGAGAGGACTTTACTTCTCAAATGCCTACTCAGTCCGAAGTAGCACCTGTTTGACAAGAATTCTTCTGCGTGGTGGATTTCGAAGCTGGCGTTGTTGTTCGTGTTAACACTAGAGCATAGTCGCGAGAGCAACGACTATTTGTTTGATGACAGGAGAATTTTCGTCTTGTTCTCCTTCACTACCAGAGCCATTTCCTCCTTCAGTCTGGGGAAAACAGAACCAACGCCGCGTTTGTTAAGGTCAATGCTACCGATGCCATCGACGTACGTCTCTATTCACATCGGCAGCTCGAACTATTTTCTTTAGGAGTAGATTAAAAAAGTCGCATCATAAAGTTAAGGGTTTGCTGTTATGTTTTAAAAGTATTTCGGACAAATGCCCGCCGCGTCATTCTCACATAAATTCCGCTGAAAGGCAAAATTTTTTTGCTCCTATTAACACATTCGCTTTGCAGGCATCACTAACTCCTACAAATAGAGGCCAACGGTGTTAAATCCGCTTGCAGGCCATGTCACAGAAACACTTCATTCAATAAATTGATTTTGTGATGTCTGTATGGCATGTAGCACCGTCTTGTTGCAACCAAAACCTCTAATTCAGGCCCGATTCATAGCTCTATAACATGCCCCACTGACTTCAACGTTACAGCCGGCTTAATTTTTGAAGAAATATGAACTGTTTGGTGTCATCGCAGGCTCTGTGAGAATATAACGGCATTCAAAACAAGTGAGCGTCACAAAAATTTCTTGTGAAAATCGCGTTCAGTGACTTTTTAAAGGATTACCCCAATGTACTCACATGGATATATGGGTGCCATGCAATAGTATACGCCTCTGTATTGTACAATAAGTACATACATATGTTCGCAGCCACACGTTGGTTGAGGTGAAAATTTGCATTTTCTCTTTGATGGCGCGAAATTAGCTGACACTACACTTTTCACCTGATTGTCTGCTCTCGCAGCTCGGGAGAGTGAGTTAAAATAGAAGTTATTTTTCGAAAACAAATGGGCGTAGATATGTGTGTGTTATCAAAAATGCTTTATTACATCTATGTATTGAATGTGTCTATGGCATAACTGACTACAAATATACCTTCACATATACACATTAGCATATTCAAAGTCGTGTTTGCACGCCTCCTAACAAACTCGATTTTGGAATTTAATCAACAAAAGGCTGCAATGCCTTTGATGTTTATCCCACTCATAGTCAATACAATGGAAATATTTGCTGAAGAAGTGCATGCCCCAGCTATAAGTTTGATTTCGCAATTGGCCTTTTGCCCCAGTGAGCAAGGTAGGTGTCTATGATTATGCAAATGTACCTACGCCTATGTCAAATTAATCAGAAAATTCCCGTTATTCGCTGAGTGGCAGAATTTGTAATTTGATTATAGAAATGGTTTTTCCATATGAATCATCAATATTCGGTAATTAGCATTATTTATGCGGTAAAGCCTAACTTGAAGACGAAAGGGACTTTCGAATTATTCATCTTTTGAATGGTTGCTATCATACTTAATGAGTTGCTTTGAGAATATATATTCCAATAATGGATTACAACCATTTTCAATCCAACTGACACATTTTCAATTCTTCTCTCGTTCGGATATTCAAAAAAATCATAATGTTGCTTCACTAAAGGTTGTGCGATACAACCTCGCTGGTGCCAGAAATAAGTCTCACAATTGACTTCAGAGGAAAAAAGTTGTAGCACAGGAATCTTTAAATTCTAACTTAATAACAGATATTAAGCTAAACGACTTCCATATCTGACGACCTAATTCACAAGCGAACTTAATAGTTCGATATTTGGGAAGTATACAGTTAACTTGCTACCCCATGAGAGGTTTCTTACTAAGATAGGCTGCCTTTTCATGAGACCAATGGAAGCTTAACCGTAGAATGGAAATCAATCGAGCCCACTGATCCACTGTCCTCGCCGCCGCTAAGCATCCTTCTAGCCTACTCAAGTGTGCTGGCAACTTGTTCAGATTTCTAAATTGCTTGCCTGCCATCGTAGCGAGTTATTATTTGTGCTGCCATGCGTCGGTCCGATTTTAACTTCGTTGCTTTCGTCGCTTACTTCCTACAGAGACTTTTAGCCTCCGAACCCACCACAAACCAAACAGAGGTTCTTCTGCAAGTGCTAAAAATTCCAACTCGCAACTTAGCCCTACCTACTTATGCAGCCAGCAGGCTTCTGTTCCACTAAGAGCCAATACTCAACTCCCGGAATGTAATAGCCGATTAATGGCCAAAGTTATATCTGTTAAAAGACCAAGGAGTTGACCTACGCCTACCATATCTTAATAATAAGGGGAGAGAATCGTACTTCGAGGCTTGCCAGAGTTTTAACAGTCAGTTTCGGCATTGATCCGCCAGCCATTTCTGCAGAGTATAACTCTCACATACTTAGCTGACGGTATACTATCGCAGGGCTCAACCAAATCCAAAAGTTTTAGTCCTGAAATCGTAGTCTGAGGTCAGCTTCTTTAAGAGTTTTCACAGATCCTGAAGGCCGCAAGACATTTGGAGTTACTCAGGATTCATTGTGTGGATGCAACCTTCCTTACATTCCAAAATTAAGACCTAACCCATCCAAATGTATACATGAACTGAAAACCAGCATGGAAACTACATAAGCGCTCACAGCGAGCTAACTTTTGCCAAAAACTACCAAGTGCTTTGCAGCCAACACAAAACCCACATTGCCGACGGCCTCATGCGAATGGACGCATCAACCGCAGGAGGCAAAGCCCATTGAGTTGCATGTTTATGTCAATAAGTGTCAATTCTGTCATTTTTCTGCCGGCCTCAAAGCGACGTCAATGCACACACATGCATAATTTTATAGGTAGGGGCCCACATTTATAAAGGGTGATTTTTTAAGAGCTTGATAACTTTTTAAAAAAAAAAAACGCATAAAATTTGCAAAATCTCATCGGTTCTTTATTTGAAACGTTAGATTGGTTCATGACATTTACTTTTTGAAGATAATTTCATTTAAATGTTGACCGTGGCTGCGTCTTAGGTGGTCCATTCGGAAAGTCCAATTTTGGGCAACTTTTTCGAGCATTTCGGCCGGAATAGCCCGAATTTCTTCGGAAATGTTGTCTTCCAAAGCTGGAATAGTTGCTGGCTTATTTCTGTAGACTTTAGACTTGACGTAGCCCCACAAAAAATAGTCTAAAGGCGTTAAATCGCATGATCTTGGTGGCCAACTTACGGGTCCATTTCTTGAGATGAATTGTTGTCCGAAGTTTTCCCTCAAAATGGCCATAGAATCGCGAGCTGTGTGGCATGTAGCGCCATCTTGTTGAAACCACATGTCAACCAAGTTCAGTTCTTCCATTTTTGGCAACAAAAAGTTTGTTAGCATCGAACGATAGCGATCGCCATTCACCGTAACGTTGCGTCCAACAGCATCTTTGAAAAAATACGGTCCAATGATTCCACCAGCGTACAAACCACACCAAACAGTGCATTTTTCGGGATGCATGGGCAGTTCTTGAACGGCTTCTGGTTGCTCTTCACCCCAAATGCGGCAATTTTGCTTATTTACGTAGCCATTCAACCAGAAATGAGCCTCATCGCTCATCGGACACGGACGCGAAACACATTTCGAACCGAACACTGATTTTGGTAATAAAATTCAATGATTTGCAAGCGTTGCTCGTTAGTAAGTCTATTCATGATGAAATGTCAAAGCATACTGAGCATCTTTCTCTTTGACACCATGTCTGACATCCCACGTGATCTGTCAAATACTACTGCATGAAAATCCTAACCTCAAAAAAATCACCCGTTAGGTGGGGCACCAACGAGCGCGATTTGAAAGAGGCTCTACCAGAGCAGCATGTTAATGGCAACGCATTGTCAAAGCTTAGCAGGCTGCAAGTTGTCGCGCTAACTTGACGCGACGTCACAATGGCTGTTGAGAGCTATTGTACGACAACAACAAAAAGCGGTAGTGAAATATCGAAAATAATAGCCATAAAACGTTGAGAATAGCAAAGATTTTGAAATTGAATTTTCAACGTTTCAATGTGCCAGCAAACGAGCGACGACATTCCAAAAGCAAAAACAACAAATAAGAGTCAATTATTGCTACGCTGAGAGGTCAGTCGTTGCGCTTTGTCCGGGCAATAAAAACTTGAGAGTTGGCGTTGAAAAGTCGCCGCACACGGCATTACGACTGTCACAAATGGAACTTGCGGCTTGTGGCATCTAGGGACAACAACATGCTGCTGACGAAAGTGGCAAAGCATCCTACGTGTTGCAGATAAGCTGGACGCAACGACAACCTCCATGTGGCAAGTACATAGTACGTACGCATGCATAAACCTTAATAGCAGTGTTGCTTTCTTATGCGCTGCCGCTGCTCCTAACCTTCAAATGTCCTGAAGCCAACTGTGGTTTGCTGCTTATTCAATGAACTGCGAATATACATTTGCGTGCCAACCTACGCCGATATGGATCTGTCTATATATATTGTATGTGCACAATATGCCATTTGCGCGTGTGTGTGTATGTGAAACGTCAGACTCTGCGTTGCTTGGAGATATGAGCAAAGTGCATGAATTTGCGTTTTTATTGCCTCCAAATATATACGCTCAATGAAACTCCACGAAAAGCGTTTATTTTGCCATAAAATGCATTGCAAGAAGCGATGTTTTCCTCACTTAATTGCCGCTTTGTTTTTCCCACCGTTATTTTGTGGAAATATTTCTTTGATAAAAATTGTTGCTTTCAGCAGCGTTAAACTAAGCAGAATATGAGCGGTGCAGAGAATATATTAAACCATCAATTATTTAAATTACAATATAAGAGGCAAAGTAATACCATTCATAACACTACCGGAGTTGCCACCTGTTAAATTTAAAAATAAAAATAAATTTGAACGAACGAATCACTTTTAATCTGTTAAATATTTAGATTGAGATTTAAGTAGAAACAAGGTTGCCACCTTTTTTATAATTTTAAAATATATTGAACCATAAATTATCCTTATATACGTTACAATATCAGAAAGAAAAAAATAATATTTAAATATTTGTGACATGGCAATAAAATTTCTGAAAAGATTAACCTTTAAGGGGGTATTCTAGTCTAGAAGCACGAATTTCAGGTAATTTTTAAAGTGTCGTAAAAAAAAGGCAATTAATATTTTTACCATCCATTTTTTTACTAGTTATTTATTAATTTTTGAAGAGTACAGAAAAAAATTAAAAACTAAAAAAAGTAAAAAATTTCAAAAATTATGAGCTGACGAAGTGGGGGGTCTCTAAAAATTTCCACGTGACCATGCCCATGATTTCAACCCTCCTAGTTATCTGAACCCAAAAAAAAGAAAGATTATTAATCTAGAATAATGTCGCAATGGTCCGAACTACGGAAAAGTGGGAAACATTTTTTTTCACAAAATGGCGACTGCCTGAAAAAAAAAATTTTTTTAATCACTTTTTCTGACTATCTCGAATTTTTTTAAAAATAGTAAAAATAAAAGTTTTGGGATGGGGCTAGTTCCAACCAGAGACATGTTTATAAAGAAGACTTTATAAAAATTTCAAGTAAATCGGTCCAGTAGAACCTGAGAAATCGTGGGCACCGTTCTGAAAAAGTCAGTTTTGAGAAAAAAGCGTTTAAAGTTTCGCGTTCCGACCAACCAGTTTGGATGCCGGGTCAGAAAAATGCCTATATCTCCGAAAATAATTTGAATTTTAAAAAATCCTCTTGTACACATATTCTTGAATAGTTTAACTTTGAAAATATAAAAAAAAAAATTTCGATTTTTTTAAATTTCTAGACTAAAATACCCCCTTAAGTCAAAATAAATTCCAATATGAACAAGCAAAGAAAACTATTTAACAATATATTATTAATAAAGTATAAAATTATGACGTTGCCACCTGAAAAGGTTTGTTTTGTTTAAAAAAATAAATAAGATAACAAAAACCGTTAACTCCGGTTACACCGAGGCTATAATATCATTCACCAATGAAAAAGTTGTTCCATATAAAAACTCGATTCTGATCATTCAGTTTATATGGCAGCTATATATTATAGTGATTTGATCTAAACAATTTCTTAGGGGATCAAATATTGCCTTAGACAAGAATTCATGCCAAATTTCGTGAAGATACCTCATCAAATAAAAAAGCTTTCTACACAAGAACTTGATTAGGTTCATTCATTATATGCTAAAATAGTCTTACATACGCGGTTTCGAAAAATTAGCAAATTTTTGTGGAGAAAAGGAAGAGTACGGAGAACAATTTTGACCTACCACATTTCGCACTGAACGGTCAATTTGTGGTTTCAATTGAGTTTCCCAATTCACATGAGGGTTTGACTCACCCCAAAAGCAACAATTTTGTTTGTTGCTGAAGGCATTAAGCCAGAAATAAGCCTAATTTGGTTTTTGTGTGGAGAGTTCTTACTGTGGCCAGCGAAGAACGTGACTTTGTGTAATAATTTAGGACAATTTCCTTACTGAACGCACTGGCAAAAATTTTACACATTTCCCTGAACCAAGATGAAGATCTCTCTTCATCCCTATTGGTAGGCGCTGTATATTCTAATATTTTTAGCCGAAGAATTTTACATTACACTTCCACTTTTTTCAGTATATTCTAAATGATTGTCTTTCTTTGGAAGCAAGTTAAGAAGGTTTTTGAAATAAAAAATTATACTTAAAAACTTTAGTAAAACCATCAAGCGATACATTACAGGTACAGATGAGTTCAGCAGGGTATTGTTCAAGGTTTGAAAAAGTTGCTACTGTTTTCTTAGTAAAGTGCTAAGAACAATAGGGCCTGGAACCTGCAACTGTTAGCTGTTAATCTGTAGCATAATTTAGAGAAATATTAAAAAGCAATTGCTACAAAGTTATATGATCTGTGAGTTTTTTAATATTACCGACAAAAACATTGCCAGACCCCAAGCAAACTGCTATTAAAAACAATTTCAATTTGTCCACCATACAAAAGAATTTTATCGCATAATGTTTTCAGCAAATAAAATAAATTCTTTTCACAATTTGTAATCGGATTTCCCGAACCAACAAAAATTTAATTAAAAACAAAATAAAAACTCTAGAGTTACACATATTTTAAGTCGCAAATAAACTTTTTTATTACCGAAGCTGTATTATGTTAACCGTGTACGTAGAATTAAAAACGGGCTGTTATCCTTCCGCTAATAAACGAAAATCATGCGGCAGAAAGCACAAATCAACACAATAAAAGGTCAGCGGAAAGAAATTGTAAAGTAAAAAATAAAAACAAGGGAAGTCAAAAAATCACCGCAGTACTTATATCAACGTCCATATACACAATTCAGTGAGCGGAAAATATTATATTATGCCACCAGCAGTGGGTAGATAGCTGTTAAAAATAATAATATACATATCTATATATAAATATATATATTGTAGAATATACATACATATGTTAACTAACGCACGCGCAGGCCCTTGAACGTGTCCAGTAGCCGAGATTGATGGGATTTCCGGCACATGCGGGTGTAACAATAATTTCACCCCCCACGTTCCACCGCACTGTTAACAATGGATGCCACGTCTGCCCTGCCAACGAAGTTTGACCGACGCATTTCTCATATACTTTTTTACCGCGCGATTTTACTGTTTCAAAACTTTTCATCGCGCTCCTTTATTTCTATTTTTCATTTCTTTTCTATTTTGCGGTAGCGAAAAATTGCCACCACATGGCGCAACCGCGACCATCAGCCATCACCATCAGCTGTCCGCTGAGTAGCAGCACCCAGCGCGTCTGTCTGTCTGTCTGCCTGTCCGCAAGACCTTTTGGGCGCCCAGGTGTGATTGTGTTGGCGGCGAATTGGCATTTGCTGCTGATTTTTCGGTGACTTTTTTCGCCGACCACCAGCCGCCAGCCGCCAGCCACCAGCCATTCGAAGTGAAATTATTTCTGTGGCTTTAGTCGCACACAGACACACCCACGCATTGTATCAACAAAAAGTGGAAAGTTTTATTTTAATTAAGAAACTTTTTGCGTGGAAATTGCAGCTGTGGGTAAAGGACCTTTGACGTCGTTGGCCACAAGTTGCCGTTGCGCACGCATTGAAGCTATTTTGGTTATTATCATTTTTTATTTGCTCGCTATTTTCGTAAACGCAATTTATTTTTCAGTTTTTTTCGTGTAACTTTAATTAAGTCAACATCTTCATGTGTCGCTGGCGACACGCGGCCACAGATGGCAGCTAAGCTCTCGTGAGCGCTCACTTGTGGCTCGTACTTGTTCATTTTCGAGTTGAGTGTTGTATCTAACGCTGGCATTTGATTTCATAGCTTAACAAAAAACTTTTTTTTTTTAGTTAATTGGTTCTTTACTACCATACTTTTTTTAGTTTTACCGACAATATATATTTTTTCCTCAAATATTATACCTTAGATATCTTTAAGGCAAGGAAAATTGAATTGTATTAAAATTCATGTTATGATTCCGAATCTCCTCAATGTAGGCAACAGATATTTTAATAAACAGCGGAATCTAACGCAATTCATTGCCTACAATTAGGCATATTTCACTGAAATCAAGCGCCTAACTATATGTATGTAAACTCGTTTTGTATAGGTAAACTTGATTAGGAAAAAAAAGCGCCCGAAATTGTTATTAAATTTCCCTGGTAAATGATATCTAAAAAATGTATTTTGCGTAGTTAGTAAAACTTAACCTCCTTAATTACTATTGCCAAATCTGAGCGTGATCTATCAACCAGTTTGTTTACTGCTTGAGCTTAAAACTGTACACCTCAGGAGTGCGTTGCGATTTTTACAATGGATAAATATGTATATCGAACAAAGAATTTCGTGTGCGGAATCATTGCGAATGTTGGCATGTACAAAGCCTTCAAAGTCGATCGAGAGATCGTTGAAGACATGCCTCGTTCTGGACGATCTTCAACCTCTACAACTGATGAAAATATTAAAAAAGTGAAAGAGAGAGATGTCAAGAGAGTTCGAAATTCAAAATATTTCTGCGAGAAACGCGAGTGACTCTAGCGCAACTTCGTTTCGGATACTGTAGCAGTTTAAACTCTTACTTATCCCGAATAGACCCTGACATACCCAATGTATGTCCTGAATGCAACGAGTCTCCGCATGATACTGACCACCTCTTTGCATGCTCTACGAACCCTACTCATCTAACACCCTCCTCCCTATGGTCCGACCCCGTCGAAACAGCTCGTTTCTTGAGCCTCCTGTTAGATGACGTCGACGACAACACAAGTGACCCTTACCATCCTAACGGGGATTAGGTATTCCGTTAAAACAACAACAACAACAGAGTTCGAAATCTCTCGCGAGTTCGTTCAAATGAGTTTGATGAATATTTTGGGTACGAAACACGTTCTTGCTCACTTCGTCCCGATAAAACTGATTTTTTTTTTCCAAAATCTTTTAAATTACAGCTTCGATCTCCTAGTAAATATTTAAATATTACACAAAATTCATTTAAATAAAGCCTTTTACAAACAACGAAACATGCCGTGTGAGTGCCAAGATCATTCCATCCTGGTTTTGCTAAGGAAAAGTGGGTCTCTACCTACATATATTGTTAAGCGAAAGCTGACGAAATCGAACCACGGTAAGGTTATGAGCTGCTCTCGTACGGCCGAACTTTTAATTTAAATCTGTACTGTCTTATTTTAGATATGTACTGTCAACAATTGGACCGTCTGGAGTAAGCTATTGCACAGGGTCGGCTAACTTTGCCCAATAGCAGAGAAAAGCCAATATAACCTATATTTGAACGCCTCATACCATTTACAGTAGTTTAATACGTTGAAATTAAATTTACGGACTATGGAATTTTTTACTTCCCCCCAATATAAACGTGCTGACACAATAAAGATAAAACATTGCCTACAATTAGACATATGCTAGCGAAGACACACACCTAGTATGGTATTAATAGGATCAAGTGTGTACTATATAGTTTATATAGAGTATAATTTAAAACTTGGTTTTTTTAGGTTTAAATAACAGAATTTTGATACATACAACAAGAAACTCCAAATAGTAGTATAAAAAGAAAGTATATGAAAAAAATTATTATATAAAAAATTATAAAATATCCTTATTGTGGAATAAAAATCTGCCCGAATACCGCTCATCTAAGTAAACAAAAATTAAGAGCTCCTTTTATTTATTCGGCGAATTTATTGTTTTTTGTTCTATTGTGACATCAAAAAATTTAAATTCAAGATATTTAATATGAAATTCTTTCGAAGTTTTCGAATCCTTAATTAGCTTTTACATACTTATTAACTCTAACAAGTGTATTGTAATAAAATGGGCAGCAATACCATCTTAACCTCAACCCAGTTGTAATGAGCTGTCAAAGCACCACTCGTCACCCCTCATTACTGGCACCACAATAAAGTTTTCTACGAAAATAACTTTTCAAAGTCGCTCGAACAAACGGCAAATGTGTTCATTAAAAATTTTCCCACTCTTCCGAGCAGAGTGCACGAACACATAAAGTATTTGCTAGCAGCAACGGTCCAGACTGCCCTCCATGCGCGCGTAATAATTTTGAAATATTGTGCTCGAATTGGCAACTGACAAGTAGCAAATAAAAATGACAGATCGACAGCAGCTGCAAATAGAGCGGCGGCAACAACACAATTGACAGAGTAAGGCAATGGACACGGCATAGACTAGGCTAAGCAGTACGGCTAGGGCTCGCCTCTATGCGCGGCATGCATAAATAGATGAATGAACGTAACGCGGTTGTGACGTTGACTGTGACGGTGACAATGACAATGACAGTGACAGTGACAGTAACAACAATTCTAGTGAAGGTAGTGGTGATGGTGGAGGTAGTGATGGTAACAGGCGCTATAGGAATAGCAATACAAAACGCCAAAGCTCGTATGACAACCTGAGTAGTAGTGACAATAAAAGCAGCGCCACATAGACATATATATAAGTACTGACACACGAATATACAAGCACAAACAAATGGAAAATTTGATATTGGCGACCCGGCGGGACAATTCGATCATGGATGCGTAAAAATGGCGGACAAAATAACAACAAAGTAGCCAATAACTATTCGCTACACACACACACACAAACATAACTAATAAATACCTAACAACAACATGCGTAACAAGGGCAACAGCAACATTTTGCCAGCAATATTTAGTCAATGTCATTGCAACAACACTGACAATTTGTGATATTGAAAAGTGGCATGCAACAATGACAGCAGTTGCCATTGCAGCAACAGCAACAAAGGCAATTCTGGTTAGTCAGCAACTAAACAAAATCGTACAGTGACAGCTAAAATTAATGTGAATTCGAAATGAAGCAGATACCTGCCGGCAGAGCAACGGTCCGAGCGTCCACCAGCGTGGCAGCCAAGTAGCAGGCCACCAGCCGCAGTCAACTGCTTTACTATTCAGTCAATCGAACCGATTTGAGCTGGCGAGGAATGTGAAATTGCTTTTGCAATTCACTTTCTGACGAGGCAGCGGAGCGGCGGTGAGGTGTATGTATGTATGTGTATTTACACAAGCGCTGTAAATAAGCTTTTGCAGCAATGTAGCAGCATGTACATGTGTGTGTATGCGATAGGTTGCTGTTAATAGCGCCGCGGTTCTAGGCAAATTATTGCAAATCAATTGATTGCATGTCCACACATAAACACATACAGACATGCGTGTGCCCATTGGTGCAAGCATGTCGCACTCAACTGTCCTGGCACGTAATCACCCACACACATACACATGCTAACGCACCATTCACAGCACTGGTCAGTCTATTTGGCTCAACTGGCTGTCATTTTGCTATGTTGACCTGTGGGTAATAAATTTATTGCCATTTTCTTGTTTATCGCTACTGTTGACAAGCATAACTAAGCTTACAAATATATTTGCTTTGAATTGGTGTCTGTACATCAGGTGCATGGCAGCCATTTATTTGTTTGGGTGGAAAGTTCATGTATTTATTAAAATTTGGAACCCGATTCAGTCAGGAGTTGTAATAATTGTTCACCTAACGGTTGGTTTAATTATTAGATATGCTCAAGTCGGAAGAGAACGAACTAAATTGGCAACTTCGATATCTTGACTACAGAACCAAGGCCTTATCAATCAATTGGACGATTTAGTATGAGTAAGAGTTAACTCGCATCCAAAGAAGTATTATAATTTCGCAGTTATAAGGAAGCATAACAGAATATAAAAAGAAAGAAAAGGACATGCGAAAATATCAGATCGATAGTTCAAAAACTAAGGGACTAGTTTACCTATATACAAACATTATAAATATGTAGATGTATTGCCTACATTTAGGCATAAGTTAGCGAAGTCACATACCACCTTTTTTGGATAAGTGTGCTAAGGAACAATTAGTTCAAAAACTTGTTAGTATCGGTATTTATTGACATATTTCCTCAAATTTTGTGAGCAATTGAAAAACGCAGGACACAAAAGGTGTTAATAACTCAATGTGGTTTCTTCAAAATCTTACCGCTGGCGGGGGAAAATAAAGGCTTTTCATTCGGTTTAAAAATAATTGAACAAAAGGTATGAGGTCCGAGCCAAACTAAATGAGGTCATATCAAGACATATTTTGACCATGGATTCAGATTCAGATTCATATTTATTTTAAGCATATAAATATACAGAAAATAGCAAAATTAGCAGCACTAGCTCGAGGCCATCAGCTGGTCTTTACAATTTAATATGATAATAATAATTGGATGTTATGTCTAAATAACGGATATACATACATAAATATTATCATTAATATATAAATTGTACAGTTTATATTAAATTAAATGTGCTATGTTACATGTTATAAGAAAGTTAGATATAGTACTTATATTCGACGATGTTATATTAGTTAGCAGCTTCGATGGGAGAGCTGTGCCAAACATCCTTCGCCTTGTATTGATAAATTGGGAGCATGCATCTAGTATATGTTTTACTGATGTCCTAGAGGACCTACAAAAGCAGCAAGATCCGTTTCCATTATTTAACAGGTAATCGTGCGTGATCTGCGTATGACCTAGACGAAGCCTTGTGAATAACAAAATGTCTGAATGTTTGGAGTTCGTGGGGTATATAGGCTTTGCTCTGGTAGGATTAGTTGCCGCATAAAGATGAACGTATTCATTCCATTTCACCAGGGACTTGTTATGTACGTACTGCTTTATTAGACGTTTTAAGTCAGCTTTTTCAAGAGTCAAAGCACAGAACCGGTTCTTCATGAATACTTTTCGCCACAGAATCGGCGAGTTCATTGCCCTGAATTCCACAGTGACCAGGTATCCACATCAATTTCATTTTATTTGCGTGCTTGGTGTGCAGATCACGAACGTAAGTTACTAAGACACTGTTATTGGTAAAATTTTTGACGGCATCGATGGCAGATTGACTGTCTGTACAAATGCAGAATTTACCCTTGGTTTTGGATGCTATTAGAGCAGCTTGATAGATAGCAAAGATTTCACTGGTGAATATAGAGCAGTGATTGTGCAGCAAACCTTTTTTCAAAACCCGTAAATCCTCCGATATAACTGCTAAGGACGTTGAGTAGTTAGTTTTTTAGCCAGCAGACTATTTAACTATTTTGACGCACAACAACTTGACTTTAAACCAGTTTATTCCTTCATCTATACCTTTGCTAAATAAATACCGATTATTTTGTTAAGAAAATTGTTCATTGATTCGCTTTTAAGTTTCCTAATTCTTTGTATACTACATTTGCTCAATCAGTTACATTTTGCAAACGATTATTCGTATTCACATTGTGCCCTACACCTGCAATACCAACTGAGTAAGTTTAGCTGAATATAGTCTTATTTTTTAGATACAAAATAGAGTTATACCAGTATCGTTCCTAACCTTTATGCGCCACATATTAGAAAATATGTGATGTGGATCCTATAAAATAGATATATTGATTTTTTGTTTTTTGTCCTTTTGTCTATTCGAAACTCAATCTTTCTTATTCTATTTCTGTAGGGAAGTTTTCAGTAGGAAGTGTCAGCTGATTGCTATTTTATCAATGTTCGGAACCAAATTTACAGCCTGGACAACAACCGGCAAGGTTAAACTTAACCAAAAAATTTAAAGTGTGGACAACAACCCGCAGAATTGGTTTTGGGTTCCTTGTGAGATAAAGTCTAAGGTGAAATATTTTTTTAATTTCTTCTTTCGAAATTCTATAGCGCGCGGTCGAGGGGCTCGATGAATGGATACTTTAAACTCATTTATCTCAGAACTACTTTTTTCGGCGTGCCGTTGATGAAAGAAAACTATCCATCCGAATAACTTGAAATTTTAATATGATGTTTATAAGATCAATATCTATCGCGGGAACTACGATTAAATTTTAATTTTAAGAACTTCGATTTTTTTCGATCTAGAACTGGTCCAAAAATAGCTGTTTTCAGAATCTGAACTTCAAAAGCGCGAAACTTTTTTAATTTTTAATATTTTTTTTTGGTTGTAGTCCCTGCGATAGCTCACTCCTACTGATTAATAATTTATTTGGTTTTTATGATTCAGATGGTCAGAAGAGTCAAAATCAACAACGACACCCGGAGTCATTTTTGTCTATTCGAAACTCAATCTTTCTTATTCTATTTCTGTAGGGAAGTTTTCAGTAGGAAGTGTCAGCTGATTGCTATTTTATCAATGTTCACAACCAAATTCACAGTCTGGACAACAACCGGCAGAGTTAAACCTAGCCAAAAAAATTTTAATGTGGACAACAACCCGCAGAATTGGATTCCAGTTTCAATTCAATGTCAATTCCATTAAGAATGAATATAGTAAAATAAAATGTTTATTTTGTATTAAAAATCGGTCTAAATTAGAGGTTTAGTCGAATAAAGGCCGTTAATTGATATTCTTATGTATGTCAGATTAAGAAAATGGGCGCAGTTGGACTACAATTACGCCCATACATCACAATATTAAATCCCATCTGATTCTGTCACTTTACAGAATGCCAATGATGGAAATTCAACTTTGCATAAATAGTGCTCTGAAATTATTCCGTCTCAGTCTAAATATTGCCAACCTCAAGAAAGCAAGACTAACGGCGCTGTTGTTATGGCCATTTCTTACTTACTCGAAATTAATTTCGCGAAAAGAATCCTCCATTAATTTATGCAACTCTTCAAGCTAATGATTTCTGTTAAAATATTTCTCTAAAAATTATAAATTCCATATACAGCGATATTAAAACGCTAATTAGTTTTCGTCACATTCACCGAAAAGCGAACAAATTATCATTTCAATTTAGAGACCCCACTCAGACTCACCATTGCCGCTGCAGTTCTGCACCCACACAGTTGCGCCATGAGTTATGTGCGACGCTTACAGACATATTTACAGCTACAATTTGCAACATTTGAATGCGGTGAGAATTGAATTTGAGCGCACAAATTCTGCTTTCCCCCGCGCTCGGCTGCCCGGCAATATGCCAGACAATATCCGCAAATTAGTAAAAATCCTGTATTATCTACAGCACACTATCGACGGCTGCAATGACCAGCAGCTGCGCTCACACACACACACACAGACGCACCAGCAACACAGACGCACGCACACACACTCATAATGGAAATCAGACACATTTAATTTCATGCTTTTCATTACAATTAACCATTTCGTGCAGGCAACGGATGCTGCGGCAACGCCGGCACTTTGGGGGGTTTCGGGTTTCGTCCTTCTGCTAAATGCACGCAGGAATCCACTAACACTTAATTGGATAGAATTGGCAACCGACAAAATGGTGATTAAATTTAATTATTAGCTGTGACGATGTACAAATTCACTCTGCGACTGTAGCCATTTGGCGCAGCGGCGTGGCGTTGGCGTGGTGCGCGCGGTTAGTTGGTTGGTTGGTCCGCGCGTTTGCTTGCATTTAAACTTAATTTTTTGGTTGCCACATATTACAAATGGTCGAGATTTTAATTTAATTACTTTGCACGCCGCAAATCCTTTGCTGCAATTTGGGACCGGTGCCGCAAGTTAAGTGGTTATGTTGCACAAACACGTATATAAATATGTATTTATATGTGTAGTTTTAATTTAATCGCCCTCGAAAGCTGTAAATCGCTTATATTTACATGCAAACATGTATATATCCGTGGTTGTGGGGAGTAATTGAATTGTTGCAACTCCGAGCACGCTGAACTTTGTTACCGCATGCTAATGTGGCATGCAATATACAATTTTATGTGGGGCAGTTATTTAGTTAATATACTTAGGACGCGAGTTTAATGACCTTTGTATATATATACTTTTCCTTAATAGGTGGCTTGTGTTTATCTAGCAACTTACATCAGCTTGAAGGCTTGAATTAGACGTTGATCAGACCACAAATAATTCTTTATTACATATTTATGAAAAGGATATCTTTCTTATAAAGCAGTCACAGCTCAGAAAAAGAAGTATTTTTGTTGCAGTTCCATACAAAATTTCATTACTTCTTTCAAACTTTGTATGAAACAGACATCTTAGGGGAAAGGGATCTAATCCACTTGCAGGAATACATTTTTTAATTAATGAAATAAATAAATAAAAAATAAACATTTACACAATATCATGTTCTTTATTAATTTGTGATTCATTTTGAAAATTTTTAATTTCCCTGATACCCTAGCCAATCTCCAGTTGAACCTTCAAACCTCCTGTTTGGCGCTGAGAAAAATTTTCAGTTTGAAATCATCACAAATCGAAAACGCAAAAAAGAAAAATATTAATATAAATAAATACAGGTAGTGATCAAAGGTCTACTCAAAATTTTGCTTTGAGATGGTCGTGTGAAAATTTCTAGTCGATAGTGTTGCTAAAAAATCTATTTAAAGCTCTGAGAGCCGATCACACTAAGTTAAAAAATTCTTACAAATACTCTTGCATCTCCGAACTATGAGAACGTTATAAATATGAAGAAAATCGATTTGCGAAAATTCGAAAAGGGAAGTAAACACATAAATCAACATGCCGGCACACTTAAAATTCAACCAAGAAGCTGATGCATGCTCCTTACGAGATTTCTTCACCATCTCCTGATGTTATGCTTTCAACGCCATTCAGCAAGCTGAGGAAGTGTTCAGTCCCTTATTTCAGTATGATCTGTGCATCAGTAACTAGATCACCTTTGTGGCTTCTGCAAAAGTATCCTCCGATCTTAAAACCTTCTGTTAGTCGAGCATTACCCCTGTCGGCCAGCTTGTTAAACTCTTCGTACTCACGCATTTCGGCCTCTCTTTTTTTTGTCTGTAAATCAGTGTTGTCCAACGTGACTGTGTGCACGTTATGCTTGTGTTGGTTATTCTAGCGTCAACTGAGCGCTAAATTCTGCTTTGCTTGCCTACGAAGTTGAATACAGTAGCACAATCGAACTTTCACAGACACTTGTCGCGACATGTTGGTGTGAGGTGTCTGGCACTGTCCGTGCGCTGTTGTGCGCATAGGCCGTGGACAACGATGCTGTAAATACATCTCGCTTTACCCAGTTCCTATTGAGTGCTCTCAGAGAGCAGCAGTGCAAGTCGAGTAGAAAATCGCTCGTCCATTTGTTTGTTGAACGTGTATTTTATGCTGCACAGCGGCGGATGCGTTTCTTGGTTGAAACAAGATAGTGGTCCGAGACAATGCTAGGACCTCGGAGCGTCTAAAACACTGGAGACGTGTCTTCCGTCTATCACAACATGATCTATCTGGTACAACCCTGGGGAAGGATGGTTCGCCATCTCATTTTAGCTGTCCTTTAAATGAATGCTTTTTGGTTACCCACTGGATACTTGATCTAAGACCAGAAGTCGTGAGCTGCTTGGATCAAAAGAATCGTATTAAGTAAATTTAACTAAAACGTCTTACTTTCTGAAATTATTAAGCAGAAGTGTAAGGAAAACGAAGAATGATATATTTGTGTATAGCAAGTTCAAAGAAGACACAATCGATTTATTGTATACAACATTAGTTCCCCTTTACTTGTTGCCATTTTGAAGGTAATTTTATAATAAAACTCGCATAGAACACCTTGGTCCCTATAGAAAAAAAACTCAGACAAACGATGTTCACAGACTTCTTTTGAGCCTAGTTTTTCCATAGAGAGGATCACTTGGTACCAGGTCCGAATTGTAAGGTGAATGCATAAGCACTTCTCAATTAAGCTTCCGTAGCTTCTGGCGATCACTATTGACCTGTGTGACCTAGTGTAGTTCTGACGAAACACAATTCCTCTGCTTTTGACCAAAGGTAGTCGCTTCTAGGCGATTACTGGCATCAGACGGTCCAGCTACTGATAATAGATGTCGAAATTATGAGTTGGGCCGTCGAGGAACCGCTTATCATAGGTGATTATCTGTTAATCCCCCCAAACATATAGCAAAGCATTTCTCATCGTCAATCCTGGTCTCGCCACCGTTTCAGCCAGCTCATCGCAAATTCACCATAACAGCTTTCGCTTGCGATTTCGTCCCTAGCAACCGACTTCATCGATTTTTTTCGTAGATAGATATTCGATCCATGAGTTTATGCGTTAACTGGTGTGACACCCATTCATTAAACTTCTTTTTTTTAGCCTATCTGCTCTTATTAAAATATGTCTTAACAGTTTTTGGTGCTATATTTAAGTCTTGAGCAGTCGGAAAAGTGCTTTATTGACGGTCGAACTTGATTTTTCTATTATTTTTATCGATCTTTTCGACAATTTGCCTTCCATAACGTGAAGTGCTGGACTATATCTTTTTCTATATATTATATGTCTAAGGCATTTATGGTACCACCATTTGTTTAGTAAACTATAAAGAAGATAGAATACGCAATACCTAGTGTGGCTTATCATTTAATGAGTCAAGGTTGATTCCTCCCTTAAGTGCGAGAGGCCTTATTTCGTTCCGTCATAACTCAGTAAATGCCATAGGCTTATTTTATCTACTACGCTTTTAATTACATTTTTTTGGTAATTATATTCGATTGGGCTCATAATTTTGTCTGTACGCATTTGCTACCCTAAACAAACACCCTAAATCCAGCAATTAGTTGCGGTAGAGCACAACATTTACAACAAAGGTTAACCAAAGCATATTTTTCCAGTAATCTTAACTACAATACACTCATAAATATGCACATTAACAATAAAACCCAGACTCGGGATCATGGTGGGGGCTAGGACCCCACTCTACACATACATATGTGTACTTAACGACAAGCGAGTTCAAAGCGCTTGCACCCAACCACAAAGCAAAAAGTTTTCCGCAAAACTTTTTGCAAACATTTGTATTGTGCAAGAAAAAACTTTGAACAACCAGCAGCAACAACAATTAAAGGAAAAGTCAAAGGAAAATTACAATCGCTGCATAAAAACGTATTGAATTAAAAAGTTTTGCCAACCACAACACTATGGTATATTCCTCACTTGTGTGTGTGTGCGTAAAGCAGTGAAAAGGTTAAGCGAACCTCTAATAAATTGAGCAGCAACTGACACACACATACATATACATTGATTTATGCAGCGTTATATGTTTGTGTTTCAGCCCCCTCCTCCACAGCTGAGAGTTCAGCGAGTGACGCTCACTTGAGCAGCACACAAAACGGTATAATTACAAAATTATATACTTTTAGAATATATTTTTCAAATGCTTTCACAACAACAACAACAACAACAACAGGGCGAAATTACTGTGCAAAAGCCATGTTGCAACAGCAAAAGTTGTCACTGTCTGCCGTGAGCGGCTAGGCAAGTGGCAAATAAGCAGAGGCGAAACAAAAGCAGCAATTTTCGCAACAAGCGCCCAACAAAGCCTGATGTGATGTTCAGTGTACTCACACACACACACTATATATATGTATATAAAGTAAATGTGTGCAGATTTCATGGAAATAATTCTCAATGCTAAGTACCCAGCAGCCGCAGCTTAACAGCGTGTCAAGGATGTGCATTTCATATGGTTTTCGGTTTTTGCCTTTTTAATGTGGCATCGGTTATTATGTTGTTGTGGTTACCATTTGTGCATCTCTCTTGTTACTGAGTGTGAGCTTGATTGGGTGCCTGGATGCCAGCCTCAAGGTTTTGGGTTCCTTCTGAGATAAAGTCTAAGCTGAAATATTTTTTTCTTTTATTTTCAAAAGCATTATTAAACTCTTTCGAAATTCTGATATGAAATCTTAAAATTCACAAGCCACGGAGAGGCAGCTATAGTCTATTTGATTTCACGAAAGATTACGAGGCACAGAAAGAGAAAAGTCATAAGATAAAGATAAAGAAATAAGATGACGTTTTTTCATATTTCTCTACCAATAATTTTTCATCATATGACTGGATTAAATTTTGCCATATTGCCCTTATATTTCTTTTTAATTGATTTAGTTTTTAGTTTTATCCTCTTAAATGCGCTAACGCTTTCGATCGGGTTGGAATCTGGCGGCCGTGAGGACTATTCTAATGACGCTATACCGCTCTCGGCTTTCCCGCTGCCATACAAGCGACACCGCTGTGTTGAGTCATCGTTTTCGTGAAGAACCCAATCATGGCTTCCTATCCCAAACCAAGTATCTATTGATGGCACAAGTCCACGACGGTATATCGTTGTCATGAAGTTGGCTTTCAAATTTTTTGTGAAGAAGACTATTTTGCCAAATTTGTGTGCTGTGAAGCATCTTCAAACATGAACTTTTCCTGGATGTTCAGTGATTGCAGGAGTAGCTTACCGATTTTAGTGGACCAAGCACGCTTACTTGTGTTCGTCATCCAAAACGAGTACTCGTGTTTGAAGACCAATTGGCTCTAATCATCATCCGCATGTTCAGTTGACCAGTTTTGACGTTTTTTATTTGATTTGCAATTAATAAAGGTTAACAGTTACGGTCCTAAATTGGACATAAAATGTTCTTAAGGGATCCTGGTGGTCTAGAATTTTCAAAAAATCGATGTTTTTTTGGTTGGTTCGAAAGTATAGTCCTTTAAGAAAATACTGTAAAATTTTTGGAAGGATATTCACATTATTTTAGCTTCTATAGCCGTTTTAGCAGGTAGCGCGCGGTCGAGGGGCGCGATGAATGGATACTTTAATCTCATTTATCTCAAAACTCCTTTTTTCGGCGTGCCGTTGATGAAAAAAAAAACTATCCTTCCGAATCACTTGAAATTTTAATATGATGTTTATAAGATCAATATCTATCGCGGGAACTACGATCAAATTTTAATTTTAAGAACTTCGATTTTTTTTTCGATCTAAAACTGGTCCAAAAATAGCTGTTTTCAGAATCTGAACTTCAAAAGCATGAAATTTTTTTAATTTTCAATATTTTTTTTTGGTTGTAGTCCCTGCTATAGCTGCACTCCTACTGATTAATAATTTATTTGGTTTTTATGATTCAGATGTTCAGAAGAGTCAAAATCAACAACGGCACCGGGAGTCATTTTTAAGATAGCTTTTTTAGGACCACATTTTTAATATTGTTAAAATTTTTTTATTTAAGAAAAAAATATTTTTGTACTTTTCATAAGTGTATAAATAAACTGTAAAAATTTTAAATTGATTTCTCTTTTTTTAAACCTTAAAAAAAAAGTTTCAGAAAATACCCTTAATTTGAGCGTTCTAGACCACCGAGACCCCTTAAGCGATTTTTAATGTATTTAATATCGGAAATGCTCCAAATAGTTATGTTCTGAGGTAGCTCTGCAAATATCGCGAAATTTGAATCAAAAAGTGTTGGTTCCTCACTTGGCAAAACGTTTTCGTCTTTTCAAAGTACTTCGTAGCACTCAAATTAAGCATCTTGCACCCATTGGATGGGAACAAAGAAAGAGGGTTTCACTACGTTACGCGTCTACGGAACCTATTTCTTAATTCCATTCACTAGAAGAAAACTGGGAAATATTGAAAACTTTTTTCCAAAGTGGTGAGTCAATTGGCTGGTCAATTTTACAGAAAAATCATCTTTTCGGACGAGGCTCATTTCCACCTCGATGGTTACGTTAACAAGCAGAATTTTCGCATCTGGGGCACAGAAAACTCGCACGTAATCGTCGAGAAGCCAATGCACCCAGCACGAATCACTATATGGGGCGGATTTTGGTCTGGTGGAATCTTCGGTCCATTTTTCTTCGAAAATGAAGAAGGAACCGCCGTAACCATCAATGAGCGATATCGCGCAATGTTAACCGAATTTTTCTTCAAGCAAATTGAAGAGGAAGACTTGGACAACATTTGGCTCCAGCAGGACGGCGGTACGTGCCATACAGCAAACGCTACACTCAATCTTTTACGCCCTGTCTTCGAATTTAAAATTTTATATGGCCCACCCTATAATTAAAATTCAAGCATAATCATATGTCTGTGTGCCACAATTGGATTGAATCATGTCAATTCTTCCCTTAGGTCTCATATACCTAACACAACCTTTTCGAACATTCGGGTGATTTTATGCCGCATGTATCGGCCATTATGTGAGTTATCTCAAGGAAAATGTAAGAGAATGTTTTCAGGTAAAGTGTATCTTTTTGTCTAAAATGGATAAAATTGGGCGAAAATTTGACCTCTCTCCTATGTAACAAACATACAACATCCGCTTGACTTTACTACATTTGATTGGTAATGATATGTGAGGTACCTTAATGAATCTGAGCCAATATTTTATTAATAATTTTTGTCGAATATGTCGGTCAGTGTATGAATGATATATATGTATAACCCTTGAACTTCCATAACTCGAACTCTTGAATTGGCAAAATAAGTCAAAGTTCATACAAATTTCCTCCACAACACGACGATTTTTTTATGGATTATGGTAATTTGAGTTAGGGACGTTCAATTGTACATATATATATAGCTTGTATTCCGATCTTCTCAAGATACTTCCCTGGCTTTGATGCTTGCAAATCTCAAATATGTAGAATGTTCGGTTGCACCCGAACTTAACCCTTGCTTACTTGTTTCGGTGTAAAATTGTAAATGATTTTTAAGGTTTGCAAGAACAGGATAGTTATATGTGTTCTATGTCTCGTATTGTGGTTAATAGCTACCTTTCATTAAATTTCTGACTGAGCAGAATTCAGGAGTAATATATACTATCGAAGTACTTAGACTCTACAGAGAAATTTACCAAAAACTGGTTTACATACACACACACACCCAACGACTGCCGCTGTTATTGTGCGATAATTCAAGTATGTTTGCCAAGCTATCTAACCCTTTGGTGGGCTGCAGCCACAGCAAATGCACAAGCTTAACGAGTATGCAAATGCTGAAGAAAGCAACATTTTTAAATGTATTTATTTTTTGCAGAAATGTAAACATATTATGGATATATGACCTGCGATACGTAAACACAGGCGAATGTGCAAATTTGAAGGGTTAGAAAGACGAAAAGTCGAGTTGGCGCGCACAAAGATGATATGTTGATGAGAGACAGCGCGCAAACAACAGCATCAACAACCAAATACACATACAAACACAGCTTTGGCACATGTAGTCACACAAACTGGCATTAGCGGTTATTCGCTTGTGCACGCTGCTGGCGGCGGCGTTTGTGCCCAGACATGTGTGCACACAAATTTTTTGATAAATATGCATTTGCCGCGTGCAACACAGATTTTCGCCAACCACAATTAGAAAGTTGTAAAATTTATATACTCGTAGTTCCCGTTTTTTGATTTTTGTTTGCATACTTTTCGGCGCACACACTCATACTGCGCTACAATTTTTTTGCAAAACTCCACGTTTGCCTTTCCGCTGCACAGTTGCATGATTTGCAAATCTGTGTGCTCGTCGTTTCTGCTTTCACTGCTGTTTTGTTGTATCTGTGAGTGTTTGTGTATGTGTGTGCGTACGCATGTACCCTGTCAAGTGGCAGTAACTTTAGCAAACGATTATACTTTGTTTGCAAAACTTTTTATTATCCACCCACAGCACATCTCCATCACCCACTGCTGCTTCACCTCTTGCAGCAGGTGGCTACCTGATGCACACCACCCACTTTTGGCAAACTTTTATTTTATTGCCAACTCATACGACGCCATTGCTAGGCTTTTAAGGGTTAAATCATTGTAGCAATTACATGCATGTAGTTTGCTTAGCGCTTTATTTGTGGCAAGTTTTGTTTTCTAAAAACATTTTATTGTTTCGCCTCACTTGTGCTCGTGCCGGGTTGGGCGAACTGCGCTGGAGAGCGGGTTTAGGCTTGTCTGATGCGCTTGAAGTGGCTGCTTGCTTATCAGTTGAATTGTGTTTGCTTTCGTTTTTTCACTTTTTTATTTATACTGTTTAAGTTGTTGTTGTTTTAAATTGTATGAAATTGCCGAAATTTCGCTGTTGTAAATTCTGTGTATTTTTGCTCGTTGTTGCCCATATACCCTTCCAAATGCATATGTATGTATATAGACTGTTTTTTAGTAAATCTAATTTTTCCATTGTCAGCTCGCCCTCATAGTCCGGCAGCCTTGTCCACTGTGTCCAACCAGCAATACTTACTAGCACAAATTTAAAGCATACACACATTTTTCACTCACAACTGTTGCCTCCAGTTGGCTGTCCGACGCATTTTGTGTGTGTCATTATCGTTCGTCGAACGGGGCGTATACGCAACCTCGTCGCTCTGCCTGCGTATCTTATGACTTGCAGCTGGTTTTTTGTGTAGATATTTGAGAAATTATCGTCTTTCGCCATCAGTCATGCAGCATTTGGTGCGCCAAGCCAGACGCCTTCTTTTCCCTCAGCTCTCTTTGCCTCAACTCTTAGCTTCTTTTCCATCAGCGCTCTTTCCTTCAACTCCTTTTCCTCAACATTTTTTGCCTCAGCTCTCTTCCCTTCAGCTCATTTTCCTTAACTTTTGTTCGCTCAGCTCCTTTTCTCCCAACTGCTGTGTCTCGCTCACTTTCTCTCTCTCTCTCTCTCTCTCTGCCTTTGCTCAGCGCCTTTTGCAATCCATTGTTTTCTTAGCTTGCTCCTTCCTCTTCGCTTCTTGCGCGGCGCAAATATATTTGCCTTTGATTGCGAACGCTGATATTCAACATCTTGATTTTTATGCTTTTTCTATATTTGCGCCACACACTTTGTGATTTGCTCTTATTGTTTTCGTTTTTGTTGTTGGCGCAGCCGTTGTTATCTGTCATTGTCAAGCAGTTATTGTCAAGTGTTTTTACGCTGGTTTTTTGCGTCTCGTTGGCTATGAAATATTTGTTTGCTTCCATTGTTGCCCGCTCCCCAAAATTGTCTCTTCATTTTCGATTTCTCATATTGTTCTTTTCATTTTCTTTCATTTTTATTTTTTTAATTTTGACGCTGCATACTTTACTCTGTGCGGTGTTCAGAGTTTTTTTGTCTTCATTTCTTTGGTTTCATGCCTCACGCGTTTGCTGGCATTGTCATTCGACCTGACCTTTGCTGTTCGCTTTGTATCCTTGAGACGCCCCAGACGCCTGTTCTGGTGTTGTTGCTGCTCTTATGTATATGTGTTTATTTGTGTGTGTGTGTGTCAATGCTTCTCTTTTTCGTCTATATTCACATCCATTGTCTTGCTCTTGCTCATTTTCCATTTCTTGTGTGTTGCTGTTTTTTTTTTTTTTTTTTGTTAATATTATATTTTCTTGTCTTTGTTCCTGTCGCTTCGCATCTGAAGTGGTTGTCTTTGACAAATTACATTTCATGCATTATGCATAAATACACTTTGTTGCTGATTTGATTTGGTTGCTTTCTTTAAATTACTGTTATTATTATCATTCGGTATTCGGTGTCAAAAATGAGCAAACTTGCAACACCGGTATGTACTTATTTATTTATGCTGCATTTAAATGCCGAATATTTAGAGTCGTATTTCACAGTAATTTTAGCTTTATACATTAAATTTTTGCACACAAAGACAATGAATACAATATTTTTGAAATTTTATTTCCTTTAAATTTGATTGCATTTTTTCCTTTCCTCAACAGAAATCTATTCCACAAGTTTATTTCAGTATATTTTCAACTATTCCCACTCGATTTGAGTTTTCGCTTGTACAATATAGCACTTATTCTAGGTTGTCACATATCTCCCTTCCGCTGTTTTCCGCCTTATTCAATGCTTTATAAAAGGTGTTAAAGTGATCGGATTTAGCTGAAATATGCGCCTTTTCGTTCGATAATCTGTTTCCATCCAGACGGCAACTTCATAATACCCCCCTCGTAGAAGCCCCCTCCTTATTTGCGAAGAACTCGGACAGCCACTTTTCACAAGTCCCTTTTGAGTTCATCTTTACACCAATAAAGGCGTTCGCCATGGACAGGAACAGGTGGTAATCACTTGGCTCTATGACCGGGCTACATGGTGGATTCGATTAAACCTCCCATCCGAGCTCCCGTAGGTTCTGTAGAGCCATCAACGAAGTATGTGGTCTGGCGTTGTCCTGGTGGAACACTACACCCCTTCTGTTGGCCAATAATGGACGCTTCTGGTCGATCGCCTGCTTCAAGCGGCCCAGTTGTTCTCAGATGTTAGAATTAAGCGTCCGGCCATATGCTAGCAGCTCATAATGGATGATTCCCTTCCAATCGCACCAAACTCACAGCAAAACCTTCCAGGATGGCAATTCCGGCCGGGCCACTGTTTGGGACGATTCACCGGCCTTCGACCACGACCGTTTTTCTTCAATATTGTCGTATGTGATCCAGTTTTCGTCGCCAGTCACCATCCACTTCAAAAACGTGTCGAGTTCGTTCCGTTTCAGCAGCATATCGCAGGCGTTGATTCGGTCCAGAAGGTTTTATTTTGCGTTAAGTCATGCGGCACACAATCATCAAGCTTTTTTGTGTATCCAGCCTTCTGCAGATAGCTTAAAATAGTTTTGTGACTAACACCCATCTTCTGGGCGATATCATGAGATGCCACTTGCCGGTCAAACTCGATATTTTCCATGATTTGATCGGTATTCGTCGTCACAGCTCCTCCGCCAGCTGGCTTATTCATGGGTCGTTTTCACTCGCCCTGAATCGTCGAAACCATTCCTCCGCAGTTCGGAGTGATAAAGTATCATTCCCCAAAACACTATTAATCTCACGGAAATATAGCGTCGTTTTGTAGGTTATGTCAAGACCTTTCAAACATGTATGCCAGATACGAGCTATGTAGCGCTTTATACATAGCCGCGAAATTCAAAAGACAAAAAGGCGAAAGGGAGATATTTGGCAACCTAATATATTCTAAAAGCTTGATAAATTTTGGTGAGTTATGGTCTATGGTGATACATCTAGCGTAGGGAAACAATAAACTAGCTCTCTCTCCTTAGGGGCTCTCATATTAGTTTTTCTTTCTAAAAATGAAATACCTTGACATCCATGTATTGCGCTTACTCCATGTCCTAAGAAAATAGCTATCCATACAAAAGATACATGTTGAAGTTAGTGTATAGTATCATATTTTTCGGCAAAATCCAATATTTTAAAATCTAATACCATAGCTAATATCCAGGAGGACTAACAAAAAAAGGCGTCTGGTGCTGTAAAAAGTTTTTCTGCTCAAAATTGTCTTAAATCCAAAAAACAAATAAATTTTAATGACTATAGATTAATTCAAATAATGATCGAAGGACTAGTCAAAGAGGAAGAAGTATTGAAAAAAGGAAGAGGCTCGTTCCGTACTCCAATGGCCGCCGAAATGTGTTACGGTACGCTAGCGGATTGAATTTTAGCGTATTGTCCCGCACATACATTGTGACAAAAAAGTACTCGGAAATTCCAAATAAAACGCAAAATATTTAATTATTCATCAATATTTATGCTGTCGACTTCAAAGTATTCCCCACCAGATGTAATACAGTTATGTTCACGATATTTTCGGTCCTCGAAACTTTTTTCATAAGCACTTTTTGGGATGACCTTCAGCTCCTTCAGCGAATTTTGTTTTATCTCTCCGATCGACGGAACGGTTTCACGGAGCGGAAATTTTAGTTTGAAGAACAAGAACAAATCACACGGAGTAAAATCTGGTGAATACGGTGGTTGATCTATGGTATTCATTGCATTTTTGGCTTTAAATTCGGTCACAATCGTGGCTCGATGCCATGGTGCATTATCATCGTGTAAAATCCATGAATTGGTCTTTCACAATTCTGGTCGTTTTTGACGGATGTTCTCACGCAAACGCCTTAATACAGCCAAATAGAACTTCTCATTGACCGTCTGTCCCTCCGGAACAAATACATGATGCACCAAACTATGATTATCAAAAAAAAAATGATTTTCTCAATTATTTTTGAGCGGCTTTGGCGTGGTTTTTTGGTTTCGGGTCATTTTTCCCTATATTCCGATAAATGTTGACTTCTTTGTATGTGAAACTCATAAACCCATGTCTCATCGGTAGTTATTATTCTCTCCATGAATGTGGGATAAGAATTCGCACAATGAAGCATGTTCAAAGAAACGTGTTTACGGTATACCCAAAATATCCACCATCCACCAAAATCATTCGAACGAGCTCGCAAGAGATGTAGAGCTCTCTTGCCATCTCTCTAACCCTTACCTAACGATTTGAGTCGAGAAAACCTATTGCTGTCCAATGGAAACATAAGAGCACTACTTAACTTTGCTAAAGAACATTTAGAAAAGGACTTCAAATTTTGAAAAAGAGTACTTTGGGGCAATGAACGAAGGTGAATTGCATTGGATCCGATGGCAAACCATTTGTCTATCGCCCCAGGTGTCAAGCATATTTAGATAGATACACCACAAAAACCATTAAGCACGCCGGTGCTAAGTGATGTTCTGAGGAGCGTTTTCCCAGTATGATGTTGGACCATTGGTGGGCATAGATAGTAGAATGGACCAATTTTCGTACCTCAACATAATAAAAATATGAAAAATTGGCTCACTAAAGAAATTATGGACGTCCAGACCTGGCCAGCGCCAAATCCATTGAAAATTTGTGAAACTGCTGAAGGAATTTGGACGTGGATAGAGCAGGCAGTAGTTAGTGGGGATTACATAGTAATATTTCTCATAAATTTTCTTAATTTCCGGAAGCGGCCTACTGTGCTCTTTCTATGCCCAGACAAAAATACGCAATTGGAAACTGAATATTTTTATTAAATGAACTCTTGAAACAACTTTTTAATTATTTTTACATAACTTACTTATTCCCGATTTTATATTAGCTTAATGAACATAATTATGAGTTATCACCATTTTTCTTTATGCATATGTGTTTACGCTTTGTGTCTATATTAACTAATTTTTTAATATTTCTTATACTTTCAGGTAAATACAATTATCAAAGAGCTTCTAGTATTTCCGTAAGTTCTTATTTTAGATATTTATCTATGAATATATGATATACGCTTAATTTTTATAAGCTTAAAAGCTATTTAAAGAATTTTAATCCATTTTCAAAGCACATGTGCTAAATATCTTATATAAAGTTGAATGAAAAAAGCGAAGGTTTTTTTGTTGGTACTCTGAAAAATTTGTTAATAGACGTCTAAAAACAACTTTCCATGTATGAGTAATTACAACGAAAAGGTTCTCCACCTAACTGTTTTTTTTTTCTTATTATTGGATGGAAAAATTTGTATCTCGCTTCCAACTACTTAAAAAATAGTATTTATGTGTATACATACAATTTTTTTTTTAATTTTGCTTCATTTTCCGTACGCACAAACTGTTGATGCTCACTGTTGACTATAAACTCAAAAATTCTTACGATTTGTTGTTTTAGTCGCCGGTTTATTTGATTTGCAAACATTTTTAACTAACTGCTGAAAGCGTCCGCCATCAAATCTCTTGCAGCCCACAGCAAGGCAGCTAAACAAAAAAAAAAAAATAATAAAAAAAACACAAATACCCAAATCATACGTCCAGCCATAATTCAGTGGCCCCATTCAAAACTTGCAATGGAAACGTAAGCATTTAATCTTTTACTGACCCAAACAGGCCATAAACCTAACTCAGAGTAACTAAACCCGCGCCTTGCCCATTCCCCCGTTGTGACAGCAGCTGTAATAAGCAAATTACATTTTCAGAAATGTACTTGACTCGACCCTTCTATTTCAATTTTGTATGCTTCTATTGCGTTTTAACCTCTTCCACACACAAATTTTACAGACAAGGATGTATTTAGTGAGATACGCGTATCCCTTTTAATTTTTTGATAGCCTCATTTAAATGCCGTTTGAAGGCCAACATCATTAAATGAGTTTTTAGCACCGCCACTGCAAAGCAGAAGTCACGTAGTGAAAGGAGATAGCGGGGAGTGGGGGCAGGAAATTCATTCATTTAACTCATAACGCCTCAGAAATAATTCAAAATATCGCACACAAAAATCACATTTACTTATTTAAATACTTAGCGCTTACTTAATGAGCGGAGATGTGCCAACTGGTGCGGGTTAAAACGATGCTGTTTGTCTATAAACAGGCTTGTGTGAGAGTAGAATGAGAGAGCTGTGCACAAAGGTTGCGAAAATTAATTTTATAAAATATATATGCTCGAAAAGTGGCCGTTTTCTCTTTCATAAAAAGGGTTAGGTTTGTTTTTGTATGGGCGCGCCTAAGCCGGCACTTGAATGAATGAATGCCCACTTGGCTAAATTTGTTTTATTTGTGTATTTATATTTCCTTTTGTGTTTTTGTTGCCTGAAGTACACCTTACACTTAACGATTTAGGCAGCCGTAAGCGAATCTAGACGCGCGGAAGAAAAAGTTGGCGATTGAAAGCACTCAACTGGTTACTTTTGATTCATTATTTACCTTTGTGTCTTGAGAGTTAAGCATCATATTGTGTTATTGTAAACAGATAAATATATTTATTATACTCGTCTGTGTATGTAAGTAGAAAGCACCGTTAATTTGATTTGAGGCGTAGGATATTCAGTAACATAAGATGACGGTCGGCGCTTTGAGGAAAGAAAACATTAATATTTTCGTGGCTAATATAAAGGGACTAAGAAACAAAAAAAAAAAAACTCAGCATTTTTATAAAAAGTAAAAGCGTTAAATATTAATACGAGTACATAACACTTATTACCATAAGCTGTGGGTATGTGTGGGCAGCTTCTTTCACCACTTCGAAAAAGCTGGCTCAATAGTTACAGATTTCAAATTGGTATATATATATCCGCCAGTTCATCTCACCAGTTGCATTTGTGCTGTTACAAAAGTTCTTCAATAGTCCAACAAATCCTTAGTAATTGACAAACAGTTCAAGGTTTGGTTAGGTTATTAGTGTATTCCTTAGTTGTCTGTAATTTCTGAGGTTTTCTTTATTTTTCTCGAGAAATTTTTTGCTCTCTTCAAATGGGAATCAAGTATTCGAATGATATCTTGGTAACCGTTCTTTATTCTCTTCTTTTTCGATCCTACCAACCGTAATCATACATAGCCTTATGAGTGATGTCCAAAAGTTGATATTTTTTGCCAAGACTTTCAAATGAGTGTTTAAGGTCATTTTTCGGAATGCTCTTGAGAATATCGGTCGTCGCCTTTTGGATAGCTGAAATGTCCTGAAACCAGTGTCCTTTCATGGGCAAATGAAGTTTTCCAAATAGGTAAAAATCACAGGGTGCCAGATCAAGTGAGTAGGGTGAGTGATTAATGGTTAATATGGAGTTTTTTGCCAAAAATCAATGACATGCGTTGACCGATGACACGACGCATTATCGTGCAACAGGCGCCAGGACCCTGCCTCACGGTATTGTGGTCGAGCACGACGAATTCATGACAAAAGACGCTTCATAACACCAAGGTAAAAAACAGCATTAATCGTTTGGCCAGGTGGAACAAACTCTCGGTCTACAATACCCTCGGAATCGTAAAAACAAATCAGCATTGTCTTCTGAAGATGACTGAAGACTGATCGTCACAGTGGTCCTCACGACCTTCTTGGAATCGCTTAAACCACTCATGCACATTACTACGGGATAGGCACTGATCACCATAAACTTTTTTCATCATTTGAAATATTTCTTTTGCGACATATCTTGTATATAGGAAAGCACAGCATCCGCTTCGGTGATTTATTTTTAACGATAACAAACTTTTAAGCCAACCGATGAGATTTCCAAAGGTACTGTCCGGCCGACTACCGAACCCGTACGGAAAATGCGGAAGTCACTAAAAACGGTATACAATGAAGTTTCCAGAAGTGTTAATAAATTGATCACGGCGAGATGGAATGCTTCAATAACATGCAGAATCCCCAAGATCATGCACAAGACAGGCCACATGCGAGCCGGATAAGCACGACGATATATGCAGAAATTTCAGAGATATAGGCATCAGAGAGGCACTGGAACCCCTTTTATTTCGCAAAAAGCGTTGTCGTCCTATTTGATGAAACTTCTTCTTCTTTTTTATTGGCTAGACACCGCTTACGCGTCGTTTCTCTTCTCTTTCTTTCTTTTTCAAAGCATGGCGTGATAGCCGGTCAATAAAACCTAACCTAACCCAACCGGTCAGGCCGGTTATGTAGAATGCGGCAGCGATTCAAAGTTCGTTTATGGTTTTACTATACTAACCTAAGTAGTACCGTCACCCTGACTTGGAATTTCTCACCCCCCAGATTAGCTGTTGCACTGTGTTATCATTATATCACTATATATAAAACATTCCAACGATTTCTCTCGAGTTTCAACTATCTCGATCACCTTGGCTTTACGGGTATTTTAAATTAATTTTTATATATTTTGATGTTTCCGTCTATTGGTTCTTTTGAGCTGCCACAGATTTCATGTTACTATTGTAAGGTATTCAATAACTTTTCTTATTATTTGCCTCGCCTGGCGCAGAGCCCCAATAAGACTCGTGAATTGGCGGCTGGTTAGACCACATAACTATATCAGTTCTCGTCTGCTTTTAACCAAGCATAAAGATTAAAAAAATTATTTCGAATTTTCTCTGTAACTGTTGTAAAGGAATAGTGAATTTGATTCAACTCGCCACTCCCTTCACAAAACCCCCTACTCCAAATGAATGAGACTCACAGATTACCGTATGACATTTGGGTTTGATAAATCGTTGAAATCAAACGAAATTAAAAGCTTTAGATAAAAATTAGGATTGTGATTCAGTCTTTTGTCCCATACATGTATCATATTTCTACGAGGAAGAGACTGGTTTCAGGTAACAAACTTCTCCCTCTCTCTCTATGAGTGAAATCAAGTTTAGAGCACTTAAAGCAGATTTGTTTCAATAATATCCACCACTCCTCCCTCAAATCGCTGCCAGAAGTCAATGAATGCCTGCAACAGACGTTGCTGGTAACAAATTTTTATCAAATGAAATAATCTCATGGCAACACGCGTAAGCCAAACGAGTACAAGACGCACAAATAGCTTTGTGAAAGGCAAAAACAAAGAGCCAGCGGAAAGCACAGCAAAACACCGGTCGAAATGGCAACACAGCATGAACTTGCGCCAAAAGATAAAAACGGACTTTGGGACACACAGACCGACAGACAGTTAGTGAGAATCGCAAACAAATAGATAGACACGAAATTAGTTGGAATACAAAACAGACAAGCGGAGCAGCTGCACTGGACAAATATGTGCATATGTACGTACGTACGTATGGATGTGTGCGTGCATAAATGACTGAAAGAGTTTACGCTGTGCTGATTTGAATGCCAACACGCGCGGCAGCAGACGGCAATCAAAGCGTCACAAGCGCAACGCGTTTCCTCTTGCCACGCTTTCTGCACGCTCAATATGTGGCACGTGAAAAGTGGCTGCACTTCGCCGGGCACGCCAGGAAGTCAGTAGCAATAGCAGTAGTCAGTGGCAACTAAATGTGATTATTATTTTAAATCACTCGTTGCCGTTGCGGCCATACCATAGCGCTGGCGGGGTCGCTGCTGTATGTTGCCACAACAAACAGCAAGTCTGTGTAATTGAAGCTATTATGTAACTTAAGCTCTGCAGGTGCCAAAGTGGCTTTTCATATTTATTTTCTGCTTCTCTATTTTGTTTAGGTTTTTTCACTTGCGTTTATACTATTCAAAGCCACTTGTATTTCGCCAACGGCATGAGCTCTTAAATGCGCTCTAATGCCTTGACAACCGTCGCCGTTAGCCAACCGCAAAAGTACTGACACTCTGCTGTCAGCTATCCGCTGCCATGCTAGCTGCCTTCTTTGCATACACAAATAGGTTTAAATTATTAGACAAACTAAAGTATTTGAGCCCTGGAAGGCATTTCATTTCATTTCCATAGCAGAATATTGCGTTTTTTATGGAAATTGAGTTAATATCAAACTTGAAGAATTGAAATGTATTGTAAATTATGCTAAACTGTTTGAGCCTAAAGCTATACTATGTCTACTGACTTGGCTTTTAAATATTATTACAATTTTTTATAAAGGGTGATCCATTTCAAGATTCCTTACTTTTTTAAAGAAAAAACACAGAAACTTCAAATTGAATGAGGAGGGAATGTTTATTATCATTCGAAGGAACATTCTTTGGCATTTATTTTTTTAAGATTATCTATTTCAAATCTTGGCCGCGGCTACGTTCAAGCATTTCGGCTGGTAACTGGCGAATGACGCGCGTTTTGCTCCAGGGTATGAAAAGCAGCGGAATTGGCCGCATAGACTTTAGACTTTACGCATTCTCACAGGAAAAAGTCTAGCGGTGTGATAAAATACGATCTTGGGTGGCCAATCGACCGGCCCAAAACGTGAAACTATCTGCTCACCCAAGTGCTCTTTCAATAAAGCCATTGATTGATGCGATGTGTGCGTAATGGCGCCGTCTTGTCGAAATCAAACGTCGCCGAGATCACAAGCTTTACTTTCAGGCATCAAATAGTCAGTTATCATGCCGCGATAACGGTCGTCATTGACGGTTACGTTCTCAACGCCATCATTTTGGAAGAAATATGGACCGATGATTGCACCGGCCCGCGAACCACACCAAACCGTTGTTTTTTCTGAATGAAATTGTGACTCGTGATACTCAAATGAAGTATGTGGACTTTTCTGGAGTTCAGGGAGCGAAGCGATGTCACTTGACAAGGTCGAGCGTCTTCAATTCCTGCACAAGCTGTACGCTTTCAATTTAGGATCTCAGCGGAAAATCCGCCAAGTGATCCCATACGCCAGTCCGATTAGCTGCGAATGGCGCGAAACACATTCCTTACAGAATTTTCGTAATAAATTTGAACGATTTTTAAAGGTTGTTCAGAAGTAAGTCTTTCCATGCCGAACATACACTCAACTAAAATAACATGACAGCTTAACACAACTCACGCGTGATCTGTCAAAAAAAGTACTTCCACATGGATTACTCATAACATAATTCTACAAAATTGGTTTGTGGTCTTATCAGAAATAGGAATTTGGCAAACTAAAAAATTTAGGGTAAAATTTAACTTAAAAAAGAAACGCTTTCATTTTGTATATTTTTATACTCTCACAACAAAGTTGCTAAAGAGAGTCTTATAGTTTTGTTCACATAACGGTTGTTTGTAAGTCCTAAAACTAAAAGAGTCAGATATAGGGTTATGTATACGAAAGGGTGACGAGTAGAGTTGAAATCCGGATGTCTGTCTGTCCGTCCGTCCGTCTGTCCGTCCGTCTGTAACTTGAGTAAAAATTGAGATATCATGATGAAACTTGGTACATGTATTTCTTGGCTCCGTGAGAAGGTTGAGTTCGAAGATGAGCAAAATCGGACCACTGCCACGCCCACAAAATGGCGAAAAACGAAAACCTATAAAGTGTCATAACTAAGCCATAAATAAAGATATTAAAGTGAAATGTGGCTCAAAGAATCGCATTAGGGAGGGGCATATTTGGACGTAATCTTTTTGGAAAAGTGTGCGTGGCCCCGCCCCCTAATAAGTTTTTTGTACATATCTCGGAAACTACTATAGCTATGTCAACCAAACTCTATAGAGTCGTTTCCTTCAGGCATTTCCATATACAGTTCAAAATGGAAGAAATCGGACAATAACCACGCTCACCTCCCATAAAAAGGTTATGTTGAAAATCACTAAAAGTGCGTTAACCGACCAGCAAAAAACTTCAGAAACACTCAATTTTACGGAAGAAATGGCAGAAGGAAGCTGCACCCAGGCTTTTTTTAAAAATTGAAAATGGGCGTGGCGTCGCCCACTTATGGAACCATATCTCAGGAACTACTAATCTAATTAATTTTACAGCAAAATAAAAAAATATGTAAATGACGGATAATGAAATCTCTATTATCGCTTTATCATGCGAGAGTATAAAATGTTCGGTGACACCCGAAATTAGCCCTTCCTTACTTGTTGTTGTTTCTTTTTTTGTGATCTTAGGTCATTTTACGGAGAATAGTTTCTAGTTCTACAAGAATTTTTTATTTTTATGTTTCATCTACAGAGTGGGCCGGAATCAATGCAGCAGTGAAGGCCCTTTTTTAAGCACTTTCAGAGTTTCCATATAAGGAGAAATATTTCATTTTATTTTTCAAAAAAACATACCATATGTAAATATAGATGTGCCCCTTACATTCATTAACAATCCAGGTTATATGATACCATAGTTTTATTTCTATACGTAATGCGTAAGCTCCCTCGGGGGCCGCGTACCTAATCGCTTAGTCGTCATATTTCCGCGTGTTAATGCGCAATGACAACGCGTAAATGGAGCCTCAGCTGCATTTAATAATCGGCCTAGACAAATGACAGTAAATAATAATGGGTAAAAGGTGGCAGTCTGCAGAAACAACGCAGAAAGTAAATATGAGCAACGCATAACCAACTAAGCCTAAGCTACTTACTCTACGCTTCTTTTAAAAGCCATTGCTAGGCATGCCACAACTGAACTGATTACAACGTGATGACTTTTGCAGACGAAAAGGCAAACTTGCGAACGCTAATAGCACAACAACAACAACATAGTAATGAAAATAATCACTTCCACCCTTATAAGAGAAGGCTCAGACTCGTTAGACCACCGCAAATTGTTAATACGCATTGCCAGTGCGCGTTGTAAAGCTTCTATGTGCTAAACAATATTGTTCCATGGCAGAACACGAGACACATACATCCATACCTTATTACACATGCCCACATATTTGGCCTCAGGTAATGGACACATAATGGCAGGCGGCAAGCATGTTGACAGTATGTCAGGCGATTAACAAATTCATTTTACGCACAGCCAACATACAGACAGGCATTAGGTTGAGGCTATTATTGGTTAGAAACACCGTTAACTGCCACATAAATAGTATTGCCACTTTGCTACGCCGTGCTGTAAGTAATAATAGAAACCGATTGAGGAGGCAGACAGAAAATCAACCGTTATGCTGAGGGGACATTTCGAACTGGACGTGCAAATCGACTGGTGGTGATTACACGACCTCAGGGCATAATAACTGTGACAAGCATTTGTAGAGAGTGGTGGACGAACATTTGTAAGTGCCTATAAAATGCAAGTTTAGCCTCGTATGCGCAGGTATTTCGTAACAACTCATGCGATGAGTTGGTTTATGGGTCTTACGGCTTCGTTGGACCACTAAACTAATAATGTGATGTTTATAACAGTCGGTCGAAAATTACGAGCGAGTTTTTCTGCACTTAATGGTCTTATATGAGTAAATTGAAGAGAACTGTTGATTCAGCTGTTTCAGCAACTCAAAGTTTGTGAAGGTTCACTAAGAAATTTCTTTTTGGAAAACAAATACATAGAAACATTTCAGGAGAGAATTTGCTCGAATATAGTCATAAATCGTTAAATAGTACTTTTCCATCTTAGAACAGTACAGTATTTAAAGACACTGTTCCAAGGACTGCATAAACAGTGATACTATATCATAGGAAGTAACGCTATCCCAATAGGTACAATATTTCTCGGGAGCTGTTGAAATACAAAATCTTGCATTCGCATCGAAGATGTTTAATAGTCTCTTCTTCTACTACCTCTTGGCAGCTTCTACAGTAGTCCTGGGATGGTATTCCTGCTAAAATACCTGCCACTTAGACAGTGACCTGTTAGGTCTCCCACTAAAGTTCTTATATCATTCATTTTAAATTTTAGTAGTCGTGCGCATGTGCGGTCCATATTCCATCCAGAAAATGTTGGCCAGCTTGTTGAGCAAGTAAGAGACCCAGCTTTATTATAAGATGTTTGTCCATTAATTATCTACATGTTGCCATAGACATATTAATTCCCTCTTTTCTGGAGTTTCATGTTCATCTGCTTCACATTTACCATGAATATCACTATATCCTGGAAACCATTGTAGGATTACCGTAAAATAGGATGTTGGATGCCCAAAGAGATCAAGGCATATTTTCAGTTCCTCTGATGAAACTCTTAGAGATTTTACTGGTTTCAAAGCCGCTTGGCTATCTGTTTAATCAAATAGATCCCTTGTTGTGCGCACATTCTTTCTGTGAACAAAAAAACTTTCCACTTGCTGAGATCGCTGTGGAAACGATTCTGGTATCAGGACTTAGTTCTCAGCATTGTCCCGCGTACAACGAGTTCCCGCATAAAGCGAACCACCTCTTTGCATGTCCAACCAACCATATATGTATGTACATCTGAAACCCCTCTCCCTATGGTCCGATTCCATCGAAAAAGCACATTTTCTGTGCCTATCGTTGAATAGCATGACCTCGGTGACAACTTACCTAAACCTTACCATCTTAACGGAGACTAGATAACCGTTACAACAACAAAAACAACTAAGTGTTAGTCGCTGTTTGAGCCTTGGAACCCACTTCAACAAAGTAACTCAGGTCCATGACCTCAATGACTATTTGTCTGAACCTTGCCATCCTAACGGGGACTAGATATCCGTTAACAACAACAACGAAGTGGTAGCCACTGTTTAGGCCTTCGCCCCTGCTTCAAAAAAGTCACTTTAGCCGATTCAAAATCGGAAAGTTCTTAGTTTTTTCGCATAGAACTTCTTTTCCAGTCCCCAGCTTTTGGAGCCAGATTCCCCACACACCACCTCCTGGAAGATCCGCGGACACTCGTTTCTATGCGCAGATGTCTTCTTATACATAGTTTTGATTCCTTCTCCCATTAATCGTTGAAACAGTGTCGGTGAATACTTTCTTGAACTTCTGAAAATTAAAAAAAGATAGTTCATTTCTATACTCTCGCAACAAAGTTGCTAAAGAGAGTATTATAGTTTTGTTCACATAACGGTTGTTTGTAAGTCCTAAAACTAAAAGAGTCAGATATAGGGTTATATATACCAAAGTGATCAGGGTGACGAGAAGAGTTGAAATCCGGATGTCTGTCCGTCCGTCCGTCCGTGCAAGCTGTAACTTGAGTAAAAATTGAGATATCATGATGAAACTTGGTACACGTATTTCTTGGCTCCATAAGAAGGTTAAGTTCGAAGATGGGCAAAATCGGCCCACTGCCACGCCCACAAAATGGCGAGAACCGAAAACCTATAAAGTGTCATAACTAAGCCAAAAATAAAGATATTAAAGTGAAATTTGGCACAAAGGATCACATTAGGGAGGGCCATATTTGGACGTAATCTTTTTGGAAAAGTGGGCGTGGCCCCGCCCCCTAATAAGTTTTTTGTACATATCTCGGAAACTACTATAGCTATGTCAACCAAACTCTATAGAGTCGTTTCCTTCAGGCATTTCCATATACAGTTCAAAATGGAAGAAATCGGACAATAACCACGCTCACCTCCCATAAAAAGGTTATGTTGAAAATCACTAAAAGTGCGTTAACCGACCAACAAAAAACTTCAGAAACACTCAATTTTACGGAAGAAATGGCAGAAGGAAGCTGCACCCAGGCTTTTTATAAAAATTGAAAATGGGCGTGGCGTCGCCCACTTATGGACCAAAAACACTATCTCAGGAACTACTCGACCGATTTCAATGAAATTCGGTATATAATATTTTCTTAACACCCTGATGACATGTACTAAATATGGGTGAAATCGGTTCACAACCACGCCTTCTTCCAATATAACGCTATTTTGAATTCCATCTGATGCCTTCTCTGTATAATACATACATATAAATGAAAATACAATTCAATACTCAAAGTACAAAAATTGATCTAATCTAATTAATTTTACAGCAAAATAAAAAAAATATGTAAATGACGGATAATGAAATCTCTATTATCACTTTATCATGTGAGAGTATAAAATGTTCGGTGACACCCGAACTTAGCCCTTCCTCACTTGTTGTGAGAAGCTTTTCTTATAAATTTTTAACTGGAAATTAATGCGCCGCTCGAATATGTGTCGATGGGTGCAAAAATACAAAAAAATGTATTTATTTTGTTAATAGTATTTTTATAATTATTTTTATCATAGTCAACGGGATAAAACTTATACTATGTTGGTTTTTTTCTAATTGTTATGAAGTTTGGTAAAAAAATATCCGGAAAAATTGTCAAATTCACTCGACCACGCTTTAACAAAACTCATAAGTAGTAATTATACAACAGCAACAATACAACATACATCAGGCAACAAATAATATTGCCAATTTCGAATGTTTTTGCTTTCATTTGCCAACCACCCTGTTGTTGTAATCCATTATAAGGACCATTGTAAGTTTTCTGCCACTGACATTTGTATTATTGCCGCTCTACTTTCCCCTGTCACTGCGAAGGACGTGCGTTGGACTGATACGAATGAGCGACGTGTAGTTCACCATTGTTGTTATTGTTGATTACGTTGATGACCCTCACAGTTGATGTGCTCAAACCAACTACAGCACATATGTATCTCCGTTGTGATAGTTAAACACATTTCATATGTGAGAGTGTAAGTGCATATCTGCAATATAAACAGATGATGACTAGGAAAAATTGTGGCATTACCTTAGCATTACAGCCACACCAATATAATATGAAGCTATTCAAGACAAATACAACTATTAATGTGGCGTTTTATTGCACGTGTACGCACAATAGAATTTTAGTGCATTGAGAGCGAGCAAGTCCTTTGAGTACCCGAAGGGACCAGCACGAGCCACACCAGATAAAGAAAAAACAAAAACTATGCGAGGCACAAGCTATAGTTGGGTGTCGGCTGGGGGTCCAGCAGTACGCTTGAGGATATTGTCCACTACTCTGAATGGACATTAAAACGTGCCACTATTTCTCTATGTGTATGTGTGTTAGTGTCGCACTTTTACTATTGCCACATGCAGCTCACGCATACCCTAACACTTACCTCTACTAGTGGGGACGGCAATAAAATCTTTTATTTCATTAGCTTTGTAGAATAATTCCTTGTCAGCGCACACATTTAAGTCCCTTTATATCGCTTTCCGGACATTTGCTTATGTCCGCTCACGCATGCCAACATGCCCTAGTGCTGTGCCAGTGTTTTTGTGCGGATATTGCTGGTTAAGTTTCCTATGAGTGCCGCTATTCATGCGATTATTTGAATGTCCGTTTTGTGGCGGGCCAAAGACTCGTTTAATCAATATTGAATTGCCAATTCTGGTGTGCGTTTGAAGTTTAGTATTGTTTCCTTTTTGTTTTTCTTCTTTTTTCACATCGAAATAGATATGGTGGCTAACTATTGTGATAGTACTTGCCTTTAGTAATGATAATTATCTTAAATTTTATTGTTATCTCTATTGGCTATTCAGAAGTAACAAAGCGTATCCATCTATATTGCTTTGCAAGTGTGAAGTAGAAAGTGATATTTGAGAAGAAACAAAAAACGCCTTAACTTCGAAGACACCAAAGCTATAATATCAATGTGGTGGGAGAATAAAGCGTTAACTTGGACAAAAATCTACACTAAATTTCGTGAAGATACCTCAAATAATAGGCTTTTCATACAAGGGCAAGGCTGTAATTTCACTATAAGTTGACTACTCCAGGTTTGTGTACATATGTATATGTATATATATGTATATATATATATATATATGTATGTACATATATTAGTATCTAATAGATGAGTAATATAAAACTAAATAATATATTATCGATCTACTAGATACCTGTTTAAATTTAATTTCCTATATTTCTTATAACATTTAGGCCATACTTTGATCTCGACGTCCAATTGATCTTTACCTTTAATAATTATTTTACCATATTCGAAATGGTTGATTGAAATAATTCCATATAAATCCCAAAACACACTGGCTAAAACGTTGACCGCCGATTATTGTTTTTTCAAGCACTTGGAGGACCATCATTCAAATCTTATCTTTTCTTGCGCAGAGCTCTTTCATTTGTAGCAATGCGGGAAAGATACAACCCTTGCAAATCTTTGAAATGCCCATGATGTTAACTAAATAACTCGCTCACTCCCAGCATAATCTGAGGTTCAGTATCATTAAAAATAACTACCACTTTATACTTCACACATAAACGCATGACATATAATATTAGGGAGTCCGCAGCGGTCGTTTGTCCCTACGAAGCCATAGGATGCAATATCTACTTTGTCGCCAACACAAGTATTTGAGTATCATAAAGCATTGAGTGAATGCCCTGATGTCATCGAAAAATTTCCGAGTCGCTCATCGTCGTCGTAACATATGCTTCTTTTTCTTATCAAACGACAACACTTATTGAGCAACCTGGTATGCTTCCATGTCAACAGACGAGTAATCGGTCGCCGTCCAAATGTGAGCCGAAACCAAAAAAGACACATTATTTAGCAATCTCGAACAACTCTTCGGAGGAAACCGTTTTGAGTCCTCTTTGAAGGATTTTCCGAAAATAAACTTTAACAACTGTTTCGGGGATAGGAAAAAGCGTTTAAGGGGTCTACATAGATTTTGAATAATAAATTAAACATTTTAAAATTATGAACAAATTCTTACTAATTTTTGCACATAGTAGTAATCAAACAGAATAGCAGGTGTGTACACCATATTAATGAGTTATCTATAGGCTCTCTTGTGCTAAGTTCTCTACTAAATAACTTTATTGTTGCTTTCACATATAAATTTCATACAATGTATTATGCAACGCGCTCTTGCCGATAATTAGTAAATATCTTGCCTTAATGTCTTTGCAGGTAATTAACGCTTAAAATACAATAAACGCGTCGGCTGTGACGCAAATGGTGGGTAAGCAAAGTAAACAAATCAAAATACAACAACAATATACTTGAAGTGAGGCATGAGGAGAGGAAAACGCCAAAGCGTAGGCATTTAATGGAATGTGTTGCCGACACGCAACTCAAAACTCAACGCGGCTGTCAGAGCAATAACCATTCCGCCTGCTCGTGCAATCAAATCAAATCAAAATTTTTCGTTTTTGTTTTCTATCTGCCAGCAACAAAATGCTTCGCGCTCTGGCTCACCTGCAGTGCAGCGCAAATTGAATTTAATTGACTGCAAAAACAGCGAACAATCGGCATAATCAGCCAGGCAGCGAGCGAACGGAGTGTGATTGCATTTTGTAGCCAAGTCACTTATGTGCAAGTGTGTGTGTGTTGGTGCAACTGACAAGCGGCAGGCAACTGCCAACAGTCGGCAATTGGCAATTCTCAAATGCAATCGCAAACACTCACTGTTGCGTGTGTGTGTGTTCTGCTTGAACTCTGCTTTCATATTTGTTACAGTTAACACTTGCCACCACTGCCACCGTACATATATATGTACATGCCAAGTTGTTGTTGTCTCGTGCGCAACAAATTGCTTTCTTGCGAAAAAACCTCATACGCAACAGCACAGGCAATGACTAAGCGCAGCGCATGGGGCACAACTGAAAAGCGTGTTGCACGATTGTGTGCAGTGTCTCAGCTCATGTGCTTGTTGCGGTTATTGTTGCTTATTTCTATTGCTGCTACACGTGGAGCAATAGTCTTTGCACCTACCGCTGTTGCTGCTGCTGTCATAGCTGCGGTTGTTATGCATGCTATTGTTGTTGTTGCCAGCATATTGAATGCACACTGCATTGCAAATGATTAGCATTGTGTATGCACGCTTTTATGTCTACTTGCAACACGGTGCAGCAAACTTGCAACGCAATCAGTTGCAGCGCCTGTCAGTATTTATGCAAATGTGATTTCGTATTCTGCTTTTTTTTTGTGCTCGCTCTCGAAATAATAATGTTGTCTGCATCGAAACGATAAGCTTAACGCGACACCACCACTACAACGGCATTGTGCGCTTGCTGCATGCATAAGTTACCATATATGGTATGTATGTAGTTGGCACTTTCATTTGTTGTTGCCACACAGGTGAGATTACTACTGTCACCGCAGCACTACATACATATTTAGGCAGACATATATATATATATATATATATATATATATAAGTATGTAGTGAAATAATGCGCACACTTTTGAGCTCGTAAATCACATACAAAGCCATAATACCCACAAGTGACGGGCCCTGCAGGGAAGTGTGGGCATAAAGAGATTCTTGAAAAAAATTTAAAGTTGTATAGAGAATTTAATAACTTTAGGAGCCTAAAAGTCGCAGCAGAAAGAAAGTGTTGCTAGGCATCGTTGATAAAACTGAAGATCGATTTTTGGAGACATAAGGTAAAATTTAAGATGTGTGTGGAAAGATGAGGTAGGAAAGTGACAGCAAAAAGTTTGTATCTCCTCAAATCTCTAAAGTCGAATTTCCAGGCTTGTATTTTAAGCGTTTTTTTAATGAAAGTCAAAACATCCTTCTCTTCTAACACAAAAAAGTTAAAATTAATGAGATAAGGTTCTACTAAATCTATCTGCAGTACCGTTTGAGTGCCCTCAAACCTTTAAGGGGGTATTCTACTCTAGAAATCAAATTTTTGGCAGTTTTTTGAATTTTATTAAAAAAAAAACCAAAAATATTTTTACTATCCATTTTTTATGGTGTTTTTATTGATATCTTAAGAATACAGAAAAACATTTTACAACAAAATATTAAAAATTAAAATAATTAGAGGGGGGGAAGAGACAGGTGTAAAAAAATGGCGCATCCTGGTGACATTGATCCTGACTCTCCTAGTGGTCTGAGAAAAAAAAATTAAAAGAAATCAAAAAAAATGCTGCTATAGTCCGGGAACACGAAAAAGATTTTTTTGGAAAAATGGCGACTGCTTGAAAATAAAAATCATTTTTTACGCTTTTTTTTTAATTCCTGGTTTTTTTTTAAACATTAAAAGCAAAAATTTTGACACGATGCTGGTAGGAACGATATAGGATTGTATAAAGAAGGTTCACACAAAATTTCAAGTAAATAGGTTGTATAGAACTTGAGATATTGCCGGTACCGTGTGGAAAAAAGTAGTTTCGAGAAAAACGCGTTTAAAGTTTAGGAGACAATTCTAGTGAACACGGACCCCACCTCACAAAATCGGCTGTATCTTCGAAAATAAGTCGAATTTTGAAAAATCCTTCCAAGGTCATATTTTTGAAAGTCTAAACTTTAAATATATGAAAAAAAATTGAATTTTTCAAATTTCTAGAGTAGAATACCCCCTTAACCTAACTAAAAATTTATCTATTTCGAGGTTACCTACGTTTTTAAAGAAAAAATACAGAAACGAATACAGAAATTCAATGAGGAATGTTTATTATCATTCGAAAGAACATTCTCTGCCATTTATTTTTTGAAGATTATCTCTTTCAAATCAGTCTAACGGTCTAACGGTGTGATATCACGAGATCTTGGTTGCCAATCGAAACGTTAAAGTATCTGCTCACCAAAGTGCTTTCCCAATAAATCCATTAGTTGATGCGAGATCACGAGTTTACATTTCTGCCATCAAATAGTCGGTTATCATGGTCCGGTAGCTATCACCTTTCACGGTTACGATCTCATTGACATCATTTTTGAAAAAATCTCAACCGATAATTCCACCGGCTCCCAAACCACACAAAACCGTTTTGTTTTCTGGATGAAATGGCAGCTCTTGAATCTCTTTGTCTCAAATGCGGCAGTTTGGCTTGTTTGTATACTAATTCAGTCAGAAATGAGTCTCATCTTTGAACAATATTTGGCTCGAAAACGTCCGATCTTTTTGGAACTTTTGAAGACAAGCACAAGCTGTATTTTCTACACTTTCAATTTAAGATCTTGACGTAAAATCCACCAAGTCGTTCCATACGTCAGTCCGAGTTGCTGCGAACGACGCCAAAACGACTCTCCACGATCTTTTTCTCCACTCTCAGCTACGACCACTTGGACTTGTAAAATTTGGTCTTTGTTCGTCGAGAGCAGACTTTTCTTCTCAATTGTCTACTTAGTCCGATGTAGCACCTGTTGGCAAGAGTTAGTTTGCGTTTGATTTCGAGGTTGGCGTTATTGTTGGTGTTAATTTAGATTCTAAGATTGACGAAACTATCTACGACATGGAAGTTATGGCTGTCAACAGTGACTTGGGAGCCAAGTCGTGAGTGCGGCGACTGTTTGTTTGATGATTTTTGGAGATATTTCGTTATGCCCTCGTTCATTACATTAGCCACATCATGTTAGAAATTATTTACATATTATTATTTAATAAAGACATAAAAACATGACTTTCATAAATTTGAGACTTGATTTATTCACATTTTTATTCACCTGTTCAATGCAAAATTTAAGATAATTTTTTTAAGAAATTGTTCAGCCTCCAACTCCTCATATCCTATATAACCTATAGTATCTTCTTTAAGAAAAACACACCACCCAACGGTTTAAATGGCTTAGAATTTCTAATGCAAATGTCTGCATACATTATCTACAGTAAGCTTGTATCAACTATACGTATGCCAACCACATGCCAATTACTGCATGCAACATTTGTTGCGCAACAATGTAACGATTGTCAGTTGATGCATGCAACTACGTGCGCCATATACTCATATACTTAGCATACATACAAACAAATAACAACAGAACAACTCTGTGATAAGTCCAGTACAATCGTGCTTTCTTCTATTTCTTTTTTTTCTGGCACTTGGTGCGACACCCTCGAGCACAGCAGCGACTGCAGCGAGCATTATAAGTTTATTGCTGACATATTATCGCCGGCACGTACGAAATTTGCTGCAACAGTAATTGTTGCAACACTTCGTGATTGCCATTATGTCTTGCGGCAAATGTGTAGTCAGTAGCCAGTTAAGCAAATAGGCAGCCGGCTAACAGCCACCGGCGGCAGCACATAGCATTCTCTCGCCTGGGTCGTCGTCTGTGGCATGGTGTGTCTAACGGTTGAATGTGTGGTTTAATTCAGGCGTTAGCAACAACAATTTGTGTGATTCGTGGCAGCTTGGTGCACATAAATTGCATATCGGTTGTGGTAGCCTAATCAATTACTTCGCGTTGGTTGCTAATTTGTTAACAAACAGATTTGTATGCAGTTAAACGCACAACACGCACGCGCATATAAATGGGTACGCACATATATTGGCTGTATTTGTATTATATGCGTACTCGCCGCTTGCTTTTTTAATCGGTTGGCAATTTTTAATAGATATGTTTTACATGCTTTCACAATAAAAGAGTAAAAAATATTACTTCCTTGCAAGTGTCTAAACTTAATCAACACAAAAAGATACATTAACGCCTGCACTGGTGCTCAAGTACCCTTTACAGTTGCATATTTTATATCAACTATATGTGTAACTAAATATGGAAACGTAACCGGTCAACGGTTTGCATCCAACGGAGAAGGTTTTGTAAGTTCTTTTCAGCCACATTATTTGATATAAACAACCTTTAAGTCCAATCAAAGTTATTTAGTAAGATAAAAAGAGCTTTTCAGAAGAAGAAGATTTACCTACATTTTGTTCCGACAATTTATATGGCAGCAATATACTGCAGTAGTTCGATCTGAACAATTTGTTCGGAGATTCTCGTGTTGGCTGTATACGACAAATTTCGACTCGTCAAATTAAGCTTGTTTCCATACAACTACTTCAACGGTCAATTTGTATGACAGCTATTTACTATAGTGATCCGATATCGGTGGTTCAGAAAAGTGAACAGCTTCTCGGTGAGAAAGGGTTGTGTGCAAAAAAGGAAAAATCACTCGGAGCCAAATCTGGTGAATACGGTGGTTGATCGATGGTATTCATTGTGTTTTGAATGGTATTCATTGGCTTTAAACTCGGTCACAATTGTACTATTTTTGAAAAAAAAAATCAGCTTTATCCGGACGAGTCGAGCAAACCGCGCTTCATACCCCAAAAATGTCCACCAAAATCATTCGAATGGAAAGCGAGAGATTTTGAGCTCTTTTCATCTCTCTAACATTTGCCTGACGATTTTCAAGCACCATGTCTTTCACTTTTTTCATATTTTCATCAGTTGAAGAGGCCGAAGGTGGTCCAGAACGAGGAATGTCTTCAACGTTCTTTCGACCGTATTTGAAGGTTTCATACCAGTCGTAGCTTGTGGTTTCGATAAAACTGTATCACCGTAAGCCTTTTCCAACATTCGCCATGATTCCGCGCTCGCAATTTTTTTAGAAATACAAAATTGAAGACAAATTCTTTGTTCGATATTTTTATCAATTTTAAAAATCGCAACGCAGTACTGATGTGCACCGACTTAAGCAGCTGCTGTAAGCAAACTGGTTGGCAGATCGTGCCTTACCAATTAAAATATCATTTACCCGGGGAATTCAATTACCCCTTCTGGGTGTCACAAACTTAATACGAGGTGTTTTAAAAAAATAACAAGAATTTTGGTTTTTTATAAAAATATTTATCCATTCGTATTCATGAAAGTGTTCGCCATCAAAATAGTTCTAATTCGATATTATGCAGTTATATCAGCGCATCTAATCGTCGAAGCACTTCTCAAACTCGTCATGTCATTTTTGCTTGTAAAATGACTAGGTTCTCTTTATTTTTGGAAATAGGTAAAAGTCACCCCTCTGGCGAATGTAGAGCATCTTTAAAGTATAAAATTTAACTTGGACAAAGAAGACATAGTTTTCTACTTCGGTATATTGAAGTAAATAAAAAAACTATTTTCTACTTTCTGAAATGTTCTGTGAAATGGCGTAAGTTTTCTAATCCAAGTAAAATCCCCTTCCAACGACTACACTGGCGTCCCCACTTATTCAATATCCGCTTGCCAACCGGTAATCCACTTCCAAGTAGCCCATCATTTGCAATTCCTCGCACTTCGCTCGCATTGCTCACTGCGACCACGTAAATTTCCATAATTTCTCTATGCCTTCCTCCTCCAACCACCAGCTACGACTTTGAAATGCAGACAAAAGCGCTGAGCCGTCAAAAGAACGCTAATTCGCAGCCCCGCATTTACAACTAAGAGCAACTATTGCAAATTCCATACCCCACCACACCCAATTGGTGGGCGCACATTGCTGTGGCTGTAAATCAATTACAGTTGCAGCCACAACTAAGCGGCTAAATTCAGTGTCAAGTACGTGTTGGGCTCACAATCATTTCACTTAGGCGAGCCGAAAGCATAAACCAACTACACACACACTCACATACTTGCATACAAATACGTACTGCTGTGCTTTGCGCTTCGTGAGCGGCAGCGGCGGTCGAATGAAACTCAATTTTCTTCAATTACAAAGTTTGAGACCAACCCAGCCAGGCAACGAGACGAAATTTCGTATTTGTAGAATCATAAAGGCAATGAAAATGCGGCGGTCGACATTGCCACATAGGCGAAGTGCATGCAAAACTTTCGCTGCAACACGTACGCAAAGAGTCAACAGCGAAAAGCAACGCTAAAGTGGGTAGTGATTTTGGCGCTGGCAACTAAAAGCCGCCAGCGACTACCGTTAGCGGTGGCATTCGGTAGACAACTGCCGACAGTTGGCAGCTGTGACGGTGTTATAAGAGTGCCAGCAACAGCTTCATGCATTGGCGGCGCTCGACTCGCGCGCTTGGAGACTTGCAACTATTGCCGGAAATTATTACACCAACATGCCACTTGTTATTTCGGTTGCTGTTGTTTTTGCTACTATTGTTGAATATTGTTGCGGCCACCCCATCTTCCCTGGGAGGCGTGCTAATAACTGCACTTTCCCGCCAACACGTGCTGAGCGTAAATTACAACTATATGACTATTTCTCCATATGCTGCTCATGTGTGCGTGCCAATTTGGACGGCATCTCTTGTATTACCATATCAACTTGTAGTCGCATACTTGTCTGCCGGATCTTCTGATTATCTTTATGGGTTAAAAATTAAAATTATTCAACAACTTTAAGGTGCTTCAATTTGTATATATATTTTTTTATATTTAATAATATTTTATTTCATTATTATTATTTTTATTTAAACAAAGCATAAATCAAAATTGTTTTGAGATATCGACTTTTTTTTTGCACATTGCCTTTTCTGACCAAGCAGCTACTTATGTGTCGGAACTGCCAATTTCGGACTACTGCAGGGTATAGTTACCATAAAAAATTTTCGAACAAAATCCGGTCCTTATATGGAAATCTTTTTTATTTGACTAGATATCTCCATGAAACTTGCAGAAATTATTGTTTAAAGGAACAGTAAAATCTACGCAGAAATTATTGCCATCGGACCACTATAGCATATGGCTCCCATACAAAGTTATCGATTAAAATCCGATCCTTATATGGAAATCTTTTTTATGTGACCAGGTATCTTCATGAAATTTGGCACCGATTGTTGTTTAAAGCAACGGTACATTCTGCGAACCTAGTGTTCAGATCGGATCACATTAGCATATAGCTGCCATGCAAACTGACCAATCAAAATCGCGATAAAGTTTTTTTCTATATTCTTTTATGCTATATGAAAATAAAGATGTGAAGAGTATTTTTTGTTTTTTCCAGGGAGGTAGAGTATATCTTAACTCCACGGATGGCAATTTCTCAAGTAGTTTTAATTTTTTGGTTTGATATTTCAAAAATACGTACAAGAAACTGTTCAGATTAAGATACAGTATTAAAAAAATATGTTTTTTTTTTTTTATTTAATTAAATCATTACAATGTAATTTAAGTGGGTATTCTACTCTAGAATTTTGAAAAATTCGATTTTTTTTTCATATATTTAAAGTTTAGACTTTCAAAAATATGACCTTGGAAGGATTTATCAAAATTCCACTTATTTGCGGAGATACAGCCGATTTTGTGAGGTGGCGTCCGTATTCACTAGAATTGTCTCCTAAACTTTAAACGCGTTTTTCTCGAAACTACTTTTTTCCACACGGTACCGACATTACCTCTAGTTCTATACAAACGATTTACTTGAAATTTTGTGTGAACATTCTTTATATAATCCTTTATGGTTCCTACCAGCATCGTGATAAAATTTTTGTTTTTAATATTTTAAAAAAATTAGGAATTTCAAAAAAAAAGCGTAAAAAATAATTTTTATTTTCAGGCAGTCGTCATTTAAAAAAAAAAAAAAATTTCATGTTCCCGGACTATAACAGCATCCTTACTGATTAAGAATTTCTTTTGATTTTTTTTTTCGGACCACCAGGAGAGTCAGGATCAATGTCACCAGGAAGCGTCATTTTTTTTACACCTGTTTCTCCCCCCCGCCCCTCTAATTATTTTAATTTTTAATATTTTTTTGTAAAATTTTTTTTCTGTATTCTTAAGATATCAATAAAAACACCATAGAAAATGGATAGTAAAAATATTTTTGGTTTTTTTTTTTTAATAAAATTCAAAAAACTGCCCAAAATTTGAGTTCTAGAGTAGAATACCCCCTTAAAAATTTGTTTTGCTGAATAAAATTAGAGAAAGTATTATTAAAAAATGTTATTATTATTAACAAATATTTCCTAAGTTTTCAAAATTTATTCTTTCATCACAATTTCAGGGATAAAAAACAAATTTTTAACTTTCAGTTTTTTTTTAATTAATATATTCACCTTTTACCACATTTTTCAACTTATTTTATTGCATTTTGCAACTTTATTATCATTATACTAACATTTTTTCCACAATGCGATTCAAATAACTTTTATTGCTCGAAACAACACTTCGAACAGCACTTCTAATGCCGGCTCTGCTCACTTAGAGCACTTTTCTGGGCAACAATTGAATTACTAAATGTTTAAGTAGTTAATATCATAACGGTAAACCTGCAAATTATTTGTTGTTGTTGTACAAAAACTTCAAAGAGACACGTAATCGCTCAGCAGGAAAATTGCGCCAGTAAACAGATTTGAACAGCTGACGGCTATGACTGCGGCATAGTAAAATACACACTCATACATTCGCAAATACGTGAAGACACTTAGTTTCTTCACACTAAGAATAAGAACATTTCAGTTGCGCACTCATGAGATACAAACTCATTTTCCTTTAATTTCCGCTGCGCATTAGGAACGACCAATTTAATCCGCAGCGAAAGCGAATTACACTTTGTGCGTTTGTGTGTGTGTATTTGTGTGCGCAAAGTAAGCTGTTTGTGGCAACCAGAAAGTTGGCGCTGAAAGTGGTTTTCCAATAACTAGCACTTACGACTTGCTCTGCTTGACAGCGGCGACCCACATAGTTGGTTGTTGATGTTGTTGTTATTATCATATCCGGCTGTAATTCACTTCCTTTTCCGTTTCACGAACACCATGCGAAGAAGTGAAAAAGTGCGAAGACTAAAAAGGGCGTGTGCCTAACTATGCAATGGATGTGTATTAATTTGTGTTGGTGGTTGACGGGTCCGTTTGTGGTAACGTATACGCAATGTAGTACCTGGAGTGGGGTTTGAGTGCAGTGGTGCGTATGAGTAACCTATTGTTCTGCGTTTTTTACTTTGGATAGAATGATTTGTATTTCGCAAAAATATAATTTCGGTTAATTTCCTTGAATTTATATATGTGCAGGTATATATTAATTATATATTTTAATTAAAAAAAAACAATTAAAAGTACACGTGGAAGACAAGCGTGCTTACAATAGACACTTTCCTATATTTTAATGTATCAAAAATTAGTAACAGTGTGTAAAATACAACTAAATATTATAATAAATGACACCTTATTAAAATAAAAAATAGAAATAAAAAAATTATTTATGTAAAACTTAAGTAAATCTTTGTCAAAACTTGCAATTATTTATTTCAAGTACTTATATAAGCAATTTTCGAACATAATAAAATCCATTAATTTATTTTATACAACAAAAACGGTGATAATTAGGTGGGATTAAATAATCTGCAATATTAAATTCATATATTTTCTATGTTTTTTTTTTTGGTGGTTTGGGGTGAAAAATGCCTTCCGCATCATAAGTGCTGTCGTCACAGCACCGGTATGTGCCACCTGCAGGTCTCTAAAAACCCTCAAAAGACCCCCCCCTCCTCCTCATGGAACCACAATTGGATGGCATTCCCTATTTCTCATTCAAACCGTCGCGCTTTTTTCCGCGTAACAAAAATTCTGCGAATTTCTGGATAATCCCCCAGTTTGCTTCACTCCCCAGCATATCGCTGATTAAATTGTCCGCGTTTATTGAGGTCTTCTACGGCAGTGCATTTTCGTTGCAATCGCACACATTCAAGGAATGAGGGTTCAGCGTGGTATTCTGTGTTGTGTAAAGGTCAAGTTCTCCAAATTTACGGCTTGTCCATAAGTTTAAGTATTTTCTTACTCTGGCCGTCCATCTGCCACGACTCCATCCCATTTTCTTTGCCATACGAATATCGTGTCTTTCTATATTTGGTCCAATTGTGCTCTTGTTGTTTTTGAATGTGTTCTTTAGCTCCTACAGCTTTTTCCTTTCGTATGTCAAAAGTTCAATTGGAGCATTACAGCTTATAACTAATATTGCATCTGTACCCAGAAGGTTAGTCTGGGGTCCACTCTTACGCTTAGGTACCTTACTGCTTTTTGTGTCTTAAGAATATCCGTAGTTTTTTGCTTACTTATTTCGAGGGTTATGTTGGGGATTTTAAAGTTTTTTCCGGGAGCAATGATCATATTCACTCATCTACCGCTGTTGTTGGCGTTCCGGACATCTAAAGTAGCCAGCAACACTATTCTTTTGTATTTATGCCATCTACGCTGTGCGGCTTCTACACTTTCAGTTTCACTTAGTGTTGATCTGCCGTGTCTAAAGCAGCGTTGTCTAGGGGAGTGTCCTCCTGCTTCGTTGATAGCCGCTTAATTGGCGCATGTATAATTTTTAACCCGGTAGATACATGTATGACGTGACAGACGGCCAGTATAAAGTACATAATTTATATATATACGCTTAAGAATATATCTACGTTATATATATAATTATATGGTACATATATAAATTGTAAATTAAATATTATATTTTGTAATTTCTCACCGTAATTTTCCCATGACAATATAAGCATGTTTCTCGCAAACATTAACTCCAAATATATAATAATTCAGACTAGATGCCACATTTTTTGGTCAATCAACAAACGCACCCACGGCAACAAAAGTAAATTGGACCAAATAATGCTCAGTTCACTTGCATAGCAGTGGTACCTTATTAGATGCCAAAGGCACGCTGGCAGCTCAAAAACCAGAACAAAGTTTGACAAAGTGACTGCAGCAGCAAAGCAAGTAGCAAAACAACACAAAAGATAGTTTTATCCGAATGCAAACAATTTTCAAAGTGTTTTCTTTACACTTTCCGAACAAGTTTTATGAGAATGTGAGTGCGTGTGTGGCAAGACGACAATGCCACATTGGGTTACACAACAAATTACTTATTGTCTATGCCATAAACACATTACATTCATACATTACATACATTCACGACATGAATAGAGTTACCAACAACAATCAAAAAAAACACCAAAATATTTTTAGTATATTTGACAATTTTCATTTGTAATTTATTATTGCCACACAGCAGAATTGCGGCGACGAGTTGATTTTCTGAGTTGGAAGTTATGATTTCAACAAAACGGTTAATTGAATTTCACATAACAAATGTGGCAACGATACACGAGGAGTCAGAGCTCACAATGCAAATGAGCAAGTAAAGCAAATAAATAGTGCAAAAGTGTATTTTGATAGAAAAACTACAACTATGTATACTATATATATACTATTATATATATGTTACATATATATGTGTAAATGTGTGTTTGTTTGTATGTATGCGCATAAAGAAAAATCACAAACGAAAACTATAACGGCAGTCATCACATAAAATCGTAAATAAATTGCAATCTCCAGCAGTCGCAGCTGCACTGGATGTGGCTGCAGCATTTGTGAAAAATCGTTTGTGTGTGTATAAGTGTGTGCGTGTAAGCCGAGATGCATGCGCTCAGATATCAAAGTCAGCAACATTTGCTGCCACAGTTTTCGAAAGCCGATGTTGGCTGCTTATATTTCTATCTGTATGTATGCTTATATGCATTTATATACGTGAATATGTATCCACTTACATATATATGTATACATTGCTCTGTTGCCAACAAATATGGAGCAATAAAGTGAATGGCACACGCTGCTTATCGAGCGTGTTCACAACGAGTTGATGTGTACATGTTTATGAATGGTTTGCTTAACTAAACTGTAATGGCTTCCGTTGCTTCTGTCTCTGACTGCTGCACGTGACAAAAGTGTTTGCTTGCATTTATATTTAATATCTTCTTAGTTGTGACTCTGCAAACATACAATATTTGATAAAAAAAAATCAAATCTTCAAATATTCAACCTGACTTGTAGTTATTTTACCACTTCTGCTTTCTTAATCTTGAAATAATTGGCCTTATAATTTCACCTGAAGCAATGACAGAAACCCTTGAAAGGTGAATGGAAACAACAATAAAAAGTCTACTTAAAGACGACATTTATTTCGATACTTTTGTTTATTTCTCTAACAGATTTGGCACTTTTGGATGGTATTATAGACTCTTTCGAAGCTTTACAAATGAGACAAATGACTCTTAAGAGGTTAATTCGTGTTTAACAAAGCTCATATTTATGTTTTTTTTTTTAACAGTTAAAATCTATTTTTAAAAACCAATGGTATATTAAAACTTGATATTTGAAGAATATTCTATTAAGTTTTCTGGGGAAATGTTAAAAAACGGCAATGACAGCAGTTACACTTGAGCTTTTTGGAGAAAAGTTGAATGGCCAACCAAAAGCAAACAAGAAAAAACATTAACTTCGGTTACACCGAAGCTTTAATAACCTTCACATATACAAATGATTCCCTATAAGATTTCGTTGATGCCGATCGTTTAGTCTGTTTCGCCGCTGTATGCTGTAGTGGTCCGATCTAAAAACTTTCTTCGAATGAACTTAACGTAGCATTGGACAATGGCTCATACCAAATTTTGTGAAGATATCGCATCAAAAGAAAAAGTTCGGAGGTTTCGACTACAGATTCTTTAAAAGAACAGAACGTGTGCTACATTTCAGATCAATATCTTAAAAATTGAGGAACTTATTGGGGTACATACAGACAGGGGAACATGACTAAATTGACTCAGCTCATCACACTGATCATTTTCAGGGTCTCCGACATTTTCTTCAATCAAAAATAATGAAAAATTTACAAAGCATTGTTGAAACTTCGTTGCTTTAAAAATGAGACACTTAAAATGACTAAAATAAGAATCTTTAAATTACGCTAATCTAAGAAAAGCAAATAAACTCGAGTGGAGGCTAATTTCTGAAATATAATAAGAAAATTTTCTCTCTTCGTTTGACATGTCAAGACCAAGACAAGAGTTAATTTGCGAGCTTCGCTTAAAAATTAATAATAATATATCTCTTCACTAACAATGACTGTGGCTTTTGTAGGAATTATTTAGAGTGAATTTTGTCAATTTTACGGTCAAAAGCACAAGGCCTACCTTTTACAAAGCTTACAAACAGATGATGCTAAATTATTGTTGCATAAAAAACTAAAGTTACATAAAAATAATGGTAAAGAGTATAAAAAACTTAAAAAAATCCACATGAAATTGAAGATGCACCTTCAATTATTTTTCTTTTTTAGTTTCCACTACTTTCTTTTATCCAGTCATAGAAATCTCTATATATCGAATCTAATAATTATTACACTGGGCTCAGTCGCTATAATTCAGAGGTTGAGAACTAACACCACTAAAAGTGTAAATTTTATGGTCATGTAAAAGCGTAATTGACCATTCAATGGACGAAATATTTAAATTTCACTGAAAGCAAACAAAAATATTCTTTTTGCAAAATAACAAAAAATCATGCCAGCCAAACTTATTGATTGAATTTCACTTTGTCTAAGCAAATGAAATACTTACCCTCACATCACGTTTCTATATTTAAATATTTCAACAATAAACTGCCCTTAATTATCAGGCCTAAATGGTTTTCGAGCAAATTTCGGCAACAAACATTCAAACAAGTGTTTTCAAATTTTTACGTTACGTAATACTTGTACATATGTATGGTATATTACCATCAAAAACGTTGGTTAGCCTTTCGAAAAAACTTACTGCGAGACGATCAAAGTACTGTAGGCCACAAAATTTATTTATTTTTGGAATAATTTACATCAATAAAATAAAAATAAAAATGAGTATTCAAAAACATAAAATAATTTCATCTGATTTTAATTATTTCCGTAAATTCTTTGTTGCTTTCAGAGATTTCCGGCACTTTTTCTATAAAAATTAATATTTTCTTGTTTATTTAGTTTGATTTGATTTTACTGTATTTTCATCTATTTTATTTTATTTTATTTATTAATTTCTATTAATCTGAGCAGTTTTTGCTTGTGTATTTGGACTATGCTTGTTTGAATTAATTTTCACAAAGCAATTAAATTCTCTGGAAAATTCATTTCTGATGCATAATCTGCAAAATAAATGCAGACATTAAAACAATTAATGAAAACCAAGTAAGGAGGAGCTAAGTTCGGGTATAACCGAACATATCATACTCTGCAACTTGCAAGGATTAAAGCCAGCGGGGCCTAGGACGAGTTTTCACCCGATTTTATTCATTCTAAGCACCGTTTTTAGTAAAACAGGCTCCCTCATTTTTTTCGAAAATCGTTGTATTGAGAAGTATCCATTTTTATAGCTGAATTTAAATTACATTTCTCACAAAATGACCGATATTTGTCATCTGTAAGTACTGGGTCCAAATGAACTCGAACTTCTATAATTCAAGGCATCTCAAACTCGAATGTTTTTGTGGATTATTGTGATTCCAATTAGGGAAATTCAACTGTATATATATATAATTGCTTGGATTCTCATCCTCTGGTTGACGTTTTACACCTTAAGATATTTCTCTGGCTTAGATTCTTGTAGGTTGCAAAATTATAAAATATTCGGCTGCACCCGATCTTGGCGCTTCCTTACTTGTTGCCAATTTATTGTTGTTAAGACAATATGTTATTCACTTTCCCCAGTTTAAAAACAGGAATTCTTCTCCTTCTTCAGATTTTCATCAATAAGCCAGCACCCACATCTCAACCGTTAACAAGCACGCGATAGTTCATAAAACCCACATTAAAACTTTCTAATCTAAAAATCTTAAAATATTTTTAGCGGAGAAGTCAGTGTTTTCAACTCTTCAAATGTTTTCAACGCAGATGCTTCACTCTTTTGGAATCACTACAGTGACAAAATCCTATCTAATTCGGCGTATATTATTATCGGTTCTCTAGCAATGGCAATTTCCTTAGTGTGGTAATGTCTCACTCAGGAAGATGGAGTCATGTAGAAGTTCACGCAAGTGAGGAAAGTTCTTTGATCGCCATTCACTTGGGAGTGGCCAGAAACGGTTCTTTTACATATGACTCAAGCAGCTCACGACTTCCGGTCTTTGACCAAGTATCCTCTGGGTAGCCTAAGAACATCCGTTTGAAGGCGAGCTAAAGTGAGAAGGCGAAATATTCCCTACTTAGGGTTGTGCGCTGGTTTTGGGACCCGCCACGTAAAAAAACACCCCCAATGAAAGAAAACAACAAGCTGTTGTTGACTCGGCTATAATCGCGTAAGCGGTGTCTACACCAGTAAAGAAGAGAAGAAGAAGAAGGTAATGTCTCAACTAAAATTTATTCTCTCAAGTCTGAGGGCAATTGTTGACTAGAAATTCCCGGAAAATAATTTCCTCATCAACCACCAAAGGTTATATCAAATAAATTTTTTAACTAATAAACATTTTTTTTTCTATGTATGTATGTATATAATATCTACTTGCATAGCTTTTTTGTTGTATTTCCGTAAAATCAAAAATACTGTATATTAAAGCAAACGATTTATGGGTTTTTTTATAAAGCAATTTTATGGCCAATATTATCCAGAGTTATTGCCTCAGGGTTAAAAAACAAAAAAGTAAATAACTTTCATTGATCCTCATGAATATTACCCCTTACTTTACAGTTAATTCAAATATGCATCCGCTTTCACTTCGCCCCTAACAAAACTTTCACTCTCGCTCTCTCTCTTTCTCCCTTTTAACAATTCATGCCCACTCACCATTGCTCGGCACTCATCAATATAAATTGGCCATCATTTTAATGTCGCCAAAGGTTTTAACTGATTTCTAAAGGGTGATTTTTTTGAGGTTAGGATTTTCATGCAGTAGTATTTGACAGATCACGTGGGATGTCAGACATGGTGTCAAAGAGAAAGATGCTCAGTATGCTTTGACATTTCATCATGAATAGACTTACTAACGAGCAACGCTTGCAAATCCTTGAATTTTATTACCAAAATCAGTGTTCGGTTCGAAATGTGTTTCGCGTCCGTGTCCGATGAGCGATGAGGCTCATTTCTGGTTGAATGGCTACGTAAATAAGCAAAATTGCCGCATTTGGGGTGAAGAGCAACCAGAAGCCGTTCAAGAACTGCCCATGCATCCCGAAAAATGCACTGTTTGGTGTGGTTACGCTGGTGGAATCATTGGACCGTATTTTTTCAAAGATGCTGTTGGACGCAACGTTACGGTGAATGGCGATCGCTATCGTTCGATGCTAACAAACTTTTTGTTGCCAAAAATGGAAGAACTGAACTTGGTTGACATGTGGTTTCAACAAGATGGCGCTACATGCCACACAGCTCGCGATTCTATGGCCATTTTGAGGGAAAACTTCGGACAACAATTCATCTCAAGAAATGGACCCGTAAGTTGGCCACCAAGATCATGCGATTTAACGCCTTTAGACTATTTTTTGTGGGGCTACGTCAAGTCTAAAGTCTACAGAAATAAGCCAGCAACTATTCCAGCTTTGGAAGACAACATTTCCGAAGAAATTCGGGCTATTCCGGCCGAAATGCTCGAAAAAGTTGCCCAAAATTGGACTTTCCGAATGGACCACCTAAGACGCAGCCGCGGTCAACATTTAAATGAAATTATCTTCAAAAAGTAAATGTCATGAACCAATCTAACGTTTCAAATAAAGAACCGATGAGATTTTGCAAATTTTATGCGTTTTTTTTTTTTAAAAAGTTATCAAGCTCTTAAAAAATCACCCTTTATCTAACATTTGATTAATGTTTGCAGCATTTAAGCTTTGGAAAACCCATTCGAACGGTTGTTAACAGCATGGGCGCACCCACAGCTTAGCCAAAAAAGGAAAATAAAATGGTTTTGTCAAGCACAATTCACTCGGAGCGTCAATAAAGTGCATTCATACATACACATGTGTTGACTTCCGGCCACGCACATATAGTACGAATGTGTGTGAGTATATACGGTATTTTCAGTTGCGAGAGCGCACTTTTTGTTTGCCATTTTAATGCAATAAAACAATTTTCGCAACTCATGCGGCGGCAATTGTCGCTGGCTTTAAAACGGATTGTCGCAAACCGACAAAGCGAATAAATAAAAACCAATTTGACGGATAGCCAACTGCACATACATGTATTTAATACATACATACATACAAATACATTTGTGTTAAATATTTATGTGGGTTCGGTCTGGATTTGTGCGCTGAAAAAAAGCAGCGAGCTGAGACCACTTGCGGACATGTTGCGGTGGGTGGTATTTATTTGTAGACATTTTGTTTGATGGTTCGAATAATTTATACTGGAATTAATGGGGTGTACCAAGATTTCAGGTGCTGCTTTTACACTCTTGCAACATGTTGCTAGCTTAAGAAGCCAGAGACATTACATTTTACCTCTTTTAGGTCAAACCACATATCTCGAGACCTACGCGACCGATTTCTACCAAAGGCAGTAGATAGCATTATTCGGGCATTTCACGCCTACTTACCACATAACACAATTTTAAAATCCTTTTAATTCTGCTAAGCGCACTTGAGGTCCATAGGTTCAGTACTAGAATGACAACAGTGATCTAACTCATTCCCATTCCAATGTCAGCGGGACAAGGGTGCCCTCTTAAAGTGTTGGCTCGTGGGCTTTGCAATTGCCAGTGACTCCGCTATGACCAGACAACCAAAGGAGTCTGATAATGAAGTAGCTTGGGGATATTTCTATGCAGTGAGATTAGGCACTCCTTGAACTCCGGAGTGAATGCTCAACTCACCTCCTCAATCTACTGCTACTTTAATAGCGGTCACTTCATCCTGAAAGACACTATACTAGTCCAGTAGCGGAAAGTTAAGCTTGAGAGCTCCCTACAAAAAACTCCCCTTCCAACGTTCCCTCCGAGCTTCCACTCATTCGTGAAAAAGGTCACAACGCCTTTTCTCCAGCGGCTTCAAAATATCCTTCGGTATATACTTGTATATCGGTATGTGAGCGGAGAAATCTCAGGACTAGCAGTGGTCCACATTTTCAAGGATGCAATAAGAGGATAAAAGAGAAATCGGATGAGGACTTCTAACAAATTAATCCACAGAGCGCCAAAAAAATTTAAAGTCAGATTCTTATCTGAATTTCAAATTTGAGTTAGGAGTAATCATATTGAATTTTTAACAGTATATGAATATTGAGGTAAAACAAAAGTAGTAGCTTAGAGAGCTGTACAAAACCAGGAGGGCTCTGTTCGTTTACCCTTTCTCGCTTTCTTTCGTTTAAGAGTCTCGAAAAGTTTTTTTGTGGAGGTAGCGTTTCAGCTTCAAGAATCTTTATTATCAACACTGATGTTGAAAAATTTTTGACTTCATACCTTGTGTGAAACGACAAATTAGCTGAAATCGATATTAGTCAGCAAATCTGTGTTAGGCTCAAAATGTTTCATCAATATATGAATGTCGCTGGATGCCTACCTTGGAGTTTTGGCATCACAAAACCTCCGTGTTTCAACTGTGTCACGGAGTCGAACTTAACCTCTATTATACTTCATTTGTAAACTCATAAGACTTCGTTTTTATTATATTTTATTTAACCATAAAATACTTCACTTCCTGTCGCTACCGTGACCACTTTTCGCAAACCTTAAACTGTACATTTGAAACAATTTGATAATTTTATTTCATTTTTATCGCAGTTTATCGAAGTCGAACGTCGACAATTTGTTGGCAACTGTTTTATGAAGCTCCCATGCGTACCGTAAATTCGGTTTCAGACGATGTATCCACTAAATGGTCTATGCACATTAGGGTGATTCAAAAAAAAATTTTTTTTTTCGATTGGTACTCGGAAAAATAGGTTCCTAGACACCTCTAAGAAAGCCACTCTAAGCATGAGTTCTTAATTGTAATGGGAAGGTCCTCCTACATAAAGTTTTCTATTTTTTTTTATTATCAGATAAAAAAATTTATATCTCGCTTCCAACTACTTGAAAAAATTTCTTGTTCCTTAGATTTTGCAGGAAATTGAATGCCCTAAAAAAAGGTATCCTATGACTTTTTCGTAAACCCAACCGTTTAAAAGATATTAACACTTAAAGTTTGATTATTTTTGGAAAATTTTTTTATTTCTTATTAATTTTATAACTCAATGAAAAAAATAATTATTATAACTCATATTTGGAGAGGCTTTCTTAGAGGTGTCTAAGAACCTATTTTTCCGAGTACCAATCGAAAAAAAAAAATTATGAATCACCCTAATGAACATACATACCATACACATACATTGGATTCACTTATATACAAATATTGGCATTCGGTTGGCTCCAGTCGAAGCATAAAATAGTGAAGTGATTGGTTCGGCGGGTGGGGAGTAAGAAAAATTTCTGAAAAGGTTGACCACACCAACGCCAAAGCAGCAGAAAAAATGTTGCACACACACATACAGACAAATAACCATAAATTTGTGCTTTGCAAAAAAGGAAACGGCAAAATGTCAACTCATCTACTAAGTGAAAAAAGAAACCAAACATTTGGCGATATTGACGACATTAGCCAGTAACTTGCTCGCTTTGGTGTTTGTCAACAACTTGGTTCTATTTTTTTTGACCGCCTTATGCCTTACCCGCAGCCGCACCCTCAAACCTTTGGACTTTGTAGTTTTTCAAATGAAAACCATTTCTGTGCGTCTCTTTTTTCGCTGCTCCAATTTTAGTTTATCCAATGACATTTTCATTTTTTCGCTCTTCGCTTCGTCTACATTGCGCATCATCAGCAAATTGCCACCGGTGGCGCACTCATCGGTTGCCCACCTGCCTCGAGGGCCGACACTGACTCGACCTGCGTGTGCTGGAACGCATGTTATTAGTTTGCCAGCATCCTTTTACCGCCAATATACACACACATACATTCGCATCTTTCCACATCTGCCCTTGAGTATGTCGTCAGCAATTTATTTTCAGCTTTCAGTTGGCCTGTGGTGTGGCAGTACCGCTATTCAAACCAGAAAAACATTTAGCCAACAAACAAATTTACTGAAGAAATTACACCAAACAACGATGTAAGCGCGCAACTACAACAAATAACGAAGTTTGCTTCCATCCCAAATAGCAACCGATAGGCAACAAGTCGAGGCACACACACCAGCGCACTGCTGCAAAAAATGTGAAAAAGCCTTCCCTTGAGCATTAGCGGATGCCCAAAAGTTACTTGCCATTGCCGCGCTGCCTAGCTGCGTCACATTGAACCCAAATGCTGTGTCAACCCACCTCACGCCGCTGCTCCAGCCGCAAGGCGATCCTTTTGCTGTGTAATCATTCTTGGCGCTCGCTTCGTTGGCGACATTATTTTTACAAGCCACAATGGTTTATATTTTCCAAATACGAAATTATCATTTTTGCCCTGTTTTCTCCATTGTTTACCCCACCGTTATTGTGCCCTACCTACCTACACTCATGCCATTTATATTTATTTGTGCTCCTCTGCAATTTGTGTGTTGCTGTGTCCGTATTCATGTGTGATTTATTGATCGCAAAAAGGCACTAAGTAAACCCTGGAATGGGGAGGATGAGGCAATCATAAATTTTCAGCGAAATGTTGACTTTGTAAGCTAAAAAAAGAGACTGTCGCAATTTTTTCTTTATTGTTTGTTATTAATATTCTTCTTTTTTTAGGTCTTTTTTGGGGTTTTCTTTTCTAACATAATTAAATATTGCATTTGAAATGAGTGTGACCTGTTGATAAAGTGCTATAACAAATTCGATTAGCCTATACCACTTTTAAAGTGATCAAAGAAAGTGCAGACTTATTTTAAATCACAAAAACGTAGGTGTGTTTTGAACTCTCTCGCCGTAAACTTTTTTGCAGAAGTTTCGCAAGCATTGTCAACCAAATGTTACTTAGGTTTCTTAACCTAAGGGTCGTTTGCAGCAGCACTCAAGCTTTATGAAATGATTTAGAACCATAAATGGCAAGAAATTTAGTATGAACTGACGTATCCATTTAGTATCCATTCTTAAGTCCATTTTTTGCCCATCCGTCTGTTCACACAAGGGATAACTTGCATATGAAGTCTGTTCCCTAAACTATAATATATTTTATTGGTTAGTACAACTTTCTCTCTTCATTCATGTATACTTTGTGTATAATGTTAAATAAGTTAGTGCGTGTTTGACAGCTATTTGTTTGGGTCGAAAAATGGTTATGTGTATTTTTTACTACCAAAATGAAATTTTGTATTTTTAATAGAAAGTTTGTTCCAAAATCATTGAAAAGTTCACCACAGTTCGTTAGTAGGCTTACACTATCGAGAACTCTAATATTTTGAAAAACTTTTGTAAATGAGAAATACATGGAGTGTTCCAAAGTAACCAGGAAACTTTTTGAATCTAGCGCCCTCTGGGAGCGCCATCTATATGTCGACTGATGCGTTAGAATCTGCTATCTTTATCGTTTGTCCAGTGAGAGTTTCATGACATTTCATCAATTGGAAGTGAAGTTATTGCGTTTTAAGTGTCAGTATGTTTGTATTATCGGTGCGAAACTGGGCTTCGAACAAAGAGCCGACATTAAATTTTGTTTTAAAATTGATAAACATGTGGGCCAATCAAAATCCGTGATCACCGGAAATTCCATCGAAACTATGCGTGAATTAATCAAAAATCAGCCGAAATCATCATTGAAATTCATGGAAATGGAATTGAACTTCTCCAGAACATCGTTTTATCGCATTTTGACCGAATATTTGGGCTAACGAAAGGTGTGTGCACGGACCGTGCAAAAAGCTGTATTGAAGCAGAAGAAGACTATTTTGAATAAAATAAATTGATTTTGCCGAAAACACCATTTGTTTGGTTTTTTTTAAGTCCTGTTTACTTTGGAACATACCTTCTACATCAAGGAGTGAAGAAAATAACGCCCGAAACTTGTCTATGTGAAACAAACTCGTAGGTACTGATCCGACTGTATGCACCATTTTGATTTTGTGGACATAAAACTTTTCGCCCCAAACTCAAAAAAGATATTCGCCATATTAGACTCTCGGTGTTTTCCAGTTCTCGAAACTCAAATATGTGCTATCGGGTATGCATCTTGAGATGCCTTTCGGTGTCAACAATAGGTAATCGCTCATAGAATCAAACACTGTGTGCATGACAATGAACTGCTTTTAAACTCTTAATACAATTTTACTATATTCTCAATATGGCAGCAACAACTTGACTTTACCGGTGTTGATATTTGGTATACACCTGCGCGACTACCTGTGCTATAAAGAGCAATAAGGTGGATGCGAAATATTAAAAAAAAGAATTCCACCAAACCAGTGCACGTTGGTTTGCTTAAGCTCTTTCTACATTAATTACTTTGATGTTGTTACTGTTTAAAGTTAAACTCCAGACAATAGAGTTCTCAAAATACAGCAACAACTTAATCCTTTCTGTTGTAGTGAAGACTGGAGTAATTCAATTTTCATTGCAATTTGGTTTAAGCTTTCGCAAGTGTGAGCTATTTTGAAACACTAACTTAATTAATTAATTAATTGTAGCAACGCTTAGAAACTTGTAAGGAAAGAAGCGGCGTTTGTGTGTGCACACTGCTTTATCTATGCTTGGCATTATTTAATTGTTTCATTAATCACTTATTATAATCCGCTAATGAGTAATTAGTGCAATATACGTATTATTACTTATGTACCCATATTTAAGTAAATTTACTCATGAGTTTATACAATATATATTTACTTATCATTGTTTTCATTTATTTACTTACAGGTAAGCACAACTCTATACTCAAGCTGAGAAATTGGAAAATCTTGTAAGTTTTATATGTATATAGAAGTCACTCAAAAACTTCGAACATTTCTTATTATTAATAAATCTTAGATATCCGTTTGTAAGCATTTATTAACTTTGAAACAACTCTTTAAGTACATTTTATATATGAGATATACGAGTACATATATATTTAATTTGGTACTTTACAATTATGGATTAATATTGGTTGTCAAAAAAGTCTTGCGGTATTTACGCTAGTTGGCGCTGAAAGCGCGTAGTTCTAGTTTTATTCGTCGAATCGGGTCATGCTATACCTTTTTGGAAAGCTCATTTCACGCGCTAACACGTGTTTGATTGATTGTCGTTTCTTTTAAGTCGTTCGTGAGTTATAGCGTCGCAAACATGGAGCAAAATAAAGAGAAAATACGGCATATTTTACAGTACTACTACGATAAAGGCAAAAATGCATCTCAAGCCGCCAATAAAATTTGTGCAGTTTATGGACCCAATACAGTTTCCATTTCCACCGCTCAACGATGGTTTCAACGTTTTCGTTCTGGTGTAGAGGTGGTCGAAGATGCGCTACGCTCCGGAAGGCCTGTCGAAAATTGCGATAAAATCGCTGAATTGGTCGAAAGAGACCGGCATAGTAGCAGCCGTAGCATCGGTCAAGAGCTGGGCATGAGTCATCAAACCATTATAAACCATTTCAATAAATTCAATAAATCATTCAATAAAAATACCGCAAGACTTTTTTAACAACCTAATATATTAATGCGGGCAATTCTGTGAAATAGCTGTTCTTTTCGAGCTTGGAGCTTGAGCTTGTGAATAATCCGAAGATTTTCTGCGTACACTTCACTATTCAAATAACGCCACAAAAATTCTGCTCATCTGGTCCACTTTCAGGTCATGGAAGGATTTTTTTTATCTCCAACGGATTTTGCGATTAATTCTTAAGCGCACCGCCAAGGACACTGTCATAAAATAAATTTTCTACGTAGACCCGATGCGATCCCAGAGACCCGACGGTCATGAGAACGACACTGTCTCTCATAGACAGCTGCTAATGTCGAAATTTCAGCCAAATCATGATCGTACCGCAGATTTTTAATAAAGATCAGTATTGATAGCTTTTGAAAGTAAATTGAAAGTGCCAGTCTTATAGAAATGAGAAATTTCCCACTATTTTCGAAACTTGCGACGATGGGCTGTTTAAACAACAAAAATTAATATTTTTCAAAAGTTATATCTTTTATTCAAAGTAGTTTCCTTGTGCTTCGATACAGCGTTATGCCGGTCAATTAGCATTTCAAATGAGTGTTTAAGTTCATTCTTCGGAATGCTCTTGAGAATATCGGTCGTCGCCTTTTGGATAGCTGAAATGTCCTGAAACCAGAGTCCTTTCATGGGCAAATGAAGTTTTCCAAATAGGTAAAAATCACAGGGTGCCAGATCAGGTGAGTAGGGTGAGTGATTATTGGTTAATATGGAGTTTTATGTCAAAAAATCAGTGACAAGCGCCGACCGATGGACACGGCGCATTATCGTGCAACAGGCGCCAGGACCCTGCCTCACGATATTGTGGTCGAGCACGACGAATGCGTGACAAAAGACGCTTCAAAACACCAAGGTAAAACACAGCATTAATCGTTTGGCCAGGTGGGAGGAACTCTCGGTATACAGTACCCTCGGAATCGTAAAAACAAATCAGCATGTCTTTATTTTTGACTTCTGAAGACGACTTTTTTCGGTGACTTCTGATCGTCACAGAGGTCCTCACGACCTTCTTGGAATCGCTTAAACCACTCATGCGCAGTACTACGGGATAGGCACTGATCACCATAAACTTTTTTCATCATTTGAAATGTTTCAGTAAACGTTTTCCCAAGTTAAAAACAAAATTTAATATTTGCTCTTTGTTCAAAATACATTTTACGACCGATGACCAAAAGCTGCTGTCACTTTTTGATCGATAACATCGATTGTAGTTATCCAATTGTCTTAAAATTTTTACGAAATGTCAACAAGAGATCAAACTTTTTATTTCATATACCCACCAATAGGTGGCGCCACCAGAAACAGTTATATTTAAAAAGTTCTGTTTCTTTTGCGACAGACCTTGTAGATTACAGGTACAGACTTCTGAAGCCAACTATTGGAAAAGTAATCAATTTATTTACTAGATCTTATATTCATATTCGAGTACGCCAAAGTCTTTAATTCTCCATACCACGCACTGGTATTCGCTACATTTTTTAAATCGAATATGAAACTTAATTGCAATTTAATTCGTAAAAATTTTAAATATTAATTTGGATAAGAAAAAATACGAAATTACATTTTAATTGAGCTCTGAAGTGCACTTCAACCGACACTTTAAAACAATTTGCAAACTGAAAGTAAATTACCGAAAACGCTTCAATCACTAACTGCACAGCGGGAGAGCTGAGTTACTTACCACTATGCATACTATAATTCTGTGTATATGTGTATGTAAGCAGTGTGCTTGGCAACGCGTCAGGTTGAGAAGTTACCTACAGTGCAAATATCGGCGATCATAATTGAAAACTTTGCATAAACTTCGCTGCAAACGAAATGCGCTCAAGCGTAACACACTTTACCGGCGGCAGCGGCAGCGGCAGCAACGACAGTCAAGGTACAAGCCAAGCACTCACACACTAAGAAGATAATGCAAGTTGTTGGCTATGGAGAGTTTACTGTGGGGCGTAGCAGGGCGAGCGGTAGCAGCAAATCCAATTCCCAGACACGGACAATGCTGAAATAAATCAGCGATTTTAGTGGCGCGTAATAACTTGCTTTTCATAACGAAAGGGCGGTTTGAGCGCAACTTCATAACGAACTACTACGTATGTATGTGTGTGAAGCCATTATGAAGTACATACGGAATTGCAGACGCCTCTCTCTACATGTTCTTTGTACTTGTATATGTGCAAGGGCACATACACATGTATTATTGATTTTTTAATTTATTTCTTTTCTTTTTTAATCCGAAAAGTTCTGAAAACTAGCCGCAGGAGTGTCGCAAAAGCCAGTCAGTTAGAAAAGGGCGTTGCTCCATTTTTCAGAAATCAATCACAAATCAAAAATAGAACTGCGCAAAAGAGTGGAATAAATGTTTACGTTGAATACAACAACCGCACAATAATCCGCAGCAAAGGCTAAGCGCATGGTGAAGCGAAAAACAAACCGACTTGGAAAGTAAAAAATAATGTATAGTATGTGTATGAAATCTTATAAGAAGGGGTTACCATGATGATACAAATAAAATAGGGATTATATAAGCAATATTAGGCTACCTCTCATCTCGTATAAATAGTTTTGATTTTATTTTTATTTTTGTGATTTTAGCTAACAATTAATAAACTATTACTTATCGAGATTGGAAGAACAGCACCCAGACCAAGAACTGCTATATTAATGTTCTTAAAAAAGCTTCTTAATAGTCACCAACTCAGACAATCGCTCAATTTTATAAGATTAAAAAATCTCTAAGTTTTTTAAGGATTAATTATCGATATAAAAGAAGTCTCTGTAATAAGGTATGACAAAACTTCAATCCATAATAATCTCTAAAAATACTACCTTAGCATATAATGCCATGCTGAAGGCAATCAATATTCTATAATTCGAATATTGAGAAAAATAAACTATTTTCGAAACACTGAGAAATTCCGAAATATTTTCGATAACGCTGATTTTTTAGATTTCCTAAATTAATTGCTTTAAAACTAAATAACAAAAAATGGTTTCCTCTTTCCCAAAAACTTGTTGAGATCAGATTTAATACAAATGAAAGAAAATATAGTATCATAGAGAAGAAGGAAAGGCTTGTAATCAAGCAAGCTTCTGCCAGCGTTCACTGAGTATACTCCCTACTTATCTTCTCGATTATATGGAGGGGGTCCGATTAGTATTTAAGGGAGTATTCTAGTCTAGAAATCATATTTTGGGCAGTTTTTTGAATTTTATTTAAAAAAAGACCAAAAAATATTTTTACTATACATTTTTTTATGGTGTTTTTATTGATATCTTAAGAATACAGAAAAAAAATTTTACAAAAAAAAATATTAAAAATTAAAATAATTAGAGGGGGGGGGAGAGACAGGTGTAAAAAAATGGCGCATCCTGGTGACATTGATCCTGACTCTCCTGGTTGTCTGAAAAAAAAATATCAAAAGAAATTCTTAATCAGTAAGGATGCTGTTATAGTCCCTACCTCAGGGAACACGAAATTTTTTTTGAAAAATGGCGACCGCCTGAAAATAAAAATCATTTTTTACGCTTTTTTTTGAAATTCCTGAATTTTTTTTTAAATATTAAAAACAAAAACACGATGCTAGTAGAAACGATAAAGGATTATATAAAGAAGGTTCAGTCAAAATTTCAAGTAAATCGGTTGTATGGAACTTGAGATAATACCGGTACCGTGTGGAAAAAAGTAGTTTCGAGAAAAACGCGTTTAAAGTTTTTTGTTACACGATATTCGCTCAACCGGTCTAGTTGCCACGTCGCTAAAATGGCTATAACTTTGAAAGCAATTTGAGTCTTGAAAAATCCGTTTAGAGAGATATTTTTGAATATCAAAACTATCGAATTATGAAAAAAAATTTCGATTTTTTCAAATTTCTAGAGTAGAATACCCCCTTAACCTCGTCGTTCGATGACAGCACTATCACAAAATAAAGTTACTACATAGACCCGATCCGGTTACGTTGAAGCGTCTGCCGTGGGAACAGAACTAATTCTCGTTGACGGCTACTTTCAAAATTTTCTTTAAATCGAAATCGTGTTGTATTTTGACAACGTATGGAAATGGGCATTCCGAGAATTCGAGTATAGCGAGTTTGATGCGAATTAGATCAAATTTTCACCATATTGTTTCATAACTCGTTTGTAAGCTTGAAGTTAATTTAATTTCATTATTTTTAAAAAATCTGTTTTGAATCTTTCTGGTTACTAACATATTTAAGAAGTAGATCTGGTGATCTTGTTTGCCTTTTTGCAACCCCACGAATTTCTAAGCCTTGGATTTCTTCAGTTTTATAACAGTGACTCCGATGAGCTTTCACGCTCAAACTTTTCACGTGTTTTTGGACGAAGATTTTTTTTTAATTTTCACAGCTAAGTCTATATTTAGAAAAACTGAATGTCAAAGGGGTTTTCAGTATACGAAACCACCAAAAAGTCCAAAATCTACTTTGTTTTGAAATCCGTAGCATTATTCAATTCTAACGGCTTAGGCTGTCCGATATTTTAGGTTATTCAAGCATGTCACGGGAATGCAACTTATTCACTTTAAAACTAAAAAAAATAACGTATGTTCCGAAAGTAGGTTTTGTCCAGACTAGCCTTGTAATTTCAGCAGTCCACTTTTGCATTTTTAAAGCACATAAGGACGAAAATACTCTTACTTTGTTTACTGCAGAACCGCGGGGTGCGGATGACACCCCTGCCGTTGATTCAAATCCATGATTGCATTGTGGAAACTGTCACTCAACTTGCGAGAAATCTGAAGCTCTATCTGCAGTAATTCATGGTGTCACCCACACTCCTCCACCACGAGGCCGTATGAAACGAAATAGGCAATATGCCTTTATAAATCATTGCATACACGGCAATAACTTTTGAACTCAACCCCATTTACCAAACAAACAGCACGTCAATGCTATGCGGCACCCTTTGCCTTACTTTATTAGCGCATTCGTTGATGAACTCAAATTCAATTTTGATTCTAACTTGTTTCACCGAAAGCGAACGACGGCGGCAGACACGACCGAGTGGTGTGACAGGAGCGTCAGCATGCTTTCGAGCATAGATATGTATGTATGTGTGCAGGAGTTACAAATATGGCATTCGGTAGTTGTGGCCGGATATTCGAACGTTTGATTTGGGAAAGGATTCCAATTCAATAAACACACAGATATCAATCTATGTTTGTATGAGAGTATGTGTCTGGGAGAGTGTATTTACACCTTAAGTGAGTGTGAGCGGCAATAATGCTGCACTGCATAATGGCAGCGTTCCCTCATGCCAAACACCGATAGAAGAAGCGCCAAGCGGCGGCGTATAGCAGACAAACTTTGCGTAGGTGGGGCTTGAGAGGCAAGGGTCAAAAGTTTGGTTAATATGAAGTTGATAGCAATTCATGTGGAAATTTTTCATTGATATCGCACAGCAAGCGGTTTCTGGTGCGTGAGTGGGCTTTAATACAGCAAACAGACAGACAGACGAGTCAAGCAGTGAGCAAGTGAGTCTGCCAGCAAACGAAAATATTTGGACTCTTGTGCAAATTTTTCGAAATATTTCACTTTTTCCTCTTCATTGCTCATCGAGTCAAATTTTTTTCTCGCTTTTTAACTTTTTATTGACGCACTCTTTGGTGATTTATTGGGCTGCTTTTGCTGTCTGCGCTTCGGCCCATGACTGAGATTATGCAAATTTCCCGATTTTGTGGCAGATAAAGGATGTGCTTAATGAAGTCGAAATGACGAGCCAATATAAGTGCGAACCACCGCTAATTTAAGTATTTGCATAATTTTCCAACTTCTTAAGTTTATTGGCTGCCTCTAAATATTCATGCGTTTTATGGCTCTATTTTACTGGATTTCGTCGAACTTTCATTCGCAGGTGAAATGTCTGTGCTGATGCAGTGCTTTCGCCTGGGTTTACGATGGTTTTGAGCACATTTCGTTGTACTTGAACTTTGTGGCGCATATAAAATTAATGTGGGAAAGCTTTCATTGTGGTTTATTGACAAATTGACGTGACTTTCTTTGAGTGTGGCTTCATAAATTCATTCGTGCTGAACATTTTGAAAGTGAACGTGATGAGTATGCAAATTTTTGTTGCTGTGTACATATTTTATTGAGCGAAATAAATGTGGTTCAAAAGTATTAGTTTTGGTTTTACCGTTTTGTGTCGCGTTGTTTTCTAATAAATAATATATTAAGCGAATATTTGATACGTTTGCGCAAGTTTTAAAGTCACCAGTATGAAATTTAATACGCACAAGACCTTGAATGGCTATGCCTATAATGATTCCACTTCTTCAAGGACGACTGTCCAAAACTATGTTTGACGAGTTTCAACATTGTTGCATGTCGGTTTTTATTGAGCCCTGCCTATGTACCAGAGGAACGATTAAAAAGGATAATACCAAAAGTTCACAGTATCGCATTGGCAGACCGTCGATGGAGGCAACACCTAAGACAGTACACTTCTTAAAAGACCGTATGGTTCATAACGTAAAAGTTGCGGGCGCGTTGTAGGGTCGTATTTGCTTACTTCGGATAGCAAGTGCAACCAAGAGAATACTTCACAGAAGAGTTTGGCGCTTTTTAAGCGCAAGAGGAATGAGGTTCTGATTCATTTCGTGAACGTCGCCGAAACATGGGATCTCGGTACTTACGAAAAGCCAAGAAACAGTTAAAACAGGGGACCCGGCGAACTAGTGTAGCAGAAGGGAAAGTTTGTTCTTTCGGCCAAAAAGTCGGTGCACATGACTCTTAGAGTAGAAAGAGGAGCTTATCGTCGCAGCTGACGGATACCTGCTTTGCAAACATCTAGAAAAGTTATTTTTCAAACAAATCAAAAAGTTTAAGCAAGGAGACTATTTTGAGTATGAAGCGAATTTATTTTCTTAGGACTTAGTGCCTCATCGGATCGCCACAGCAAAGTGTCTTTTTAAAGCCTAAGCAAAACATATTAAATATACCATAGAGTTTTGAAAACTCTGAAAGCAACGTCGGAGGCGCTATAAAGTGTAAGTAGAAGTAGTTATTGATCCGCATGATGAGCTGAATCGGTTTAGCTATGACCAGCTGTACGTCCTTATATTGGATAACAAGTTCCTCACATTTAAAATAAAATTTTGCACACGTTCTTTTATCACGAAAAAGCTGATCATTTGTCGGAACCGCCGATATCGAACAATTATAGCCGATTTGACCGATCAAATTCAAGTCCTTACATGAAAACTTTTTAATTTGTGAAATTATCTTCCTGAAATTTTGCATACTTGACAGTGCGAGACAATGCTATTACCCCATAATATTGTTCAGATCGAGCCAATATAGGATATAGGAGCTATACAAACTAACCGTACGTAAGATACGATTTTTGTATACCCTTTTATGTAAAGGGTATTATATTATAGTATTCGGTGCAACCGAAGTTAAGGTTTTTTCTTGTTTTTATATAATTTTTGCTGGCTTCTGCCCCCTTGCTCTACGAAAAACCGTTTTCCCCCTTGACAGGCTTACTCCGTGGACTCTCATTAGAACTCATTAGCTTAGTCATACCAAGTGATTTTTGTTTCTTAAATAAAATATGTACATTATTTTCTTACCTTTCTCCACTTTTTCCATGCTTGAACCGAACCAACCACCAATTTACCTAAGGAAAAGCGGCAAGTTATCGTTTAGAACATTTTTAAATGACGTCTAGACATTCCGCTCGTTGTCGCCATCCGCAGTTTTTTACATTTAACGTAATTTGCTCTGCAGTTGCATATTTTGCAAGTCACCAAATCCTTTCGCTTACTCACTTTTAACCTTTGCTTTACATTTCGCCTAAGTTGTGCCTTTGTTTTTGGCCACAACACTCAAAGGGACACTTAAGCAGGGCAAACAAGCAGCGCATATGGCCGTTGAAGGGAAGCTTGTAAGCAGAAACGTTATTATTAAAAGCGAATTGGAAGTTGCAATATGATAATTAAAACATGCAAACCTAACATAACAACGAACACTTCCGTTTCCGCTGCGTAATCACCAAGCGTACGAGTAAAAGGACACTCAAGCAAAGTCAACACGCGCTCATGTGTCGCCATATGTACGTGTAAGGCAGTAAGCGTCTACTTACGCTGTGTAATTCATAAGTGCTCATATAAAATAAAGTGCCAGCAGCAAGGTTTTTTCCGCCTGCCGAGTCACATTCGTTATGTTTTGTTGTTGCTGTTTGCGAATGAATTTGAAGTTATGAACTTTACGAGCGTAAACTTGTCATTGCCCTAACGACTTAACGGTATAATATGTACAACACTGCTTTGACTGTGTTGCAAAGTAGTGGTCGAATATGTGTTTCCACTTGAGTTGTTCACTCTCTAAATCGTAGATTGGACATATTCACATACGTATATTTATAATGGGTTCTTCTAGCATAGAAATCTGGAAATATTACGTTTTACTTATTCATGTTTTTAAAGCACATTTTTGTCAGGAAGTTTGTCAAAATTTTAATAATTTCTGTAGATATCGTTATTTGAGAGACATGCGATCCAACTAGTGAACCCTGTAATTTAAGTATTTTTAAAAGGCGTTAAAAGCACATTTCTTGAAACTACTTTTTTAAACTAACAGCATTAGAACTAGACAGTTTTTGTCTTTTTTTTATATGACATACATCTTGGATAACTAACTGCTTTAATTTTCCAGCTGAAGCCAGTAAAAGTCGATACCTAGTCTAACGTTGTGATATCACACGATCGTGGTGGCCAATCGACCGCCCCAAAATGTGAAACTATCTGCTCAGCGAAGTGCTCTCTCAATAAATTCATTGATTGATGCGTTGTTTTCACCGGCCCACAAACCGCGCCAAACCGTTGTTTTTCTGGATAAAATGACAGCTCTGGAATCTCTTCAAGTTGCTCTTCGTTCCAAATGCGACAATTTTGCTTATGTACATACCCATTGATCCAGATATGGGCCTCATCGCTGAACAAAATTTGGCTCGAAAATGTCAGATCTTCTTAGAACTTTACAAGAGCGCATAGAGCGAAGCGATGTCGCTTGGGAAGGTCGAGCGGCTTCAGTTCTTGTACAAGCTCTACAAGGTGCGGTCCAAAGTAAACAGGACTTTTTGAATCTAGCGCCCTAGTGACGCCATCTATATGGCGACTGGTGCGTTAGAATCTGCTATCTTTATCGATTGTCTATTGAGAATTTCATGACATTTCATCAATCGGAAGTGAAGTTATTGCGTTTTAAGTGTCAGTATGTTTGTGTTATCGGTGCGAAACTGAGCTTCGAACAAAGAGTCAACATTAATTTTGTTTTAAAATTGGTAAAACTTTTACCGAAACGTTTCAATTGATGAAACAAGTTTATGGTGATGATTGTCTATCTCGTAGCGCTAGATTCAAAAAGTCCTTTTTACTTTGGAACGCTCCTTGTAGATAAGATTTCTTACATATTGACTGATAGATATGTATGTATGTAAGAAATCTTAATGACATTCAGAAATAATCTCGTTCCATTAACGGTGTATCCTCTTGTCTTAAAAGGATGATATCACGGAGATACTTTCCCTTGTTTAATGTAGAGTTGTGCCAACATCTGAGGGTGTTTCCTAGATTTTGATCCCCACATTTCATCATTACTTTTTACTATTTTATTTTGATTACTCTTTCAGTTGGTGTCATTGCTTAAAAAATAAAAATAAATGAACAAGTGACAGCTTTATTTATAAAAAGTTTATTTATTGTATAAATGCTCCAGCACAAATTCAATAAAATCGCATAACTTTTAAAATGTTACGCCCTCAAATCAACAACAGTGCCCTGAATTATTAAATTAAAGCTCGCAACTGAAATGGTTTTGACACGCACACTTTGGTTCGGAATCGCTTTGGGTCAAATTGCAGTTCGCTCGTGTACACCGCCACACATATACACGCCAACAGTTAACAAGTGCATTCTTACACTTTCTATTGAATGGCGTAAAACTTTTCAAGTAGAGCTTTTGAATTGTATACATAAGTATCTCTCTGCGCCGTTATTCATGCCCATACAAATGCTCAAATGAAAAGGTAGCGATAAATAGTTCAAAAAGAAATTGTACAGTTAACCCTATGGGGCAGCACATATGCATGCTACATATGTTTAACTGTTAGTATTGATTCGAAAAATAGCGCAAACAAAGTTAGAAGTTTGTTTTCGAAACTATTTTGCCGCTGCAGTAATAGACATCGCAACATCCTGAATAACAACCGGTGCACCATTCAATTCAAGAAGCACTCTTATGCGCTTATATTTTTTATTTACACACGTACCAACACATACATCTAAGTATCTATTCGCTATTGATGTACATAGGTATTCAATTTTAAATACACGTGTTCATTTGTTTGATTTTACACCTTTGAATTCGAGCTTGTGTGGCAGGTACAAGTTGTTGTTGCATGTAAAAGTTCTTATATTTTTTTCAAATTTGCTTTTGCCGTTATTGTCGATTCCTCAAAAAGAGCTCTCTACGGATCATTCTGAACAACTTTTCCTAAGAGACTATAGGTCTAAAAGCGGTTTCGAGGCGAAGTTTAAAACATCTGAATAATCGGTTGTATGGAAGGTATACATATATCGTCACCTAAAATGCAAAATAACGTTACATAACTTTTTGTAAGTTAACAGGCGAAGGAAGAACAGTACGAGGTGTGACAATTAAGTAATGAGACTGATTCCATAAAAACCGTATATAAAATGGGTTCCTTTGACCACCGATTTTGTTTAAGGAAACAAAAAAAAAAGTCACAGGGTGACATGTCGGGCGAATAAGGCGGCTGTTGCAACACGGCGCTCCCTTTAGAGGCCAAATACTAGAAATACTGGATGAAGGGTCCAGTTACTAGCGACGTCTGGGCGCACCCTGTTGACTCGTTTTCCCAACCTTTCGAGTACTTGGCAATTGTACACTTGATTCACAGTTTTCCCCGGTGGAACGAATTCTTTGTAGACGATTCCACGGCTATCAAAAAAGGGAATAATCATCGTTTTCACCTTCGACTTACTCATGCGAGCTTTTTTCGGGCGGGGGGCGCGCGGAGACAACCATTGTGAGCTTTGGCGTTTGGTTTCCGGGTCGTATTGGAAAAACCAGCTCTCATCGACTGCAATAACTCGATTAAGCAGCGTGGGATCGTTTTCCACTTGCCCAATCTGGCGCAAAATTTTATCGCGACGCGTTGCTCTTGATTTCGTTTTTCCATTTTCGTGACGAGCACTACAAACACATGTCTACTCAACGTGACGCTGCAGGCGAACTAAATAAGCTAGAGCGATGGTACATATATCAATGGAGAAAGAAGAGATGCCGAAAAAGAGAAAGAATGAATTTCAAGGTCACATGTTTACCATAAGCGCGGAAATAAAATCAGTCTCATTACTTAATTGTCAAACCTCGTACAATAGAAACCACTCATATTTAAATTTGACGTATTCTACATACATATACAATGTAATATATTACAACACAGTCGTAAGCCATCAAATACTTCATTTCGATTTTTTTTAATCACCAATACCTACGTAGTAAATCTCATATGGATATCTCAAACATTGAGGAACAAATTTGTATAATCCCTAAAAAACTTTACCCTAAATGTCGCTGACTCAGAACCGTTTTTAGACTTATAGTGGCTTAGGCAAAGTTGTTCACAAATATCCGTCCAAAGTATTCCACATACAAGATTTTTTAATTTTTTTGGCTCCCTGTAAATTGACCCGCTCTAATGTATATTGCAATGGAGCATTCATACTTATTCTTATATTGCTTTATCTGTAACTCTGTAACCTTCTTTGTGAACCATCATACCACTTAAATGTAGATCTGAATCTCTGAGTCTTATCAAGTCATTTGAACCAAAACTTATAAAATGTTACGAAACTTGGTGAAAGATATCGAACTAAACATAATTCTACTGACTTTTTGCGTTGAGGCATACTTTGAAAAGTAATCTCTTTAGTAGTAATGTCACTTTGAACTGTTTTTGGTTTCGAAGTACTTATGTTTCATTTGTTATGGCCTCTTACCACATTTCCAAGCACAAAACTTTTGTCTTAGGAAATATGTGTAGGTTAAAATAGTATACTATATTTATATAATTTCTTCAAAAGATTATAAAAAAGCATAATATTTGTAGTTTTTTACTACAAGACCTCCAATATAAAGCTCCGTACTGTAAAATAACGTATCCTGTAGTATACCATTTCCTCAATTTGCTAATGCAAGATGATCCTAAATGTAGGCAATATTTTTGAGTAAGCTTCAAGATGGAACTATTTCTAAAGAACAACTTTCTGTAAATACTACAATATATTTATAAAGAGGTATTTAAAACTTAACATATTTTCTAAACTCTATGAGAATGATTTTTTTATTACTTAAATAGGGAAGTAAAAAATCTATGAAAATAAACTATGAAAGTTAACTCAATATTTCCAGTCATTTAAATAATATCCTTTATTGCAGCCAGTTTTTCAAAATAATGCTCGCAAATTATACTTCTTAAAAGCTTGAAACTAACCTTAAACGTAGTCTAAGTCCTCACGAAATTTGCATAAATTGCATAAGACCAGCCGCTAAGCAGCCACTCGACTTTTATCTGCGCCTCAATCGTAGTCTTTTCAGTGAAATTACCCCACACAGCTGTCAGGCGCCCGCCACTTAATATTAAGGCAGTCTATTTGGCATTTGCACCATCACGCACACCCTTAAGGATACGAAAACGCATTGACGCCTTGAAGTATGCTCCTATGCGCCAGCGAATGCTTGCACAAAAACGCACACATCCATACAAACGCCTGCGATGTTTGAATTTAGAAGGGGTGCTTCCACTTGCAGCAGTACCACATTGCAAATTTTATATGTCCACACACATACATACATATGTATCTATATTTACTAAAGCGCTTGCGTGCCTACATTTAGGAGTGTTTGTACGTTTACTTTTGAGTGCTGTGCAGCGCAGTTACATCCGTTTCCGGCTTTTAAAAAATTGCTTTTCATGTTTGCAGTAAGTTTGGCACGCGAAAAGGCCCGATATTTACTCCTGATTGTGCTCTGCGTGGTGCATGCGTTTGCTCCTCCATACATACATACTTATGTATGTATATATATATATGTGCATGTGTGTTTGTTTGTTGATGCGTTGCCGTTTTTGCCACTATTGCTTTTGTGTGCGCAACGCATATGTTTTATGAGTCTTGTTTTCCAGGAATACCTTTTATGCTTTTGTCGGCGCACCAAACGAGCGTTCTGTCGATTCCGCGCTGCCTTCCCTTGCCCCTGTTTATTTTGCACTATTCATTGCACATACTTCTATTCGTTGATTGTTTATCACCTTGACTGCGTATGCTTTCTCTGAAATAGTTTGTGAATTGTGTGCTTATTGACAACGCAGGGACTTATACATACATACTATATACATATTTATGTATCAGGACATCTTCACAGGTGTCAAACAACAGCAAAGGATTGCACTGAGCAGTTCAAAACCTGGTTCAGAAAGCTTTGTAATTCGTTAAAAGTAGCAAAATATGAGTAATAAAAGAGTTTCTTACTGTTACCGACGAAACCCTCAAAAAAGGACATAAAATGATTTTGGATGATCGTAAAGTGAAGTTGTTCGAGATAGCTGACACTATAAAGGTATCAACTGAACATTTAGATCATATTATTCACGAATATTTGGTTATGAGAAAGTTCTGTTCAAAGTGGGTTGCGCGGGAGCTCACTTTTTACCAAAAACAACGTCGAATTGATGATTCGCTGCAGTGTTTAGAGATCTTCAGGCGTAATGAATCTTAGTTCTTGCGTCAATTAGGGACAATGTATGAAACATAGCTCCACCATTCCACTTCAAAGTTCAATAGTCCAATCGACAATCATCCGAGTGGACTGCACACGATAAACCCGCTCGAAAATGTGGAAAAACACAACAGTCGGCTGACAAGGTTATGACGTCTGTATTTCGGGATGAAATAACTTTTATTGACTTGAAAAAAGTCTATTACAGACTATTAGACTATTAGACCTTCTGAAGTATGAAATCGCCGAAAACCGACCGCATTTGAAGAAAAAGAAAGTGCTGTTTGAACAAAACAATGCACGGTGACAAAATTCAGTGAAAACGTTGGCAAAAATCCATGAATTGGGCTTCGAGTTGCTGCAGCATCCACCGTATTCTCCAGATGTAGCTCATATTCACAATTTCCTGTTCTCAGCTCTTTGCTCCATATACATTTGTAGCAGCACGGGGAAGATGAGAGACTTGTAGAGAGGAGACTTTACTTCTCAATTGCCTACTCCACCTTTAGATCAACAACGCATCCATCTGGTTTCTTAACAACCAAAAAGTCTAAGTATACTAAGTAAGGCGTGACAAGCGGCCAGTATAACCTAACCTAACCTAAGTTCGTCTACCAAATGCAAATAATAAGTTGACAAATATTAATCCAAAAGTGTCATGAATAACAAACAAACAAATACTTATGTATGTATGTATGTAAATTATATGAATTTTGAATTTCACATATGGCAACGATTAAGTGGCCACACTGATTGCCGTTGCTACCTTACACATCACATTTCCCATAAACACCATGAGTAATCCATAATGCCATAATTTATTATGCAAAATTGTTGCGTCTGGAAAAAATAAAAATACCGTTATAAATTACACAGTGAAAAGTCGCTAAGCAAATAATTAAAAAAAAAAAATTGCATGATTTATTCGTATTTGCATTTGGTAATACGAGACTGGCTTGTAACCCGATGCCATTAAATGTGGCGCCTCGCACAGCATGGACGTGTGCAGGCATGGGAATTGACAAAATAGTTGCATATGCATGCTTAAATGCATAAACGCAAACATTTCGACATAAATAAATTAATAAAATAAAATAAAATAATATATTTTACAAAGTTGCGGTGGCGAAAAAACACCAACTCTTTGCAATTATCAATAAAAATAATTGTACATGATTGCATGTTAACGCACACACACAAAAGTAAATATGTATGTTTAAAATGCCGTTATAGCGTGCGAGTTTGCATGTATCAAGCGCATAAATGATCCCCTGTGGCGTTTTTAACACCCCATAAATTTGCACAAATCACCAAAACACGCGGAAAAAACACGCATAAAAAGCATAAACAACAAAAACAACAGCAGACATACTCACACACTCACACACACAGATACAAATGACTGCAACTTCTATTATTATTTATGCGCACAAACTGCGTATAACGGTAATAATAATGAAAATGATAATAAATATTTTGCTTTGTTTATTTAATTTGCCAACACGAAAATCGAGTTAACAATTTTCGTTTGTTTTCGTTTGCATGTCTGCTGCCCCACATGTGGTGTTTGTGTGCGTGTGCGCGGTGTGAGGCAGTTGTGTTTGAGCAGTCACTAACCAGTTGGTGTTGTTGTTGGCGCACTGCAATGCCAGTCATTTGTTTAGGAAATTGCATTTAATTGATTTACCAACACAGGCGCCCAGCTGGGACGCCATAACCGTAAATAAATATAAATAAATTTGCCATTGCACACATACATACATACAATGAATATCTATTTATTTATTCACTGCCACTTGTAATTGCTTTTATTAATTTATTTGGATTGTTTTTTCTGTGAACTTTTTCATTTGATTACTTTCTGTGCAAATGTGTATGTGTGTTCTGCGAGACTTATCGCCGCCAAAACATTTAAATATTTGATTTTATAAAATATCAAATTCACTGCAGCATACAAATGCAAAATTTATTTTGTGAATTTGCCAACAAGCTGCCAATATAAGCTAGACAATGCATGAGCAGGGGCAATCAAGTACAGTGCTGCCAATGAAATTAGCATAAGCAAAAAGGGAAGATATAAAATACACGCATACATACTTATGTACAGTTAGTCACTTAAGTAAGTATACACTACATATATCTGCATTATTTTTGCACTAAATTTCTTAAATAACACAAAATATAAGAAAAATGTATTTTATTCACTTGAATGAAACATAAATATAATACTCAATTCAAAAACGCATACAAAATGGTAGAAAATACAAAAATTTTGCCAATTAAAAAAAAAATTGGTATAAATTCATATCACAAAAGTAAGTATACAAAGGCACAATTATTGAATTAATTATAAAAATATTATTTGAAAAGTCGACTTCTAGTATTTGGTTGGATAACCATTGGACTTAATAATGACTTTAAGACGTGAAAGCATTGATTTCACCAAATTTGTGGTTACTGCTTGCGGTATTTTATTCCATTCTTCCTGGAGCGCACTTTTTAATTGTTCCTTGCTTCGTATCGAATATTTACTTATTTGCCGCTTTAGATGTTCCCATAAATGTTCAATGGGGTTTGTATCCGGTGATTGGGGTGGTGTTTTAAGCTGTTTTTTCACATTGTATAAGAGCCATTCCCGCACAACTTTGGACGTGTGCTTGGGATCATTATCCTGCTGGAAGATGAATGACTCCTCCAGCCCCAATTTAACCGCGCTTTGCTTCAAATTATTTTTTAAAAAGTTAAGGTAACCGTATCGGTCCATAATAGTTTCGATAAACACCAGATTGCCTACCCCATTTGCCGCCATACATCCCCAAACCATCACCGAGCCACCACCATGCTTAACCGTGCCGGTTATATTAATAGGATTCAGCTCTGTGTTAGCTTTCCTCCATACTTTTTCGCGACCATCGGATCCACTTATACAAAATTTGGACTCATCTGAAAATATAACGTTGTTCCAAAACGTTTGGTCACACTTTTCATGATTTTTTGCAAATGATATCCGTTTACATCGATTGACTCTGCTCACGAAGGGCTTCTTCCTAACATTACGTCCATGGTAACCAGCATTATACAGGACTCGGCGAATAGTTTGAGTACTACACTGCTTCCCATAATCTTTTTCGACTTCAGCTTTTAACTTTGGGGCACTTTTTTTGGGATTTTATTTGATTTTACGAACAATCAGGCTACTTTCCCTGTCATTGAATACCCGTGGGCGTCCAGATCGAGGCTTATTATTTGTTTTGCCAGTACTTTTGTACTTGTTTACAATCTTTTGAATTATAGCAACACTTTTATCAACTATGCGAGCGATTTCACGCAAAGATTTATTCTCTTTGTGGTATTTTATAATTAATTTTTTTAAGTCATCAGAGAGCTCTTTTCCTCTTCGTGCCATTCCCGCAAATTGTTCAGTAATTTAAAGAAAAATGTGGATTCTTTAATAATATTCTTAACAGTGTCCTTTTTGTTTAAATTGATTGAACTTTTTAAATTTAAAATTATGCTATCGCGTTATGTTCACCATACAATTGTACCATGTATACTAACTTTTGTGATATTATTTTCACTCGACTCAACTAATAAGCGATGTGTGTCTAACGGTATCAACATTTTACAGCTATATTTCTGTTGATGTTAAAGCGAGTGCCAATGCACACATGCTTTGTGTAAAAACGTGCCATTAGCATATTGGGAAACACTTTAATTTTAATTATCTTCAAAAATAAAGACGGTGTATACTTACTTAAGTGACTAACTGTATGTATGTATATTAGGGTGATGCAAAAAAAAAATTTTTTTTTTCGATTGATACCCGGAAAAATAAGTTCCTAAACACCCCTAAGAAAGCCTCTCCAAATATGAGTTTTTAATTGTAACGGAAAGGTCCTCCTACATACAGTTTTCTATTTTTTCTTATTATCAGATAGAAAAATTTATATCTCGCTTCCAACTACTTGAAAAAATATCTTGTTCCTTAGATTTTGTAGGAAATTGAATGCCCTAAAAAAAGGCCTCCTATTTTTTCGTAAACCCAACCGGCTAAAAGATATTAATAGTTAAAGTTTGATTATTTTTGGGAAATTTTTTTATTTCTTATGAATTTTATAACTCAATGAAAAAAAATATTATATTAAAAAAAAAAATTTTTTTTAATGACCCTAATGTATATATATGAACATATACAATGAGGAACAAACTCTACATACACCGCTTTCATGGTTCCGAAAGAACAAATCTTTTTAGAAATTTCATTATTTGCCATAAAACAACGAAGTTATGAACGAAAAAACATTTTTTTGCGAAAACTTTACTTAATACTAGGTATTATTGCGTTTTGGGATTAATTTGAAGCCGCCTTGGCATCGATGCTACTAAATTTAGAAAATCTGTAGATGTAATGCTCTTCCAAGCACCATTTTTGCGTTTTTCTAGTAAAAAAGCGGTGAAGGTCTGTTTTAATTTAGACTTAAGGGGCCAAGATTTTCAAAAAATCAGATTTTTTTACTTGAGGGGGAGCCTGCTTGAGAGACTTCAAAACATCGATTTTTTTGAGGATTTTTTTGGTAAGGAAAGAAATAATTGATTAAAGCGAAATTTCAAGGGCTTATAGTTATTTATTAAAAAATCATCCGAGAATTTTTTGGATACGAAATCTTTGATATTCTGCTTTTGGGAAGCAATTGACCGATGCATGTCGCATGTGTATTTGTCGGATGGCGGGCAAGATGCAGGTCGCAATTTCTATCGGAAACAAAACAGAAAATTCAAAGAGATTAACTTATCTTCTAGTTAAACTAAGAAAATTCAAAATAAGTATAAAATTCCATAGTTTTTTAAAAATAGAAACAAAAGTGGTTTTTGACCAAAAAAATTTTACTTTATGTTGTTTAAAAATATTGACTTTTCTAAGTTTACTTTGTTTAAATAGACGATAACTTAAAAAACATAATAAATTTTGCCCCAATTTCATACCATGTTTAGTTTTTTTTTCCATCATGCCCGCAAATAAAGAAAAATCGTAAAAATGAAGAACCGAGGATTCAGGCATTTCTGCCCAAGCGCTCATATATCTGCGAGACGCTCGGTCACTATTTGCCTCTAGCTTCGACAATATTTTGAATTCCCATCTATAATTTTGGGGGCATATTCTTAGGTTATTTTTAAAGAGATTTAAGCAACAAAAAAAATCGATTTTTTGAAGCTTCTAAAGCAGGCTTCCCTTTTAAAGTACCCCTTAGGGTGTTGAAAGTTTTATTCACAAGATCGACTTATGGAAAAAATTATTTCCCTGTTCAATACGCTGCTCTTACAAAATTTTATATGTATCTGTATATGCGGTTTTAAAAAACGTCGACGAAGGCTATCTCATCTATCTATTCAAAATTTTTACTCTAGCTTCTCAGTAAATCTATCGAGAACGACCTTTTAGACTCACTCTCGCCCGTAGCCGTCATTTTGTATCAAAATGTAAATATACATATATTTTGTTCAACACTCAGAGAAAAGTTAAATTAAGCCGAAGGGAATAATTCCATATATGTTTCTTTACTGACAGAATACAAGAGCAAAGGGAGTCTTTTTTTGAAAGCTCTAAAACGAATTATCGTCCTTATAGAGGGTCACCCATTTCTAGGTTCCATAGTTTTTAAAGAAAAAAACACAGAAACTTCAAATTTAGTAGGGAATGTACATTATCATTCGAAAAACAATTTTTCCACTTTATTCTTTGAAGATTATCTCTTACAAATGTTGGTCATCCATCCGTTTAATCAAATTTTCGTTGACTCGTTCGAGCAAATGAACTGATAACTGGCGAATCGCACGGTTTGCTCCAAGGCCTAGATCCAAACAGGATTATCCACATACTTTAGACTTTACATACCCCCTCAGAAAAAAGTCTAACGTGAAATTATCTGCTCACCGGAGTATTCTCTCAATAGATCCATTGATTGTGGCGATGTGAGGGAAGTGGCGCCGTCTTGTTGAAAACATATGTTGGGGAGATCACGAGTTTCAATTTCAAGCGTTCAATAGTCGGTTGTCATGGTGCAGTAACGGTCGCCATTGACGGTTATATTCTCACCGGCATCATTTTTGAAGAGGTATGTGCCGATGATGCCACCAGCCATCAAATCGAACCAAACCGTTGTTTTTCCTAGATGAATTGGCAGCTCTTCACGTTGCTCATCGTCCCAAATGCGGCAATTTCGCTTATTTATATACCCATTGAGCAGGAAATGTGCCTCTTCACAGCACAAAATTTGACTCAAAAACGTCGGATATTCTTGGAACTTTTCAAGACCCTATAGAGCGAAGCAATGTTGCTTGGGAAGGTCCGGCGGCTTCAGTTCTTGCGCGAGCTGTATTTTCTACACTTTCCATTTAAGATCACGAAGTAAAACTCGCCAGGTCGTTCCATACGTCAGCCCGAGTTGCTGCGAATGGTGTCGAATCGACTCTCCACGGGCTTCGTGTACACTCTCAGTTACGGCTTCTATATTTTCTTCACTGCGTGCTCGACGTGTTATATTCTAGCGAATGTTATCCAATAATGAATATTGAGCCTCAAGATAGGTGATGATGTGCCGAATATTAGGTAAGGCTATTGAAAAAAGTACTTCTACTGGATCACCCGTTATATCTTTAACATGAATATAGTACAATTTCCGCAAATTAAACTTTCTCGAAAGATCTCTGGTAGGATTTATCAGAAGCTTTTTATTTTGACAATTTTCTTTTCTTCTCACTTTTTTTGCTAGGTGGCAACCCAAAATATTATTAAATTAAATATTTCAAGAATTCTTTGCCTTATGTAGTATGTTATATAATTATGATACTTTCCGTGTTAAAAATTGCCGTTTTAGTTCCTCATAATATCATAATACCATGAAGCACTGTTTTAATCAAGCTCAGCGAGGTAATAAAAGGCTTACCATCCTAAACTTATAAATCATTTTCGAAGTTCTAATAACTAATGTCTCTAAATGATTCTCTAATTCTGGCTTCACTATTGCGCATTACAATTTTTCCAACCGCTATTGTACTTGTCTATTTACATACATATGTACATATATTTAGAAACATACCTGCATTTACATATATTTGAAAAACATGGCATCAATGTGAGTATTTTTGTTTATACATACATATGTACGTGTTTTTTATGAACCTTTGCTTTTGTTTTCTGTCTAGTCAAAATTTTCATTTGCTATTGACGCGGAATTAAGTCGAGCCATTGCATTACAATTATGTATACCGTTTTTTCTGCGGCTGCTATCGACACTATTTCTCCATTTTTTTTTCGTGCAAATATTTAACAATTAAATTGTAAGTTTATTACGAATTCATTTCGAGCTTTGGCGGATTTTTAATTTTATGCTGGCTCAAAATGGCTATATTCGCACATACCATAGTAGCCACACACACACTGAATATCGTATGATTGTCATTTCTTTTTTAATGACATTGTTTTTGCATGAGCAGGCTAATACTTTTAAACCGCAAAATCCCTTTTGCATGCAGGCATACATATATTATTAAAAATGTATTTTATGAAATCTTTTGCCATATTTTTTCCGATCACCATTCATGGCATTTAACTTAATTTGTTGCAATTAATTGTGTGGCGACAATGTGAGCATATGTTTTAATGCAATTATTTAGAGTATATCGCGTTCATAATTAATTCCTGTTTATGCGCATATTCTATATTTTTAATAACACTAATGACTTTAGAAATGTTTATAATTGATTTTTGATTTGCAGACTGTTTTTATACTCTATTTTGTAATGCTAATCAGTGTATGTCAATTATTCAGAACTTTTTTGTCTCATTTCACTGAATTTACTTAGTGATGCCAATGATGAAATTTTTTTAAGCAAAGCTAGATGACGATTAGTAAAAGTCTTAAGGGTTAGGATCAGATAAATTCTCTGTTTGACAATATATTCTGAGAGTGGGGGAAAACAAGAATTTCTAAATTTGTTTTCATAGTAGGGGAAGCATCGAAAGCCGTAGTGCGGAACTTTAATCCGCTGAACCTAACCTACTCCCAACTCAAGACACTCCCACGGAACCACCGGCTAAGTATTACTTCGTGGGACGCACAAGACATTTAAGTCTCCTCTATTGCGCGGACTGACGTACGTCTAGTCTGTTGAAAAAGTCTCAGTTTGGTCATTATGAATGTTGACGCTTCGCTGACAGCTTTCCATTTATCAGTCAGCTGACACATGAGTATCGTTAAAACTACCACCGAGTGGGGTTTTTAGTCTTTCCCTTGTATTCGAAAATCGAGGGCAATAAAATAATTCATGTTCAGAGTCTTCTATATATTATCTGTACAGGTCAGACAGTTCGGACCAATGCCATTGTAAAATCTGAAAACATAGCTTCTAAAGCACCCAAGTCCACTAAGTATTTGGGTCAGATGGAAATCTAGGTAGGTCTGCATGTCGTCTGTCTATCTACAAGTGGATGTCCGGTATATGTCGATGAGTCCAGCACCCTTTGGATGAGGAATTCGACCGCTCCTGCCCTTGCCGATACAGTTTTAGACGTTATAGCTGATATAAACGCTCTAGTTCATCTCTTTGGATGTCAATGGGCTGGCTAATACTTCAGCGACATCGGTTGATATAGTCCGGAAAGCACTTATTACCCGTATTGCAGAAAGCCTAGCACTGCAATTATTTGTTACCATACGCTTTTAAATCCATTGCCTGTATCCATACTGGTGCCATATACAGTACTTATTACGGAACTCATTGCTTTCGCTATTAAGAAGTAATCCCGCACTCCCCTATGGTGAGCTCTATTCGTTCTTCTATCTTCCTAATGCTTATGAGTAAAACTTCTGTCTGTACCGCCAGTTTCTGTAAATAACCCCTTAAGTATAGGGTGGACCATATAAAATTTTAAATTTCGAAGATAGGGCGTAAAAGATTGAGTGTAGCGTTTGCTGTATGGCACGTAGCGCCGTCCTGCTGGAACCAAATGTTGTCCAAGTCTTCCTCTTCAATTTGCTTGAAGAAAAATTCGGTTAACATTGCGCGATATCGATCACCATTGATGGTTACGGCGGGTGCATTGGCTTCTCGACGATTACGTGCGGGTTTTCTGTGCCCCAAATGCAACAATTCTGCTTGTTAACGAAACCATCGAGGTGGAAATGAGCCTCGTTCGAAAAGATGATTTTTCGGTAAAATTGACCATCCGGTCAAACGATCTTCTGCCCAATCTCCGAACCTTAAAATAGTAAATAGCGACCCATTTCGTAAATTTTAGACTTTTTACTGAATATCTGTCACTTTCCGAATCGTATTTGACGTTTTAATGTCGAAATATAGGTAATTCAAATTTAAAACGTTGGATGGCCCACCCTTTATAACCCACAAAAGTTTTTTCTTCTCATCAGAAAAAGGCAGCATTAATCACTGAACGTCCAAGTGGTGTTCGCTTTTCTTCCATCTGATTTTATGGGCTTTTCAAATATTATAATATTCATACTTTATATACAATACTTCAGATTTACATTTTCCACACATTTATAATACCATAAAAGAGTTGTAGAAGTTCTAACTAGAAACGGAAATCGCCTTTGCATAGCAGTGCTTAGAAATGCAGATTCGTGTAGCACGATATTGCAATCATTTGTGTTTGTACTTTGCATAGCATCGTTTGTTTTGGTAATATTATTTTATTTGTACTAATAGTCAGTAAAAAGAAAAAATGGGAGGAACTACGTGAGGATATAAACAGAAACCCCTGGGGACTCGGGTACAAAATAGTGATGAAGAAACTCGGCGCTCGAGCAAAGCCACCTGACCTAACCGCTGTGAAAATGGATAACATTGTGAACGCACTATTCCCCACACACGAAACAAGGGCTAGTGACCCAAACTACATTCTAGGATCGACGCAAATCCCCCAGTTTACCCTCGAAGAGCTGCAACTAGCCACTGCCAAGCTCAAGGCCAACAAAGCACCCGGACCGGACGGGATCCCATCCGAAATTCTTAAAATAAATAATCGCTGCAGAGCGCCCGGCAGTACTACTGAACATGTACAACGCCTGCCTTGAAGCCGGAATATTCCCTGAACCGTGGAAAAAGCAACTGCTGGTGCTAATCAGCAAGGGAAAAGGAGACCCCAATTCGCCATCAGCATACCGCCCATTATGTATGCTTGATACAGCGGGAAAGCTATATGAAACCCTGCTTAAACCCAGACTTGAAGCGGCCATCAACGAAGCAGGAGGACTGTCCCCTAGGCAATATGGCTTCAGACCCGGCAGATCAACCATAGGAGCAATAAAATGCGTCATTGAAAGCGTAGAAGCCGCACAGCGTAGATGGCATAAATACAAGAGAATAGTGTTGCTGGCGACTCTAGATATCCGAAACGCCTTCAACAGCGCTAGATGGGTAGATATGATCGACGCTCTCGAGAAAAGCTTTAAAGTACCCGACTACCTCAGGGCCGTGGTGCGGAGCTACCTTAGCAACAGGAAACTGCTGTACGAAACTAAAGAAGGGTCACGACAGATAGCGGTTACGTCAGGAGCAGCACAAGGATCCATCCTCGGACCAGACTTGTGGAACATCAGCTATGACGCTATATTAAAACTAGAAATGCCAGATGACTCATATTTAATAGGCTACGCGGACGACATCGCAGCAGTAATCACAGCAAGGGATACGGAAGAAGCGCGAGGAAAGCTGAACCAGGTCATGATACGGACGCAAGCATGGCTCGGCTCACACAACCTCCAGCTCGCTACGGAGAAAACAGAGCTACTGCTGCTAACAAACAAGCACATACCTCTCGAGATAAGCATGCACACGACTACGGATACTCTTAGGACAAAAATAGCAGTTAACTACCTGGGCGTAAGACTGGACCCCAGACTAACCTTCTGGGTACAAATCCAGCACGCCGCAGGAAAGGCAGCGAAGATCACTTCTCAACTGAGCCGACTAATGGCCAACATAGGAGGCCCTAGCCAAGGAAAAAGAAAACTCCTAATGTCGACAACAATCAGCGTTTTATTATACGGAGCTGAGATATGGGCAGATACGCTCAAAAAGGAAAACCGGCGTAAGGTAGCGGCCAGAGTGCACCGCACTGCAGCCCTCAGAGTTGCATCAGCCTACCGAACAGTGTCCGGCGAGGCAATTTTAGTTATAAGCGGAAATGCTCCAATTGACCTTCTAGCATACGAAAGGAAAAAGCTGTGGGAGCTAAAGCAGTCATCCGATAACAACAAGAGAGCAATAGAACAAATAAAGAAATAAACAATAATAACATGGCAACAGAGATGGGACACCGAAAGTCGCGGCAGATGGACGGCCAGGCTTATAAAAGATCTAGACTCATGGACAGGGCGAAAATTCGGAGAGGTAGATTTTTATACAACCCAGCTGCTATCCGGGCACGGGTACTTCAAAAAGTACCTCCACAGAATGGGAAAAGTCGAAGAGCCGTCATGCCCATACAACGACGCGACAGAAGACGACGCTGAACACACATTCTTCGAATGTGTGCACTGGCAAAGAGAACGCACCGCCGTAGAGAACCTGGTTGGCCCAATAAACGCGGACAATGTAGTCAGCGTCATGTTGGAGAGTGAAGCAAACTGGGGGATTATCAAGAAATTCGCTGCACTCTTGCTACGCAGCAAAAAGCGGGACCTGGACGCAGGTGCGCAGATGTAAATCTCTCAATGAGAAAAATGGAACGCCACCCTGAAGTAATGCAAAAGCGGTTCCAAGGTGGGCGACGGTTCCTTAGAGGGGGGGGTTTTTAGTGACCTGCAAGTGGCACATACCGCTGCTGTGACGACAGCACCGATGATGCGGAAGGCATTTTCCACCCCCTCACCCGCAAAAAAAAAAAAAAAAAAAAAAAAGAAAAAAAAATAGTCAGTAATTTTGTTTGATTTAATGCTTTTTTGGTCCTCACGTTTTCATGTGTACAGTTGTGTTCATAATAATTGCAAAGCTCATTAAAAATGAGAATAAAAAGTAAAAGTTGTTCATAAACAAGTATAACCAAATTTTACAAACACCTGGATATGGCAATTTCAGCTTGGGGAACAAGAAAAGCACACAGAGCCAAATCTGATGAATACGGCGGTTGATCAATGGTACTCATTGCGTTTTTGGCTTTAAATTCGATCACAATCATACTCTTCTGAACTCTACTTCAAGGTCTCAGAGAGATATTTTTTAATGTTGGCGGAACTGATAATTTTAGTTAGCTGAGAAAATGTCTGAGAAAGCAACCGTCGTCCGAAGCTGGTGCAGGTAATCCCAACACCAATTTATTGGATGTCTAAATCAAATGTAACAGACAAGCCAACTGCTTTGATTGTTTTAGAATTGATAATAATAGTTTGAAACCGTTTTTCGATCCTCTGAGTTACTAATATATCATATTATAGAGAAATGCCCTTATTAGATAGTATATGGCGTTGTGATACAAATAAAAAGGTATGTACGTACATGTATCGACCTTTATAAGTAAATAGCTCCCGAGTTTCTAATTCTAGTTCTGTAATAACGTATCTTAAACTAGAAAACCTTAACCTCGGTTTCACCGAAGCCAGAACACTCTTGACAACTATAGAAATTTCCATACAAGAATATAAATTTGATCGTTCAGTTTGTATGACAGCTATTTATATGATATAGTGGTTCCTATAAATTAGAGGTGTCTTGGGTAGAAAAGAAAAGGAGTTGACTTATGACATAAGCAAAAATACTGCCTATACCTATGTTCATTTAAATGTTACTTTGTATGCCTATTGTACATACTTGCATATGTATTCACGTGCAATGCTATTATACATACTTATGTACATACATAATATATTTAAATACACATATGTATGTACTTATGTATGTATATTTCTGTATTTACTTTTATTATGACTCATTTAAGCGAAAATATTTTAATTATCGACCATGCAGCCATTGGCTTGCAGTGGCTACAACTCTTTTTATCTACCGGTGCATGCACGTGAATGCAATTACATATGCAGGGTTGCACCGCGTATGCACGCACGGCCCGTACAAATCTACCACACTGTCCAACAAACCAACACACATAAATATTCGCATGTGTGCTTATCGAAATCGCGAGCATATCTGTCATCAGAAGGTAAATAAACAAATTTTTGCATGCTTTCGTGCGCGCATTTACATAAACACCATATGGATCCGTAAAGGTGCGTGTGTTTGTGCTTGCTCATGCCCATACGCCTATGGCTAACCACATTTTTGCGCTTCAAATACCTCGCTGGTATTTAATTGTGGCATATTTGTGTAATCGGCGGCTGCGTGACGTGTGCGACCTTTCGCTGACCTGCGCCGCACTAACACACACACACACTCATACACATACAAAAATGCAGATTTAGTTGCATATGAGTAATAACGCGTGCAGTGATAAAGGGTTGAGGGGGTATAAAAGTAATTTACATAGTCGCTTTGACGCGACAATAACGGGTAATGTGTATGTATGTTTGTGTATATGTACTTGTATATTTCTGTTTTGTATGCAAAGCCACAGTAGCGTCAAGCCGTTTTACTTAGCATAATTACACTTGTTTAGTCCAACATGCAAGTTGGTCAATATTTGTTTGTTCATTTTCGCTGCCAAAGTGCTTGCACACAGATGTACATACAGATGCGTGTGTGTGTGTGTACATATACTAACTGTAAAGCACCATTATTATGGGCTAGATTGTATTGAGGCGATAAGCCAGCGGAGAAAAAATATGGAATATGCCTTCGTAGCAGTTAGAACCAGGGAACGCAGCTGCGACAGTTATGTTTGCTCATAATTATTTATTGTTTCATTTTATATTTTTATGCTTTACAAGTTCATTCGATTGAATTTTTTCCAACGGTGCAGTATTTTTGAAACATTATTTACAGCAGTTTCGCCCAAAAGCCAACAGTCTTTGTCACCTCGACCGCAATGAATTCGTTATGCACCGTTACCTACTCGCGTATGTGCATGCAAATGTATGTATGTATGCTCTGCGCACATATGCTTTATGCACTGACATTTATATTGCCGCCGTTTTGCAGCAATTTGGTCCTTCCGTCACTGGCATAGGTGCTTTTATGCCCTTGCCACACACAAATAAGAATGTACCATATGTACTGTTATGCGTGCATATGCGCCTGTAAGCAAGTCGCGCTTCGTTCATGCACAGTTTAAAAGTTTCTGCTTGTATGTATGCGTCTGTGTTGCGGCAGATTTTTATCGAAGCATTTTAATTGATTGCTTTTATGAAGCTTTTGCAGGTAAAAGTGGTGAATTAATTTACTGCGCGCTACCGTTATCCGCTGCTACAACAAATATTTTTTTCCACTGACGCTATTGTAAACGGTTATGCACACACACACACGCAATTACAACACATATAAGTACATACATATGTATTCCAAAGTGCATCGACTCGCTGTTGCTCCCCTCACCAACTGGTTACCCATTGTTACAAAGCGGAGCCTTTCAGCGCCAACAGCAGCTACTATTGCTTACATACATATGTATGTACATACCGAGAGTCAATCTCGCATTTGGAGCTCCCGCTTCTACTCTGTGGATCGCCAACGTCTACTGTCGGCCCACTGCTGCGCGAACATATGTGAACATACGTCTGGTGGCTGAAATGATGATTAATTGTCTGGCTGGAAGTTAAAAGTGTGTAAATCGCAAGTATTGATTGTCTCGGTTCCGCCGCAGCCGTTGTTTGCGCTGCTCTGCCGTGGTTGAAGTGAGAATTTATTGATTTTTTCCAATCTTAGGGAGGTCACAACTCCTTGAGAGCTATTGTCGAATCCTTAGTGTGTGTTTGCATTGGATTCTGGCTATGCACATTGAAAATTTATGAAGTGCCGTTAATCAAAAGTGTAAGGGTGGCGGTGGTGATGGATAGATAAATTAAAGTCTAATCGGCGGCGAATCGTTCTCATTTAAGAAAGTTTACTGTGCTAAGGACAGAAGCCTGAAAGCGATTTGTAAGTTATAAAAACGTAGTCTAGTCAACATATCGTCTGTAACAGATTTTTACCCCTAAAACGTATTTTTACCTGTTCAATTAAATGAAGTGAAAGCAATTCAACTTCAGATTAACCAAACTCTTTTTTTAGTATTACAAGCTTCAACTATTTGCAGTCGAAGTTTAATTGGTGTTGCCCACCTAAAATGTGAAGATTTGATAGATAATTCTCTTTTTCTTTATTGGCGTAGACACCGTTTATGCGGTTATAACTGAGTTTGAATTGGAGATTTCAAGTGTAGCCAGATCCTTCTCTATTGGTCTTTCCATAGAGATGGAGATCTTCCTCTTCCTCAGCTTGTCCCGGCGGGTACTACGTCGAATACTCTCAGAGCTGGATATAGCTAGCGTAGACGCTGTCTCTTAATTCGCTGAACTATGTCAATGTCGTCGTCTATCTTGTGCAAGTAATCGTTCCATCGACTGGACTGCGATATTCGCCAATCCGCTAAGGACCATAAATCTTTCACAGAACCTTTTTCTCGAAAACTCGTAACGCCGACTCGTCAGATGTTGGCATTGTCCATACCTCTGAACCATCTAACAGGACGGCGGTGATGAGTGACTTGTAGAATTTGGTCGTTATTCGTCGATATAGGATTTTATTTCCCATTTGCCTAGTCAGGCCGAAGTAGCACCTGTTGGTAAGAGTTATTCTGCGATTTATTTTGAGGATGTGGTAATGCTGGTTCCAAGATAGATGAATTTATCTACGACTTCGAAGTTATGATTGTCAACAGTAACATGGGAGCCAATTCGAGACTGCGACGACTATTTTTTTTGATGACAGGAGATATTTCGTCTTGCTCTCAGACTCATTTGCTTTGCTTCCCTATCCATTCTGGAGAAAGCAGAACTAACGGTGCGGTTGAAGAGGCCTGCAGCTCGAATTATTCTCTCCAGGAGTAGATTGATTCTCTGAAACCTCGTTTGGTATCGAACGGCTCGGAGAGGTTCTTTCCGATCCTGACGGAGCTTTTGGTATGGCTCGACGTCAGTTTATATAGTCTTACTAGTTTTGCTGGGATACTAAATTCAGGCATCGCGGCATAAGGCAACTCCTTTTCGTGCTGTGAAAAGCAGCTTTGAAATCATGTGTGTTGATCCTTTCTTCACAAACCTTTTTCAAGTTTTGGCGCATGGTAAATATCTGGTCAGTTGTTGATTTTCCAGGCCTACAGCCACAGCAATAAGATCCAATCAGTTTGTTGACGGTTGGCTTTAATCTTTCACACAGTATACTCGATAGAACCTTATATGCGAAGTTGAGGACGCTTATCCCACGGTAGTTGGCGCAGATTGTGAGGTCTCCCTTTTTGTGGATCGAGCAGAGCACTTCGCGTTAATTTTGCGTTCTTAAAAAACACCGTATTTGTTTAAGTGATGTGAATCGCCTAGATAGGTTTTTGGTTCAATTAAGACTGTGAAAACCCACTAAAAATCAGCGTACCAAATATAGTGCCTAAAATCAATCGAGAGATTTTAACCCCTTTAATTGATTTTATGTCACATGTGTATGTTCCATTTCAGTTAATTAGTTGGATGTTATTAGAAATATCTCGGGCAAAAAGCAGACTGTTGCAATAAAAATAAGTGAGCCTAAGACCTATGGTATAAGCAATAAGATACCAATGTTCCATTTCCATCATTGTAATCCGTTCACCATTTTATTCAACAACCAATATTGAATTCGTTAACAACAACTTTTAATATTTGATCACCTTTAGACCTCGAAAATTGCAACAGTATAAAACGTTCATTTATACCCTAACTTAGCGCTCGCTTACTCACTCTTTCATATTAAGTGAGAACTCTGGTTATACTAGCAATTTAGTTATTCCTAACCACTATTACTTAAAAACCGCTTATGCTTACTATTCCCTGTTTATCTTTCATTTTCAGACATTAAACGTGGCAAAATGGCCAACACTGGCATCGCAGCGTCGTCTCCAATGTCCACAGCGACTAATATTAGTGCAACAAAAGCAGGCAACACGAATGTACAACAACAAGCTAGTCAAAACCCTAATAAAATGATGCCGCCTGCACAGGTGCATTATCAGCAGCAACAACAACAACAGCAACAGCAAAATGTGATAAAGAATGTGACAAACAATGCAGACATCAAAATAAAACAGCAGCAACCAACGCCCAATTCACTTAACGCAGACAACAAAATGTGGCGCAAAGATGCTGAACGTGTGCCACCATTGCCGCAAGCTGCTACTACAACAACAAATGCGATAACCACCATTGCTGGTGAAGAAAACAATGTGGCAACGCCCACTTGGACGACCGCAAGCGGCGGCAGTGGCATGAGCCATCAACAAAACACAACGCGCTACATAAAGCGCTCGCTCGCCTCGCCGGTGAAGAAACAGCAACCGAATTTTAAAGATGATCCCACAGGATACCTGCAGCAACAGACAGCGCTGCTGCACAGCTCAATGATGAATGTTGCCATGGACGAAGATGACGAGGAAGACGAGGAAGAAGAAGACGACGACGAACTCGATGCCGACGCATGTGCTGAGGATGACGCAGAAATGGCGGATGATGGGGAGGATGCAGAAGACACTGATGGCTATGAAAGTGTGTCTGAGGAAGATAAGCAGATTAAGCTGAGGCATGTAGCAAGTGGCAACAACAACATTGCCAACGGCAGCGTCAATATAACAATGCAACAAAGCGTGCAGCAAGAAACGACAGGCACTTCAATTGGTGATAAGAAACCACAAGGCACTTATGCCAAGAAAGTTTATGTGCAAAATGGTGTGGCACACTATCAGGCACAAATTCAGCAGCAGCATCAGCAGCAGGAGACTACGTTTTATCGACCACAACAACAACAAGCGCAACCACAGCAACTGCAACAACGTAAGACTCAACAAATCAGCGCTCATCCACAGCAAATCATTGTCACCGCTAATCAAGTGCACGTGCAACAGCAACAGCAGCAGGCGCAACTACAACAGCAACAGCAAAACCAACAGCTAAAGCAAATGAATCTGGTTTCCATCAACGGTCAACTAATGGTGCCAACCTCAATGGCAGCTGACGGTGGCACAAACTTCACGCTCACTTTGAAGCCTCAACAACACCCACAACAACAGCTGCAGCAACCACAACAAATACAACTCATGCAACAGCAAAATATGGTTTTCAGGCAACAGCAAACGCAGCCGCAGCACCATTCGCAGAAGCCGAATCTCGTGCCAACCGCGCAAGAGTCGCCAGTCTCCTCAAGCACCGCCTTTGCGCGCTCCACACCCGAAACGCAACGTCATACGCCAAGGCCAGAGCAGGTCGGTGCCATATCAACAAGCAATGAAAGCCCATTGCCATGTCCATCTCCAGCCGATTCGGTTGAGTCGGGCAGCTCACGCGCCTCTTCCTCAAAAATGACCGCCTCGCCATCGCCAATGCAACAGCAGCAACAACAAAAGCAATTGCAACAGCAGCAACACACATCGCAAGCCAACTCCAATCAGGTGGTGCAGATGCGTGTACAACAACAACAGCCCCAGCAACAACAACACACACAGCAGATACGCATTATACGTCAGACACCACAACAACAGCACCAGCAACAACAGCAGCCACAACGCATAGCGCTTGCGCGCAATACGTTGACATCCATAGCCGCTAGCCGTGCCATTACAACAACAACCGCCACTACAACTACAGCCGCAGCAACAACAGCTGTCACAGTTAGCGCTAGTCAGCAGCATTTAGAGACGCTTGCACCGCCGCCACAACCGCAAAAGTTGCAAGCCACAGTGCAGAAATCCAACAACACAATTCCACTACAGCTGCCCACAAGTCAAATCATCATGACCTCCACGGGACAATTGATTGTTATGCCGACTAATGGCAAGCCCACTGCGCAATTGCAGCAGCAGCAAGCGCAAGGCCAGCAGCAACTGCTGATCACTACAGCTGCCAATAGCAATGTCACAGGCAGTGGCGGTGGACAAACAACAACCGGCAACGTTATCATCCAACATCAGCATCACCCACAGAACCAACTGGAAGTACTTGGTGGTCACCAGCAGCTGACCACCGCGAATGGCAGCATCATACTGCAAAATGGACAACAACATCAACATCAAGGTGGCTACATTGTAGGTCAGGCGTCCACCGCCGGCGCCACAACGACCACTGCACAACTGCAGCCCGCTACAGTTATTTTAAATTCAGCTGGTCAGAATATACTAACCACAAGTAATGGCACTAAGGTGGCGCTGGCGACAACTGGCAATACTGGCAATATCATACATGCTGGCGGTCAGCAACTAATTGCCGGCAATCAACTGTTGACCACCACACAGAACACCGCTACGGCTACAACTGGTCTATTGCACGGCCAACAAGCGGTCGTCTTGAATACGCTGCCAAACGGTGGCTACGTTATACAACAGCAGCAGCAGCCTACTGCTCAGCAGCAATTTGCCACGCTGGATGGTCAGGTGGTAAGTCAGATTGTTCAACAGGCCGATGGAACTACAGCCTACGTACAACAAACCCAACAGAGCCCACAGACGCAGCAGCAAGCGCAGACACAGCGCATTATCATCACATCGCCGGATGTGAAGAGACGTGCAAAGAAACGTAAGAACTCCACTGGCAGTGTCTCGCCTGCCAACACGCCCACCACGAGTCTTTCGCCACAAATTTCGCCAACTATACCCAACCAAACGGCTATTATACAGCAGCAGGCTGCTGCTGCCGCCGCCGCTGCAGCCGTTGCCGTACAACAACAGCAGTCACAACCACCACCACCGCCACAGCCGCAAGTTGTACAAATCGCTTCGGCTGCACCACAGTATCAGCAACAATTCCAACTTAGCCCTGGCATACAGGGCATTGTGGTCAATAAGCCAGCTACCGCTACAGCGACACAACCACAACAAATCATCTTACAGAATGGCCAAATCATACAGCCAATGAATCTCATTGGGCAGCAATTAATTGTGCCCACCGGTCTGGTGATGGCACCCGACACCACATTACTGCAAATACAGAATGTGGGCGCTTGCGGGCCGAGCATACTCACCACCACACCGCAGGGTACAACAATGATGTTGCGTACACCATCACCCCAAAATAAGCAGTTCATTTCGCCCACGGCCACCGGACAGCAATTCATTGTCGGCAGCAATGGGCAATTGAGTCCGATCGGACAAATTTATTCGACACCAATGGGTTTGGTTATGCCAACGGCACAACAGCAAGCCGGCACAGCCACGTACGTGCAGCAGAATGCGACCATACAAGTGCAGCAACATCCACAAGCACAACAGCAGCAGCACCAACAACAGTCACAGCCGCAGGTGCAAGTACAGCAGCACGTGGCACCACAACAGCAGCAACAACACCATCATCATGTAGCTATTCAACCGGCCACCGCCGCAATGCAACAGCAACAACAACAACAACAGCAACACTCAAATCAACCGCAGCAACAACATATAACCATGCTGAGCTCTGAGCACATCGTTATGGAATCAGCCACGTCGTCTTCGTCAGCAACCACGTCATCGTTGACTTCGTCAAGTCGCGGTGGTCAGCGTTCGGCGGCCGCCAGTCCACCGGACACCACCACTCATAGCCCACGCAGCCCAGAGCGCCCACCCAGTCATCGGAGTGGTGGCAGTGATATGGTAGATTGAAAAAAATTATTATGTGTTTGCATTTAATCGATTACTAAACCCATTCCATGCGTTCCATTTGCAGGTACAATGTGTATCCAGCTCAGAACCGGATGGTGCCGCCTCGCCACAGAGTGCTGACAGTCGGCAATCTCCATCGACCACGGACGCCGAGAAAGGTACGTGTACGAATGCAAGCTTGTACAATGCTACTTGAATATAAATTGATATCCCTTTTATTTATCTACTTTATTCATGTGTATCCAAAGATAAATTATATATATCTAAAAATCAATAATTTACTCAGAAGGCAGGCACACTTTCAATTAATATATAAAATTAACAAATAATTTCCGTAAATTTCTGAAAAATTTTTGGTATAATTTTACAAGCATATCCACTCAAAAATTATAAAATCTGGACGTTGAAACTTCAAGAGTCTGTGAAGACATTTAATACTTTCTATAGAAGTATAAAACGTGAAAGCGCTGCCTTTGTTATAGTAAGTAATACTTTTAGTTTGGAATGAGGCTGACAGATCGAGAAAACTGCAGGAAATGCATGTCCTCATAGACTAACTGAACTCCATCTGGTATCGCAAAGGACCTAAAACTGATCTTTGCGTGGCTCATAGGCCGACCAGATAAACCTAACCTTTAGAGAGGTCCAACAACTACTTAGCCTTACCGCCACCAAGAATCGGGCTTATACTTTTCCTCTGAAAGAACATAAAATCGGTCAACGATTCGATTCTAGATTTTTGAACGCAGTTTCATAGTAAAATCAAAGTAATCGCTTGGATGCTGTATACTGTGTCTATTATGTTTCGTGGGTGAACACCAAAAACTTGTGTACATAATGCGTTTCAACATAGTCACGTGCTGGAAGTACCACGGCGGATAGCACGTGAAAAGTCCAAAATCTCATATTAAAAGTTCACGAGAATATAGAGACAGTGAGAATCTCCGTAAAATTTTATACATGTTAATACCATCGGCGTGTTGATTACAGCGCCAACTCCTCCAAACAATAGTCAAAACTATGAAGCCCCTTCACCAATATGTTCAAAGCTGTTGAAACGCAAACCGAAGAAGCTTCTGCCTTGTATCGGCCTGGATCCGCTGAAACAAAAAATATAGCGTCGTTTGCTGTCCCTATCGGTCTACTTTTGTAGCATCCCTATTGATAAACCTGTTATCAACAAAGCACCTTGAAGCCATCATAAATCTGCTAAAGCTTCACTTCCTTAAGAAGTTTTACATTTTTTTGCATTTAAACGGGGATTTGCATACAACAGAAGAAGAATCAAAAAATTCATATCTGAAAAGTCGCGCAACAAGCAAAATGTTAATCATGTCCGGTACATACATATGTTACAAAACTCTAAAATTTTAAATGTATATACATAAGTAACTTTCAACATATGATTTGGTGTCATAAAAATATATTACCTAACCTTATTTATGATAAGAGTATCTAAAGTGAGTATTGTAATACAAGCGCACACCTTCGTCCAGTAAGCTTCGATATCTTGTCACCTTTTACATAAAAATGGCGAAAACGGCATTAAATTCGAATAGCACGAGCATAAAATGTTTTAAAATGGACACCTAATGCGCTCGTAAAATCGTCTGTTAACCACTTACAATCCACTCGCGCGCCCACGCAACCCGACATGACAGGCGCGCACACACACTTGCACATTTTCCAAAAGGCAATAATTCGCTAAAAATCGACATGACAGCGCTTGGACGGGGAAAAAGTACAATGAAAGCAATAGAATCGCACAAAAAGCACGCACGAAGTGTAGCAATGCAAAGGAGAAACCAATAAAATATGTATCATGCAACATCCTTAGGGCATTTTTATGCTACTTACATACATACATACATATAAACACATAAGCTGCAAAAAAAAACCGAACATATCGAACATATTTTTGAAGCGCAGTGAAACACACAGTCCGCAAAAGACTTGCAGCAGGTGGGGTGAGGTGGGGAACGATATCACACATTTTATGCTACTCACAGCCGATGAAGAAATCAAGACGTTAAACGCAACATTAAATTCCAATCGACATTTATACGCGCACGCAACCTACTAAGCTACCATACTAAGGGCGCGCTGAATAGGCGCAGACAGCAGACAGCAGACAATGCGCTAGGAGGCTACACTGAACGGGGGCTGAAAGGCCAAAACACAAAGTGGCAGCAGCGGGTGAAGATAAGCATGAAGCGAAGAATCGTTAAAAATAAGTAGGCTCGTAAATTGTACGCTCTATTAGCAGATGCCACAGCCCCAATCCCCACCGCCGACGCGCCCGTGGAAGCGCAAAAGATTTGGCTAAGAGCTACATTAAGCCGCCTTCATGCGCAAACGGGCTCAAATTTCTATATACACATGTACTGACACAGTTATTATACGCTTATCCCGGCCGCAATCAACCTCAAATACATTTGATTGCCGTAAAAGTTACATGAGACAGTGAAGAAAGGCGCAGGATCTAAGCGTCTTAGAGGCAAGAATGAAACATCAGCACTTTTGGTTGCCGCACGGATTTGCGATAATTTTCGCTGGCTCATGCTGACAATACCAATAGCATTTTGCCGATACAAATGCGTCAGTACATACACACACATAACTTATATGTATACATACAAACATGTGTAGGTAGTTGTATGTCTGCGGTGTTTATTTGCTTATATCAATTTATGAATTTTTATAACAGTAAATATTCTCTTTCGCTTCAACGCTCTTCGCCGACACATTGCAACGGCTTTTCAAATAAATTTCCATTTTTTATTTATTCCCTCTCTCTTTGCCGCCTGCCGCATCACCATGGCTACTGTTTGTGCTGCCATCATGCTCAATCAGGACTTGTTATGTCAAGCGCATATCAAACCACAAGCATATACAAGCCGTCAGAAGCGAAAATACGTCGCGTACAAACACCGCCACAGAGCGTGGGCGCAGGTGGGGGTGTTATGAATGCCGGCGGTGGCGCTGGAGCCGGTGGCGTGGGCTTTACCATCACCTCAGCCGCGACATCTACAGCTTTGGCCACTACACTTCAGCTACAGCAACAACAACAGCAACATCAACGTCAGCAGCAACAGCAGCAGCTACAGCAACATCATTCTCTCCACCAGGACATTGTAATGAAGCCCGATTCGCACGGTAAGTAGTCAGTCGCACACCGTCTCCCCGCTAATCAATTGGCGCAGCGCTGTCACATCAGTTCGACTCATGCATTCGTTTATTTTGTTTTCACTGTTAACAGCGTAAAGATGAGATCTCATTTTGTATGCACATATTGTTGATATCCTTGTTATCCTTGTTGTAATTGTGAATTGAATTTTTGCGCTCTACTAAAAACCTACTAATAAAGCGAATGGCGAAAATATCACATTTCATACATAACATTACCATATTTAGTAATCTAACACGTATCAGTACACACACATTAATACCGAAGTGCTACTAATACACACATACATATGTACATACTATATATGTGTTTGGAAATATCCTGACTCACTTTCCTTGTATTCGTTTCCTTAATGTTTAACGGTGATTGGCCTATTTTTGTGTTTTTGCTTTATTATTGTATTTGTGTTTATTTTCGTAGCTTTTCTTTATCATAAAATGCCTCGTTGTGCTTACGGTATTATAGCGAAATCACGTCAGGTCGCCTTTTGCTCTTAAATAACTAATGTATGTCAATATCTAACCATAAACAAGTAGAAGTATATGTAACTATATACATACATATGTACTATATACACATAGATATTTTTTTTTCTTTCTTGTGAATCTGTGTGTGCTCATGTATTATTAACAGCACACGTGTAATCTGCACTCTTAATGCAAAATCGTTCTGCAAACATTATCTGAGCCGAAACAGTATTCTTTTTTGGGCTGGAAAGGAGGTGTGAGATTTAGGGCGGTGATTATGTGATTTTATCTTACAAAATTAGAAACTAATCTCCAACTCTCTAAAACAAATTTATGCATAAATGTTTCTATGGACCTTTTTACTTCTGCTAAACAATAATGTTTCTAGAAAAACATAAAACATTAGATCCTGAGTTATAGCTCTCGAACAATTTCAAATATTGCTTTGAAAAAATCACACATGTCGATGACTGTGACTAATAGCGACTCACAGTAAACAATATGTATGTAGGTTATTACCGATCAAGCATTCTTTTCTTTGCAGAGGCATATTTATCTTGAGTAGCCTCATTCTCTTTCATTAATCGATTTTCCATAATAATTTTTTCCATTTTATGGGCACGAATCGTTTGGGCACACCTACATCACTTCCCAAAACTCGGACCATATACTCAAACATGGACTTCCAATCAACGAATCATGCATGCTTTTAAACCAATGCTGTTTTTTTTTGCATTGTGTACTGGAGTAAAATCTAGAAGATGCAATGCTCTCCATTAAAGAAAATATTGCTTAAGGGGTTTCGGAGGTCTAGAATTAAAAAAAAAAAAATCGATTTTTTTTGGTTGGTTCGAAAGTACAGTCCTTTAAGAATATACTGTAAAATTTTTGGAAGGATATTCACATTATTTTAGCTTCTATAGCCGTTTTAGCAGGTAGCGCGCGGTCGAGGGGCTCTATGAATGGATACTTTAAACTCATTTATCTCAAAACTACTTTTTTCGGCGTGCCGTTGATGAAAAAAAAAAACTATCCATCCGAATCACTTGAATATTTAATATGATGTTTATAAGATCAATATCTATCGCGGGAACTACGAGCAAATTTTAATTTTAAGAACTTCGATTTTTTTTCGATCTAAAACTGGTCCAAAAATAGCTGTTTTCAGAATCTGAACTTCAAAAGCGCGAAATTTTTTTAATTTTCAAAATTTTTTTTTTTGTTGTAGTCCCTGCGATAGCTGCACTCCCACTGATTAATAATTTATTTGGTTTTTATGATTCAGATGTTCAGCAGAGTCAAAATCAACAACGGCACCCGGAATCATTTTTTAAGATAGCTTTTTTTGGACGCCATTTTTAATATTGTTAAAAATTTTTTTTATTTAAGAAGAAAATAGTTTTGTACTTTTCATAAGTGTATAAATAAACTGTAAAAATTTTAATTGATTGCTCTTTTCTTAAACCTTAAAAAAAAATTCAGAAAACACCCTTAATTTGAGCGTTGTAGACCACCGGGACCCCTTAACTACTTTGCCAAGCCTTTAAAACATCCTGCTGTAATACTTTGGCCCTATTTTAATGTTTTTTTCTGCAGAAATGAACCTCCAAAGCCTTTTCAGGAAACTACCCACTAAACCATAACAGCAGCTGGATGCTGACCAAGTTGAACCATTGGAATAACATTTACGAGTATGTCTTCAAAAAGTTGTTTTCGTAGATTTTGAGGTGATCACGTCGAACAAATTTTTACATTTATCTGGTCGATCTATCCATTTCCTTTGACATACTCTTGTTTCCTTTCCTTCGACGTACTTTTATTATTTTTAAAGGGATTTCTGCAAAAGTTTTCCCGAACAGAAATATTGCTTTTCCTGTTATTTTTAAGGGGATTTCTGCAAATGTTTTCCCGAACAGTTTTTATAGCTGAATTGATACAAACCTTGCGACATTTGGAAAAAAAACGTTCAATAGTGCGATAAACAAACATTTTCGAAATTTCAGTTTTTTCAGAAGCTCTTAAATTTCACTTGCGCTTTATGTAAATGAATTTATGACAAAACTAAGTACTTTATAGGGTTTCCGAAGTTTCCTTCTATGTACTACAAACCGCCTTATCAAACCATCATCAGTCTTTAAGTTTTTAAATTTTATACTTCTCGGTAAAATGTCAATAAATATAACATCAATATGTCTACATATATAAGTACATATGTTTATAAGAAATATGTATAATCTTTGTTGGATTATTTTTTCTTGCAACTCCACACGTGCAACAAAAAGCCGCAGCATAACTCTCTGCACTTAAATGGCACTTATTGCAACATCATGTATTCATTATGCATATCCATCCATATCCTTATTTAAGTATGTTGGCAACAAATGTATTTACCAAATAATTTCATCTTCCTTTGAGGCATTGAAAACCAAGCTGCGTAAACATAATAACCAGCAAGTTTTACATACACATATACATACATATATATACATATGTATATACATATATTTAATGTGTATTTATATATATGAAAGTTATATTTAAATGTGACGCAGTTCTACTCTATTGTGCTCCAAAAGCAAGCTTTCATTCTCAATTACGATTCCACTTTTATTGCTCTCAACATCAATAAGGGCAATATACTCGTAATACACTTTATCGCTAATGCTTCTATGTTTAAGTAATATCCTTATGTAAATACAACTACATACATAAAACCTCTCTGTTAGTAAATTGTTTACCTTTTCAATTACGTTTGGTTTACTGATTTTATATTTCTGCTGAATTAACTCCACATTAGCTATAAATTATAACTGTTGTAAAAATTACTACGAGTAACGGTTCATATTGGAAATTTCGAAAGAAGCACAGCAGCACCGTATTTAGTGAATACCCTTAATTTTGATAATTCTGAATTATATAGCCAGCATTATATGATGGGTTTCATCGAATTCCGGGCTTTGTTTTGACGATGGATTGCGAGGAAATTAGACATGATATTTCTTCATTTCATTAAATAATCACTGCCGTTGTGACGTAGTCGATTTATTAAGCTTTTCAGCTTAAGAATCTTGAAACCAAAAGTATATTTTTTTTGTGTTTAATATTTAGAGCCCCAGTTATAACCAAACAGAAGCTTTTATGGATATTTGAAAATCTGCCAAATTTCACCAATTTAAAAAATTACATTTTGTGAACTTTTTAAAGCGAAAATAACTGCTAAAATCAGTAACGATTTACATTTTTCGAATATCTTACATAGATTTGTAATAATCGAACTAAAACATAAAAAATCATTTCTACCGGGTTTGAAGATCGTGATCTCCTAAACCTATATGATTTCGATTAAATAACTTTTGAATATTTGAAAATCTTCTAAATTTTTTTAAACGAAAATAACTGTAAAAAACCGAAAAGGATATGCAGAAAACTCAGTAGTAATTAATAGTTTTTGAATATCTTACTTAGGTTTGAGAGAATCGGTAATAAAAAAATAATTTCTTTGGAGAAATCGAGTTTAAAGCATTCTGAGCGTCGTTCGCAGCCAGCGCGAACCGGGTTTGAAGACATCAAATCATTTTCGGGGCATATTTTTTATATATGTATAATACTACTATCAGCAAAAAATAGTAAGACTATTAAAATTCTTAATTTATTCTTCAAAATCTATGTCGTTCCCCTCCTCGTTAATCCTCCTTGGCTTCAATTCACTTATGCCAACGTTTTTTCCAATCCTCAAAACAGTTCTTAAAGTCAATTTCCGGAATAGCCTACAATGCGCGTAGTGATTCACGTTTAATGTCTGCATTAGCGTGGTGCTAAACCTAAGAGTTGTCGGCCCATAATTAACGACGCATAACACTCTAATAGTATACCTTCTTTACAGTTTGACCGGTCAGAGAGAATTCGAATTACACCTCGATAATCGAAGAAAGCTGTCAACATGACCTTGAGTTTTGACCTGCTTCGGCTCTCCTTTTCCACGATATTCGATCGTAATACGTCTCATGATATCTTGGTAGTTGAATAGCATAGTTTCACAGAAGTTAACATACCCCTGTTTTTCGAAGAAATCGTGCTTTCACTTTTCTTGGGCTCAAATGATCCTTCAAAATGGTTTTCATTGATCCAATGAAGCCAGTAAGAACACTGACTGTTAATCGTCGATAATCAAACAGCAATTCCTTTATTTAATTGACGTGTTGATCATTTGTTGATGTTGATGGCCGTCCCGGACGTGGTTCGTCGTTCGTTCTCGACCCTTTTTGAATAATTTGTACCAATAAAAAACACTTGCTCGCGTTCTAATGTGTGGTGCACGTCTAATACTCCTGTTTATCCCTTCGATTGTCACATACTTAACGCTCTCGTTTATAATCATTACATATTTTATATGAACTGTAGAAAGTTCCGTCTTTTACTCCATCCGATTATAACTGTATATATAAATAATAAATATCTGTAGGGTGAAAGAAATTGCGATAATTTACCTATACAGTTACATACATAAGAATACTTCGGGCATACTGCCGCAGATACTGTCATTTTTTAACATTTCGGATACACTTCAACCACTCAAACTCAAACCACTAATACTCGTGATTAATACAATGGCTAATGGATTTACTACACATATTACAACACCAACAAATACATATGTATATAAATTCAGTTTAATACAAGTATGTCTAGCTAAAGAAGAGGCTACTGGTGATGGCTTTTATACGGAGTAAAATTATGTGTTTCGCGCAACTTACATTCATACCTCATCTATCTGTCGATTAACTGCATTTAATATACCATCACATCATATGCTACGATGAGCTAAGATAACAAGACTCTATGCATTTAACTCAGCCATTAAAAATCATCAATAATT